>JAMPIV010014629.1:0-600000 GCA_024509875.1 Oreohelix idahoensis
GACGACGAGCCCCCCCTCCCCCCCCCCCAAATATAATAAAATCTTACAGTTATTGGGTGCGAACGGAGAAAGATCTGTGTGGGGGGGGGGGGCCGATTGGTGTTCATTATTCATATATCCTCCCGTTCTCCCCCCTTCTTTAGGAAAAAAAAAAAAAAAAACAACGGTAACAACTTATCAAAAAAAACGGACTTTTCGATGGAGGCATTTGACACGCCGCCACCACGCAAGGAAACGTCTCTCATTGTAAGCAGACGACATGAACTTTTGTAACTCTAAGTCTTAAGTCCATAAGTCCCTCCTCATAGTTTTCTTTCCTCTTCTAGATAGTTTTCAAACACCATCCGTGAGAGAAAGTAATGCGTATTCTTGCAATAAACTCGGAGAATTCAACTCCATTTTCAGGTAACATGTTTTTTAAATTGTAGACGATAGCCGTCTTCGTTAAGCTGATATTTCTTCTTAACAAATGCGGCCAACAGCTGGCCTGACAACACTCATACAATTGTTCTTTTGTCAGGTTTCATCCACCATATTTAAAATACTTTAGAGCTTTACCCTGTCAGTTATCCCTGATAACTGATAAACATATTTTTGCATTTGTAACAACCCCCTATGTTATGAGCTGTACATGCTTGTTCAAATCTGTCCAGATAGAACATTATGTCATCACTGGAAGGACTAAATGTTGGTAACTTAATCTTAAAAGTATCATTATTAGCCTTCCCAGAAGATGAACCCTTGTTTGAATCATTACCATTACTCATAGCTCTCGTCAATTTCAATTTTTTTCCAACTCTAAAGCTAAGACCTTTTTCTTTCATGTTCCATTTTTGCTTTCTCTTTCCTCTCATCAAGCACTCTCTCTGTAATCTTCTTTCCCTCATCAGCCTGAGCCTGATTGAAAGTCTTTCATTTTTCAGCTTCTTTTTTGAAGTCTTTTATACAACATTTTCAGTCCTACTCTTTCTTCAAGTCTTTTAATTCTCAGCCTCTTTCTTTCTAGCATTTTGAGCCTCTTCTTTCCTCAGCTTCTATTCACAGCCACTCTTTTTCCAAGGTTTTTTCAGGCTGTCCGATTTTCTAGCTTCTGATTCCCTTTGGAATCTTTTTTTCATTTTTCCATTTCCATTTGGATTGGAATTCTTTTTTTTCATCCCACCTCTGACAGTTTTCAGTCTTGCAGTTGCAGTTTCTTTTGTTCAGCTTCCATTGCTTATCATATCGAGCAGTTGCAAATTCTTCTAACTTATCACCAGTCTTCCCAAGCAATTTACCCTGCTCAATAAAGTGCTCAAATGTAGACATGTTGTCTAACATATGAGTCCAAAACCTGAAATAATTAACTAATTTATTTCAAACCTAAGTGTAACAAGTCTTAATTAAGCACTTGTATATTCACATCACCTTATATTATCCCAGTCTCTGTGGGAAACAAGTCTCCAATCAAAGAACTTGTATATGAAATATCAACAATCAATTCTTGATCATAAGTGCACTTCTCATTCAATAGTGCACGACACTATTCATCATTCATTTATCATCAGTGTAGTAGTAACAGTGCATTAGCATAGCCCATTAACTAATTACTATAACTGTAAACAATGACTATGTAAACACATGCAGAATGTAAACATTGAAAATTTAAACAATACAAACAATGTAAACAATAACAATGTAAACAATAACAAAGATCAGCAACAATACAAAAACTTTCGCAGAAATCAACTAAAAATAAAGCAGAGATTAATGAAATATCACAAAAAATGTGACGATATCTGCGATAGAATTAAACAAAATACATGACACCACAGTGTATAAACAAAAATGTTGTATGAAACTAAATTATAGACAAGAGTAGGCTAACATATACAAACAAATCAAAACAAAACTAAAGAATGCGAAATAATAACGAAAACAATATTAAAACATGTCATCACAGCTAACATAAATAGCAACAGAAGTCGCTTAGCAAATTCCAGTATCGGAAATTTGCAAACCCTACAGAAACCGCTCACAATAGACGACCTCTATGACGTGGCATAATCTAACGGAGACACCACCCAACCGAGAACCCGCTGAAATATAAACATATAAATATACAAATAACATATAATCATATAACATATAGAATGAGATGATACACAGAAGACTCAGCAGAAGTATAAGGGCACAGTTTACATACAAACAGGCCACTTAACTTATAGGCTTCCAATCGTAGAACAGCAGAAAAAACGGATGTCAATCAACGTCCTAAAGAGCGAAGCTCCAACGATGATGGCACATCTGAACTGCTTCCACTGCTAACAACACGATGGTACAAGAGAGCTTCTGAAAATACTGTGTGTTGAGTTGTTTCGGCACTTGACCTTCTAATCCAAAAGTAAGTTGATGGAAATCGGTACTTGGCCTTCTTCAGAAAACAACCCGTTTCAACCGGCACTTGACCTTCTCAAAAACGACAGCACTGGAACCTTGACAGCAGCAACTTGCTTGACTTGCGTAAAAGATAACAGCAGTCCGAGTTATCCGGCAACATGTAACAACGCCGGGTACTGTCAAATTCTTGTTTCCGTCAAAAAGTTGAAATTTTGACTTTTACCGGGCAACGCCGAGTACTTTGAAAATTTTGAAGATGTTGACTGTATTGAAGAATGTTAATTTCTTGAAGGATGCTGATGAATTCTTGTTGAAAATGAAGTGGGTAAGGGACCCCGTGTTTGCTAGTACCAGAATCAAACCAGCTTATGGCCACCAAATGATGCGTGATGCCATATGATGATGGATGGTATCCGCATGTCTGTTTTTGTGTAGTGTGTAGATGTGTTCAGTCAAAACAATGTTCATACAACAATAACAGGGCAATCCACATAGGACGTCAGTAAACTCACGACGTATAAAGTCAATGAGTCTTGAAACAGCCGTTGACGTTTTTCTTCATTATTTATTGTGGACGCCACAGTGACAAAATGGTTACGCGAATATGTAGGCACATCAAACAGTCATTATCACAGCAACATTCAATACAGCAATAGACGGTAGACAGCATTACAATGATGAGTCAGATGCATGTTATATTTCATAGTGCTGTAAATCTAGTCAGGTGAAAAACTCCATCCTTTTCTATAACAGCCAGGAGATAACCAGATGTATGAGATCAGTTCACTCTCCTTAGTTTGACTTCAGCAAGACAGACACGTCTGCCGAAGTATAAATAATGTCCTCAAAAATATCCTCTAGATAATAAAGGTTTTCCAAACCTAGTTCATTTAACAAAGTAGCAAGTAATGGTCCTTGGTACATGCATCAACCGATGCAGTACAATGCAGCGACATGTGAGCTGGGAAAAACATCTCGTGACGACGACTTTCGAAGACAGGCTATGAATCGAAATCGCTCACGACCCAAAATCGATAGAGTTAATGAAAAAGTCAATTTACCTTGCTTTCATGAAATACACAGAAATATATCACGCCTCCCGACATGTGGCAAACACTAGAGGTATTATCTCGAATAAACGAAATATCCATTAAGAGGACTACACATCCCTGACAGAACAAAAAATAGCGGAGATCCCCTCTTCAACGAGGCATCTCTTTCGCCATTCCAAATCGCTCACTCCACTAGTGGTGGGCGTAAACCGATCGACCAAGAAGCAAGACAAGTCATGCGCAGTCCAGCGCAAAATGACCACAGCTCAAAACTTAACTGCATTCGATACCAACGCGAGAAGACAAATGCTTACCGAGAAAAGTGACTATAAATTTCAAGCAGTTGTTGCCCTTGCGTTATAAAATAGATATTGAAATAAAACGATGTTGCGAGAATTTATCACGCAACATATCACCACCTCCTCCCGATAAAAAAAAAAATGTGGAACATATTTTTTTTTTCAATATCAAAGAGCATGCGATAAGCGGCTCAAAACGCACGAATTATGCGCTGATAATTAACTAAATTGCCAAACAATAGGCTAATTATAGAGTGTCTGGTGAGGATATACCTCAACAGAAAAATAAATATGTCTCAAAAAATATTCACATCGGGGAGGTGTCACCAACACACATCACGTTAGCATGTAAACACAATATACGTATGCAAGTTACTATAATCATCATTAAACAGCATACTCTAATATTGTCTTTAAAAATGGATGTACAAATCTGATAGGAAAATTTAAATAGTACATTCTTTGACATGTAATGACATAAGTACATAGTAAAGTTAAACTACATGACGATCCAGGACATATGCTCTGGTATTCCGAGGGTAAGTACACAATCTAGAACTCGTCATGCTTGATACTAGTAAGGTAAGTCCTCAGCTCAACAATGACATTCTGAGAAAGTACAAGCAATATAATGCTAATTAATAACTAATATGCTTCATAAGGTACAATACATTATTAATAATTGTGGCTGTTTAGTAAACTAACGGCCCTTATATTAACTACTCAGTCCTCCTCTATCATCTTAAAAAAACGAAACAGAAGAAGATGACAACAAAGCACGATAGTGTGTACATATAAAGTAAGTACAGATGTGCTAATCTATTGTAGAAATATAGGTGTGTGTTATGACTCTGTAATATATGGAAATATAGGACAGAAGTATTAGTTGGAGTCATGTGGGCATCTAGACAAAATGTCAGCCATCACATTATCCGCACCACGGATAGCTCGTACCGTGAAGTGAAAAGGTTGAAGAGCTATAGCATATCGAGTGGATCTCGAACTCTTCAAATTCTTAGTCTGAATAGCTGTAAGAGCTTTCTGATCAGTCTCTAGAATGAAATGTGCGCCCAGGAGGAATCTTTGTAGTTTTTTAGAATTGACCAAAAACCATCGCTAACAACTCACGGTCTAAACCGAGTAGTTCCTCTCTGCCGCATTTAGTTTTCTAGAAATGTACATAACAGGATGCAGAGTATTTGCATATTCTTGCATCAGTGCTGCTCCAATCCCAGTGGATGAAGCATCACTCCGAAGAACAAAAGTCCTATCAATAGTAGGTAATCTTAAGATGGGAGGAGAAGAAAATATATTCTTGATTTGGTCTAGTGAAGATTGGCATTCTTCAGACCAACGGACCAGATTAGGCGAACCTTTCTTCAACAATGTTGAGAGAGGTGCCATGATCGAAGATAAATTTGGAATAAATCTCCCATAAAATTGAATTAAACCTAAGAGACTCCTAACTTTTTTTTCTTCGTTTTAGGAACAGAGATGTTCAGTATTTTGGAAGTATTGTGGTCTTCTGTCTTCAAGAGACCATGACCAACGATGACCCAGGAAAGAGATTTCACCAAAACCAACAAAAGCTTTAGAAGGTTTTGCTGTCAAATTATTCTCACGTAGAGTGGACAGTAAGTCATATAACCCTAAATAGTGATCTTCCCAGGTATCACTGAAGAGACAGATGTCATCTAAGTATGCGATGACATCTGAACGATGTGACAGAATTCGACGCATCATGCGAACGAAAGTGGCAGGGGCGTTCATGAGACCAAAAGGCATAACATTCCATTGAAATAGACCCCTAGGTGTAGAAAAAAGCAGTAAGAGGTTTGGCATGCTCTGCTAAAGGCACTTGCCAATAACCTTTAGACAAGTCAAGTTTAGTGAAGAATCTAGAATTAGAAAGTCTAATCAGTAGATCTTCTAACAAAGGCATCGGTTCAGCGTCGAACTTTGTGACCTGATTCAATTTGCGATAATCAACGCAAATTCGTATGTTCTTTCCTTCTTCCGGACAATAACCATGGAAGAAGAATATGGTGAAGTCGATGGTTCAATTATATTTAATTGAATCATTTCATCCAATTCCTTTTCCACTTGCGACTGAAAGTGTATAGGAATAGAATACGGCCTAACCCTAATTGGATTATTGTCGGTAAGAATTATGTCATGTTCTATGACATCTGTGTGTCCAGGAATGTCAGTGAGAACATCCTGAAATGTTTGTAACATCGACGAGACTTGTCGATGTTCGTCACCAGAAAGATTAGGAGAAACAGAAACGTTTTTTTTCCAAGATTCCGTGGAATGTAATGGAACCACTGGAAGGGGAAGGTTGACATCAGAGAAGGTAGCTTCCTCATCCTGAATGACAGACAGGGATGAATAATGACCGTGAGGTGCAGGAGCATCATCCGTTGCCTGGAAAATAGGCAGCAAATAGTCCGGACGTTCGTGAAATTCCGAAAGCATGTTTATGTGGAAAGTTTTTATGCTTTCCATCAATATCGACCACATAGTCAACATCGGAAATCCGAGAGACTATTGCATACGGACCTTTCCATGCAATAAGAAGTCTATTTTCCCTACTGGGGAGTAGGACGAATGCTTTGTCACCTGGACAAAGTTGTCGTAGACATCTATTCTTGTTAGCAAACTGCCTTGCCTTCTCTTTAGCAATTTCTGATGAAGCAGTTGCTAACTTACATGCCTCAATGATCTTTTGTCTAAGAGCAATGACATACTCATATGAGGATTGAGTTTCATCGCTAATATCATCGGCAGTGATGAGATCGTGTAATAAAGACATAGGGCCGCGTGGACGCGCGCCAAAGACAAGTTCGAAGGGAGAAAATCCTGTGTGTTCATTAGGGACTTCTCTATAGGCAAAGAGAGCCGCGGGTAAAACCCTGTCCCAATCTTGAGGATGATCTTCAGTTATCTTACCAAGCAAAGTCTTGAGCGTTCTATTCAGACGCTCAACTAACCCATTAGACATAGGATGGTAGATCCTACTGAGAGATCGTTCAATATGTAAGGTAGACATTACCTGTGACATAGTGTCAGATATGAGTTGAGTGCCATGGTCTGACAATATTTCTCTGGGGAACCCCAAGCGAGAAAATATCAACCAAAGAGCATCCGCGATATCTGTAGTAGATATGCTCTTAAGAGGAATAGCCTCTGGCCAACGTGTGCACATATCGACACATGTAAGGATAAACTGATGTCCTCTGGCCGACTTGACCTTAAAAGGGCCAATAATATCTATGGCCATTTTCTGAAACGGCCGAATAGGAATGTCAGCAGCCTGGATAGGCGCAGCATGTCGTGGTCCTCTAGATTTGACCTCCTGACATACCTTGCATGATCGGCAGTAAATACGAATGTCCTTATTGACAAAAGGCCAAAAGAAAGCCGCAAGGACTCTCGACTTCGTACGGGCAAAACCCATATGTCCAGCACATTGCGAGTCATGAGCATGTTGTAATATTTGGACTCTCATGCTCTTGGGAACAAGAATTTGCGAATGTGCCGACGTAGTCGAATCTTGTACCATACGTACAAGTACGCCGTTTCTCATTGCAATCCAAGATTTTCTATTTGTATCCTGATTCGGATCACCTTTCTTCGCAAGAACGAAGAATTTTTTTAAAGAAGGATCTTCTTCTTGCAATTTTATGAAAGAGTCACGAGTGATTACTAAGTGACTATCTTGGCTATCAACTTCATTATCACTATTCAGTGAAGTTTCGGGTGTTTGTAGAGCTTGTGCTCTTGTAACTACTGCATTTGTAGCTTGCATGTTATTATCTTCCAAGCAGCAATCTGCTGTGGGGTACACTCCCTAACTCCGTGAATACGACCAATAATAAGGTCCGCAATAGGATTAGGTAAGAGACAAGCATGCACATCTCCAGTAAAGAAAGGAGTGGCAATGCGAATTACAGCAGTAGGATATTTTTTCTAGAGTGCCGCCAAATGTGACACATTTAATAACCCTTCCTGTAGCACAAGATGGATCTACAAGCGATTGTCTAACACCAATAGTGGTGCATCCGGAATCGAAAAGTAGTGAGACCGGAGAATCATTAACAAGACCCTTATGTAGAATTAAAGAACCCCTCCCGTCATGCGCAACAGCAGCAGGAAGAGCGGGAAGTGGGTGACCACAACTCAAAGTAGTTATGGTACCCGGTTCGAATAAAGTACTGCATTGGGGGCATTTGTTTGCTCTCTCAAAGTCAAAAGCAGAACCAGTGACAGCGTCAAAGTTTTTACTATCAACAACAACATGATTACAGGCTCCCTCAGTTTCCTGTTGTACAGCATTAGCCTGCTGATATCTCTTTTTTTTTGTGTTGAGATCTACCCCGACTATTATTACCTCTGAAGTTATCAGAGTTATTATTATCTCTGCAGTTATTATTGTCTCTATTGTAATTGTTATCCTGGTTCGAATTCCAGTTTCCACGATTACTATCATGTTCACATTGATGCGAACATCTATTTGTTTGGTTCTGAGGTCTTCGGCAGGAATAACCTCTATTACCATATCCTCTTTTGAAATGCTTATAATTATTAGGGTGATAGTAACGACCACTATCAGGTTGTCTCCAATTCTTCGAAGAAGAATCACCATGAAATTGATTTCCATGATTTTGACAGAAATTACCGCTCCTCTTTCTGTCAAAATTTTGTTGGAATCTAGAGTTACCCATGGTTATGTGTGGGTGCGCAGTTACGTATTGGCAACAGAAATCTTCCATTTCTTTTATTGTTTTAGGTTTACGTTCATGAAGGAAAGCAAGGAAAGACTCATTGACAGACGACATGACTTTGTCTCTAAGTATTAAGTCCATAAGTCCTTCATAAGTTTTTTTCCGTCTTAGATAGTTCAACCCATCGTGAGAAAGTAATGCGTATTCTTGCAATTTTGTCTATAGTTAAATGAGCTGTACATATTGCTTGTTCATTAAATCTGTTGCCAGTTAGAACACATTCTGGATCAAATCTGTCCAGTGTGTCATCACCTGAAGGTACTAACTGATAGACAAGGTCTAAATGTAGTGTAACTTTAATCTAAAAGTATGCCGATGCAAATATTAGCCTTGACCATGAAGATGAACCCTTGTTTGAATCATTACCACTACTCATGCTTGTCAATTTCAATTTATCCAACTCTAAAGCTAAGAGTTAACCTTTTATTCTTCATGTTCCCATTTTATATTAGCGCAATGTATCCATTTTTCATCTATTCCTCTCAACAGACACTCCTTCTGTGTAATATCGTAGATAGGTCTTTCCCAGCTATGCCCATGAGCCTCTTTTTGTGAAGTCTTTCATACCCAATTTCAGCTTCTTCTTTTTTCAAGTCCTTTTATTTTTCAACTTCTTTTTTTCAACACATTTATTTTTAATTCTCAGTCAGTTGGAGAACTACAACGTCCTTTCAGAACTTAACAAACCTAGTGGGTGGGTTTGTCAAGCTCCTGGGTTTGGGGGGGTTGGTTGTGGGGGACCATCTAATATAGTGGTGAGCTGGGGTATTTATTTGGTCTCAGTTGGTCAGGCAAATCTCTGAGATCAACTCTCTTAGTCAAGGGGGGTGTAGGTTGGGGGGGTTAGAGGGGGGGGGGGGTTTATGGGGGGGTGGTTTGGGGGTTTACATTAGTGGGGAGTGGGGTCTCATGTACCTGGGGGGGGTTCGCAATCACAATAATCCATTTGTTAGCACTCTGTTCACAGACCTCTCAACGACGTTCTGCATGGTGGGGTGCATTTTTGTACTTGGTTAGTTCCAGCTTCCATCTGCAGGGTTTCCATTTTTGGTGTCAGCTTCCATGCCGGGAGTCATACGAGGGAGTTAGTGGAAAATGTGGGGGGTAATCACAAACTTATCACTAAATACCTTTTTACTGTATTTATGTCCTATAGAGAGGAGTTCGGTTCCAGAGGCGACTTAAAATATACGAGGGTCTCAAGTAAAGTTGTGTATCTTTCAAAAAAATGTAAGAACAGTATTCCTCTTCAGAGTAATTGTAATAGAGGTGTACATATGACAACAATGCTGCAGCTTGATAATAAAATCATTGTTAATATTAGGCGGTGTCAAAAATAAGAAACGAGTATAGTCAAGTCTAAAGGAATGATAATAAGGGGACATAAACGCCAATATGCAAAAACATAAGATTACAAACCAGTCCCCTTATACTCTAGACTCCCTGGATCAAGCACATTAGTAAACTAAGTCTCCAGTTCAGAAACTGAGAACGATTGTATAGAAATATCAACAAATCAATTGAGGGGGGATTGAGAATTGGCACCTATGTCATACAAAAGTGCACTGATCACTATTCTATCAATTAAATTCAACATTTAGAATAAACTGAAGGTGCAGTTAGCATAGGGGGGGGGTTTAAACAAAAAGTCTTTATAAACTGACAGGCACAATGAATGGGGGTAAAACTCTTATGTAAACAATTGAAATTTTAATAATGCAAGAGTGACGCCACTGGTAACACGAATGGAGACATGTCGCAACAATGAATGTTAATACACAGAAGTAGACATGCCATGCTAAATAGTTGTGTAACATTTAACGTTCGAAGAAAATCATAACCAATAACAAATACAGCAAAATATCTTAGATACACAAATAGAATACCAGAGCTATAGGATAGTTGCGAACTATAAAGTAAATAGAATACACACTAATACAATTGACATCACAGTGTATAAATAAAAATGTTATGTATGAAAACTAAATTGGATAGCGAACAAGAGTAGTCCTAACAAATAGTTTAACATAATGACTCAAATACATGAAATCACAAAGAATGTGAATATAATAACGAAAAACAGATATTAAAATTGAGTCATACACACATATAATAGCGATAAAGTCGTGACAATAATTAGGAGAATATCCAGATATACGTAACAAATTGGATAGCACAAACCCTACAGAAAACTGGTGGGTGGACGACCGACTCAATACGAAGGACTGATAGGGAATCGAGTGTCATAATCCAGTAGTGACGGAGTCAAACACAACTCGAGACTACTAGAACCCCGCGATGTTATAAATCTAAACACTATCAATATACTAACATAGCTTGAGAAACCAGTGACACATATAGGCAAGATATGGGGTGAACTTCTCCATAGTAGGTAGTGTGAGCAGAATAAAGACTAGGACAAGCTTACAGTCCAAACACAACAGTGTTTATTTTGGTTGGTTTGCAACGATAATTACTTATAGTGGATCCACAAACGTTTGGCGTCAAAGTTTCTAGGGCAAGAGCTACATCATGCTAATCAAGTAAATTGATGTTAAGTGCAATACGATGTGATACATAGAATGTCGAAGCTACCCTAACGAAAAATGATCTTTAACTGCTCGATTTCTCGGGTGTAAGGATATGCGACTATCAACGTAATGTAGTTAATTATGTAGTGCCAATTCGTTAAATTAATGAGCATACTGTTATGAGCTTAAGATGAGCTGAGTATCCTTTTAATTAGTTGGATATCAAGCTAACGTTGAGACCTTGCTAATCTACACGGTAATGCGGGAAATAGGGGGATGTATATTTGAGAGAAACGATCGATACTGAATGTGTTTCCTTTCTACAGAAAAATATGATCTCGAATATACATAGAGTTGCAGGATAAGAATCACCAGGCGGGCAGAGCGAATTTGATTAAACTGCATTTCAGGATTTGGAGCGGGGGGTTAATGAGAATCTAATACGTTATACCCACGATTATGTTATCCTACCTATTATAGAGTGGAATCATCACGAATACATGAGAGTGTGTATAGTGAGGAAAAATTCGAGGCTATGATTTATGGAAGGCACCGTATAGGTATCATCGTGACTGAACAATATGTTTAGCGAAGAACAAAGAAAAAAGACAGCAGTCCACAATAAAAATCCGGCATAATTCATTGAGAGCTCTAATTAGCGTCACCGATGTAAAATGAGTAACACAGTCTTTGGAGGAGCAAAAAGAGGACCAAGACTGTCAACACAATCTTTAATCATTTCAGAAGAATTCCGTCCAAGCTGTAGTCGAGAAGAGATTGTAGAATAACGAATATGCAATGATGTAATCAACGGTTATTACATTGTATTTTTATCATTTTATTGAGATTGTATTTCATTATATGTAACCGTGCAGACTCCCTGTTAGCTACTATTGAAAATTTTGTGATGTTACACGCTATCTGATAAATCATACAATCTGTGAAGTGATAGCTGAGAATATGAGTACAAAAGTTAAAGGAGGGGTCATAAGGTAAACTGAGACAACAAATGAGTACTATTTGCTTAACCAGGAATTTCAATATTTGATAGGTGCACCAATAAATAAAATGCCATAAGATGATGGATAGATGTTCGAGCATGTGATTCTGCAAACGTAGATACACTATTAATACAACCAAGTGTTGAGAGGATATAAGACCTCGTAGAATTGTGGGTAATTCAGAGCAGGGGAAATCTCAAACTTAGAAAAATATGGGTTATGTTAGCATAAGGGTAGAAATTAAAAAAGACAAATTCACATAGGGGGGATTATCCAGTAATTGTTCACGACGTAATTAAAGTTGATTTATTAGTACCAGCCGAGTTTTGAGACAATTATGGTGGGATTTCAACTGTCGAGTATGAGTAATAGTATGAGTTCGGGCCACAGTGAATGACATTGTGAGTAGTTTACGCGTAAAATGTTTAATGCTACATCAAACAGGTGTCGATTATTAGCAACATTGAGTGAATAGCAAAATACTTATCTTCGGAGTAAGAAACTACAGCCTTGACAAGTGCTATGATTGAGGGTATGGTGATGATGGTAATATTATATAAAAAGATGCTTGTTAAAGATATATTTGAGATAATTGTTCAAATATGATAGGCTCACTAATCCTAGTATTATTAAGTTAATTCCCTTTTAACATGGCTTTAAGCCAGGTGATGAACCTTAACGGCCGAACTAAAGAACTATTAACGATAATGTAACTACGTCCTCCACTAAAATAACAGGGCAATCCACATAGGACGTCAGTAAACTCACGACGTATAAAGTCAATGAGTCGTGAAACAGCCGTTGACGTTTTTCTTCATTATTTATTGTGGACGCCACAGTGACAAAATGGTTACGCAAATGTGTAGGCACATCAAACAGTCATTATCACAGCAACATTCAATACAGCAATAGACGGTAGACAGCATTACAATGATGAGTCAGATGCATGTTATATATTTCATAGTGCTGTAAATGTAGTCAGGTGAAAAAACTCCATCCTTTTCTATAACAGCCAGGAGATAACCAGATGTATGAGATCAGTTCACTCTCCTTAGTCTGACTTCAGCAAGACAGACACGTCTGCCGAAGTATAAATAATGTCCTCAAAAATATCCTCTCGATAATAAAGGTTTTCCAAACCTAGTTCATTTAACAAAGTAGCAAGTAATGGTCCTTGGGACATGCATCAACCGATGCAGTACAATACAGCGACATGTGAGCTAGGAAAACATCTCGTGACGACGACTTTCGAAGACAGGCTATGAAACAGAAATCGTTCACGACCAAAAATCGATAGAGTTAATGAAAAAGTCAATTTACCTTGCTTTCATGAAATACACAGAAATATCACGCCTCCCGGCATGTGCAAATACACTAGAGGTATTATCTCGAATAAACGAAATATCCATAAGAGGACTACACATCCCTGACAGAACAAAAAATAGCGGAGATCCCCTCTTCAACGAGGCATCTCTTTCGCCATTCCAAATCGCTCACTCCACTAGTGGTGGGCGGAAACCGATCGACCAAGAAGCAAGACAAGTCATGCGCAGTCCAGCGCAAAATGACCACAGCTCAAACTTAACTGCATTCGATACCAACGCGAGAAGACAAATGCTTACCGAGAAAAGTGACTATAAATTTCAAGCAGTTGTTGCCCTTGCGTTATAAAATAGATATTGAAATAAAACGATGTTGCGAGAATTTATCCCGCAACATATCACCACCCCCTCCCGATAAAAAAAAAAATGTGGAACATATTTTTTTTTTTTCAATATCAAAGAGCATGCGATAAGCGGCTCAAAACGCACGAATTATGCGCTGATAATTAACTAAATTGCCAAACAATAGGCTAATTATAGAGTGTCTGGTGAGGATATACCTCAACAAAAAAATAAATATGTCTCAAAAAAATATAATGCTAATTAAAATGACTTATAGTACTTATAATTGGTTACAACAATACTTAATATGCGTGTAATGGACGATACAGGAACCCATATGTACAAATTGAGGATTATGGGGAAAAAGTAGACCGAGGACATTAAGTAAAACAGTAATCTTGAAAGTTAAACTACATGCTACGAGCCGACCTTTGAATGGGTATGCTCGGGTTATTTGCCTCATGGCGACAAAGTAAAGTGTCTGTGAGTAGCAAGAACATAAAATATTGGATATAAGTGTGCTAATGTAATAGTTTAATAAAGATAATAAATGACATTTCTCGAGTAATTAGCGGGCAACAAGGTAATAAATAATTAAAAAATAAACTAATATGCTTCATAAGGTACAATACATTATTAATAATTGTGGCTGTTTAGTAAACTAACGGCCCTTATATATTAACTACTCAGTCCTCCTCTATCATCTTAAAAAACGAACAGAAGAAGATGACAACAAAGCACGATAGTGTGTACATATAAAGTGAGTACAGATGTGCTAATCTATTGTAGAAGAGTAGGTGTGTCATGCCTCTGTAATATATGGAAATATAGGACAGAATTATTAGTTGGAGTCATGTGGGCATCTAGACAAAATGTCAGCCATCACATTATCCGCACCACGGATAGCTCGTACCGTGAAGTGAAAAGGTTGAAGAGCTATAGCATATCGAGTGGATCTCGAACTCTTCAAATTCTTAGTCTGAATAGCTGTAAGAGCTTTCTGATCAGTCTCTAGAATGAAATGTGCGCCCAGGAGGAATCTTTGTAGCTTTAGAATTGACCAAACCATCGCTAACAATTCACGGTCTAAAACCGAGTAGTTCCTCTCTGCCGCATTTAGTTTTCTAGAAATGTACATAACAGGATGCAGAGTATTTGCATATTCTTGCATCAGTGCTGCTCCAATCCCAGTGGATGAAGCATCACTCCGAAGAACCAAAGTCCTATCAAGAGTAGGTAATCTTAAGATGGGAGGAGAAGAAAATATATTCTTGATTTGGTCTAGTGAAGATTGGCATTCTTCAGACCAACGGACCAGATTAGGCGAACCTTTCTTCAACAATGTTGATAGAGGTGCCATGATCGAAGATAAATTTGGAATAAATCTCCCATAAAGTTGAATTAAACCTAAGAGACTCCTAACTTGTTTCTTCGTTTTAGGAACAGAGATGTTCAGTATTTTGGAAGTATTGTGGTCTTCTGTCTTCAAGAGACCATGACCAACACGATGACCCAGGAAAGAGATTTCACCAAAACCAACAAAAGCTTTAGAAGGTTTTGCTGTCAAATTATTCTCACGTAGAGGGGACAGTAAGTCATATAACCCTAAATAGTGATCTTCCCAGGTATCACTGAAGAGACAGATGTCATCTAAGTATGCGATGACATCCGAACGATGTGACAGAATTCGACGCATCATGCGAACGAAAGTGGCGGGGGCGTTCATGAGACCAAAAGGCATAACATTCCATTGAAATAGACCCCTAGGTGTAGAAAAAAGCAGTAAGAGGTTTGGCATGCTCTGCTAAAGGCACTTGCCAATAACCTTTAGACAAGTCAAGTTTAGTGAAGAATCTAGAATTAGAAAGTCTAATCAGTAGATCTTCTAACAAAGGCATCGGTTCAGCGTCGAACTTTGTGACCTGATTCAATTTGCGATAATCAACGCAAATTCGTATGTTCTTATCCTTCTTCCGGACAATAACCATGGAAGAAGAATATGGTGAAGTCGATGGTTCAATTATATTTAATTGAATCATTTCATCCAATTCCTTTTCCACTTGCGACTGAAAGTGTATAGGAATAGGATACGGCCTAACCCTAATTGGATTATTGTCCGTAAGAATTAAGGTCATGTTCTATGACATCTGTGTGTCCAGGAATGTCAGTGAGAACATCCTGAAATGTTTGTAACATCGACGAGACTTGTCGATGTTCGTCACCAGAAAGATTAGGAGAAACAGAAACGTTTTTCCAAGATTCCGTGGAATGTAATGGAACCACTGGAAGGGGAAGGTTGACATCAGAGAAGGTAGCTTCCTCATCCTGAATGACAGACAGGGATGAATAATGACCGTGAGGTGCAGGAGCATCATCCGTTGCCTGGAAAATAGGCAGCAAATAGTCCGGACGTTCGTGAAATTCCGAAAGCATGTTTATGTGGAAAGTTTTATGCTTTCCATCAATATCGACCACATAGTCAACATCGGAACTCCGAGGGACTATTGCATACGGACCTTTCCATGCAATAAGAAGTCTATTTTTCCCTACTGGGGAGTAGGACGAATGCTTTGTCACCTGGACAAAGTTGTCGTAGACATCTATTCTTGTTAGCAAACTGCCTTGCCTTCTCTTTAGCAATTTCTGATGAAGCAGTTGCTAGCTTACATGCCTCAATGATCTTTTGTCTAAGAGCAATGACATACTCATATGAGGATTGAGTTTCATCGCTAATATCATCGGCAGTGATGAGATCGTGTAATAAAGACATAGGGCCGCGTGGACGCGCGCCAAAGACAAGTTCGAAGGGAGAAAATCCTGTGTGAATTTTCATTAGGGACTTCTCTATAGGCAAAGAGAGCCGCGGGTAAAACCCTGTCCCAATCTTGAGGATGATCTTCAGTTATCTTACCAAGCAAAGTCTTGAGCGTTCTATTCAGACGCTCAACTAACCCATTAGACATAGGATGGTAGATACTACTGAGAGATCGTTCAATATGTAAAGGTAGACATTACCTGTGACATAGTGTCAGATATGAGTTGAGTGCCATGGTCTGACAATATTTCTCTGGGGAACCCCAAGCGAGAAAATATCAACCAAAGAGCAATCTGCGATATCTGTAGTAGATATGCTCTTAAGAGGAATAGCCTCTGGCCAACGTGTGCACATATCGACACATGTAAGGATAAACTGATGTCCTCTGGCCGACTTGACCTTAAAAGGGCCAATAATATCTATGGCCATTTTCTGAAACGGCCGAATAGGAATGTCAGCAGCCTGGATAGGCGCAGCATGTCGTGGTCCTCTAGATTTGACCTCCTGACATACCTTGCATGATCGGCAGCAAATACGAATGTCCTTATTGACAAAAGGCCAAAAGAAAGCCGCAAGGACTCTCGACTTCGTACGGGCAAAACCCATATGTCCAGCACATTGCGAGTCATGAGCATGTTGTAATATTTGGACTCTCATGCTCTTGGGAACAAGAATTTGCGAATGTGCCGACGTAGTCGAATCTTGTACCATACGTACAAGTACGCCGTTTCTCATTGCAATCCAAGATTTTCTATTTGTATCCTGATTCGGATCACCTTTCTTCGCAAGAACGAAGAATTTTTTTAAAGAAGGATCTTCTTCTTGCAATTTTATGAAAGAGTCACGAGTGATTACTAAGTGACTATCTTGGCTATCAACTTCATTATCACTATTCAGTGAAGTTTCGGGTGTTTGTAGAGCTTGTGCTCTTGTAACTACTGCATTTGTAGCTTGCATGTTATTATCTTCCCAAGCAGCAATCTGCTGTGGGGTACACTCCCTAACTCCGTGAATACGACCAATAATAAGGTCCGCAATAGGATTAGGTAAGAGACAAGCATGCACATCTCCAGTAAAGAAAGGAGTGGCAATGCGAATTACAGCAGTAGGATATTTTTCTAGAGTGCCGCCAAATGTGACACATTTAATAACCCTTCCTGTAGCACAAGATGGATCTACAAGCGATTGTCTAACACCAATAGTGGTGCATCCCGAATCGAAAAGTAGTGAGACCGGAGTATCATTAACAAGACCCTTATGTAGAATTAAAGAACCCCTCCCGTCATGCGCAACAGCAGCAGGAAGAGCGGGAAGTGGGTGACCACAAATCAAAGTAGTTATGGTACCCGGTTCGAATAAAGTACTGCATTGGGGGGCATTTGTTTGCTCTCTCAAAGTCAAAAGCAGAACCAGTGACAGCGTCAAAGTTTTTACTATCAACAACATGATTACAGGCTCCCTCAGTTTCCTGTTGTACAGCATTAGCCTGCTGATATCTCTTTTTTTTTTTGTGTTGAGATCTACCCCGACTATTATTACCTCTGAAGTTATCAAAGTTATTATTATCTCTGCAGTTATTATTGTCTCTATTGTAATTGTTATCCTGGTTCGAATTCCAGTTTCCACGATTACTATCATGTTCACATTGATGCGAACATCTATTTGTTTGGTTCTGAGGTCTTCGGCAGGAATAACCTCTATTACCATATCCTCTTTTGAAATGCTTATAATTATTAGGGTGATAGTAACGAGTACTATCAGGTTGTCTCCAATTCTTCGAAGAAGAATCACCATGAAATTGATTTCCATGATTTTTGACAGAAATTACCGCTACTCTTTCTATCAAAATTTTGTTGGAATCTACGAGCAAAGTTTTGGCCATACGGAGCTGCCGAAGCAACTGGTAAACCTTCTTTCACCTTAGAGTTACCCATGGTTATGTGTGGGTGCGCAGTTACGTATTGGCAACAGAAATCTTCCATTTCTTTTATTGTTTTAGTTTTACGTTCATGAAGGAAAGCAAGGAAAGACTCATTGACAGACGACATGACTTTGTCTCTAAGTATTAAGTCCATAAGTCCTTCATAAGTTTTTTCCGTCTTAGATAGTTCAACCCATCGTGAGAAAGTAATGCGTATTCTTGCAATAAACTCGGAGAATTCAACTCCATTTTCAGGTAACATGTTTTTAAATTGTAGACGATAGCCGTCTTCGTTAAGCTGATATTTCTTTAACAGAGCGGCCCTGACAACCTCATAATTGTTCTTGTCAGGTTCATCCACCATATTTAATATACTTAGAGCTTTACCTGTCAGTATCCCTGATAACTGATAAACATATTTTGCTTTGTCTATGTTATGAGCTGTACATGCTTGTTCAAATCTGTCCAGATAGAACATTATGTCATCACTGGAAGGACTAAATGTTGGTAACTTAATCTTAAAAGTATCATTATTAGCCTTACCAGAAGATGAACCCTTGTTTGAATCATTACCATTACTCATGCTTGTCAATTTCAATTTTTCCAACTCTAAAGCTAAGACCTTTTCTTCATGTTCCATTTTTGCTTTCTCTTTCCTCTCATCAGACTCTCTCTGTAATCTTCTTTCCTCAGCCTGAGCCTCTTTTTGAAGTCTTTCATTTTCAGCTTCTTTTTCAAGTCTTTTATTTTCAGCCTCTTTTTCAAGTCTTTTATTCTCAGCTTCTAGCTGGAGTTTTCTTTCCTCAGCTTCTGATTCCCTTTTTTGTTTTTCCATTTCCATTTGGAATCTCTTTTCATCCACTTGCATCTGCAGAAGCTTTAGTTCAGCTTCCATATGCAGTTTCTTTTGTTCAGCTTCCATTGCTTTATCATATCGAGCAGTTGCAAATTCTTCTAACTTATCACCAGTCTTCCCAAGCAATTTACCCTGCTCAATAAAGTGCTCAAATGTAGACATGATGAGTAATATATAAGTCCAAAACCTGAAATAATTAACTAATTTATTTCAAACCTAAGTGTAACAAGTCTTAATTAAGCACTTGTATATTCACATCACATTATATTATCCCAGTCTCTGTGGGAAACAAGTCTCCAATCAAAGAACTTGTATATGAAATATCAGCACTCAATTCTTGATCATAAGTGCACTTCTCATTCAATAGTGCACGACACTATTCATCATTCATTTATCATCAGTGTAGTAGTAACAGTGCATTAGCATAGCCCATTAACTAATTACTATAACTGTAAACAATGACTATGTAAACACATGCAGAATGTAAACATTGAAAATGTAAACAATACAAACAATGTAAACAATAACAATGTAAACAATAACAAAGATCAGCAACAATACAAAAACGTTCGCAGAAATCAACTAAAAATAAAGCAGAAATTAATGAAATATCACAAAAAATGTGACGATATCTGCGATAGAATTAAACAAAATACATGACACCACAGTGTATAAACAAAAATGTTGTATGAAACTAAATTATAGACAAGAGTAGGCTAACAAATACAAACAAATCAAAACAAAACTAAAGAATGCGAAATAATAACGAAAACAATATTAAAACATGTCATCACAGCTAACATAAATAGCAACAGAAGTCGCTTAGCAAATTCCAGTATTGGAAATTTGCAAACCTTACAGAAAACGCTCACAATAGACGACCTCTATGACGTGGCATAATCTAACGGAGACACCACCCAACCGAGAACCCGCTGAAATATAAACATATAAATATACAAATAACATATAAACATATAACATATAGAATGAGATGATACACAGAAGACTCAGCAGAAGTATAAGGGCACAGTTTACATACAAACAGGCCACTTAACTTATAGGCTTCCAATCGTAGAACAGCAGAAAAAACGGATGTCAATCAACGTCCTAAAGAGCGAAGCTCCAACGATGATGGCACATCTGAACTGCTTCCACTGCTAACACGATGGTACAAGAGCTTCTGAAATACTGTGTGTTGAGTTGTTTCGGCACTTGACCTTCTAATCCAAAAGTAAGTTGATGGAAATCGGTACTTGGCCTTCTTCAGAAAACAACCCGTTTCAACCGGCACTTGACCTTCACAAAAACGACAGCACTGGAACCTTGACAGCAGCAACTTGCTTGACTTGCGTAAAAGATAACAGCAGTCCGAGTTATCCGGCAACATGTAACAACGCCGGGTACTGTCAAAATCTTGTTTCCGTCAAAAAGTTGAAATTTTGACTTTTACCGGGCAACGCCGAGTACTTTGAAAATTTTGAAGATGTTGACTGTATTGAAGAATGTTAATTTCTTGAAGGATGCTGATGAATTCTTGTTGAAAATGAAGTGGGTAAGGGACCCCGTGTTTGCTGGTACCAGAATCAAACCAGCTTATGGCCACCAAATGATGCGTGATGCCATATGATGATGGATGGTATCCGCATGTCTGGTTTTGTGTAGTGTGCAGATGTGTTCAGTCAAAACAATGTTCATACAAAAATAACAGGGCAATCCACATAGGACGTCAGTAAACTCACGACGTATAAAGTCAATGATTCTTGAAACAGCCGTTGACGTTTTTCTTCATTATTTATTGTGGACGCCACAGTGACAAAATGGTTACGCGAATATGTAGGCACATCAAACAGTCATTATCACAGCAACATTCAATACAGCAATAGACGGTAGACAGCATTACAATGATGAGTCAGATGCATGTTATATTTCATAGTGCTGTAAATGTAGTCAGGTGAAAAAACTCCATCCCTTTCTATAACAGCCAGGAGATAACCAGATATATGAGATCAGTTCACTCTCCTTAGTCTGACTTCAGCAAGACAGACACGTCTGCCGAAGTATAAATAATGTCCTCAAAAATATCCTCTAGATAATAAAGGTTTTTCAAACCTAGTTCATTTAACAAAGTAGCAAGTAATGGTCCTTGGAACCTGCATCAACCGATGCAGCTCAATACAGCGACATGTGAGCTAGGAAAACATCTCGTGACGACGACTTTCGAAGACAGGCGATGAACCAGAAATCGTTCACGACCAAAAATCGATAGAGTTAATGAAAATGTTAATTTACCTTGCCTTCCGGAAATACACAGAAATATTATGCCTCCCGGCATGTGCAAATACACTAGAGGTATTATCTCGAATAAACGAAATATCCATAAGAGGACTCTCACATTCCTGACAGAACAAAAAAATAGCGGAGATCCCCTCTTCAACGAGGCATCTCTTTCGCCATTCCAAATCGCTCACTCCACTAGTGGTGGGCGGAAACCGATCGACCAAGAAGCAAGACAAGTCATGCGCAGTCCAGCGCAAAATGACCACAGCTCAAACTTAACTGCATTCGATACCAACGCGAGAAGACAAATGCTTACCGAGAAAAGTGACTATAAATTTCAAGCAGTTGTTGCCCTTGCGTTATAAAATAGATATTGAAATAAAACGATGTTGCGAGAATTTATCACGCAACAATCACTTAGCCGCAACAAAATAAAGAGTAACATATCACTTAGCCGCAACAAAATGAAGAGTAACATATCACTTAGCCGCAACAAAATAAAGAGTAACATATCACTTTGCAGCAACAAAATAAAGAGTAACATATCACTTAGCCGCAACAAAATCAAGAGTAAACATATAGCTTAGCCGCAACAAAATGAAGAGTAACAAATCACTTAGCCGCAACAAAATAAAGAATAACATATCACTTAGCCGCAACAAAATAAAGAGTAACATATCACTTAGCCGCAACAAAATAAAGAGTAACATATCACTTAGCCGCAACAAGATAGAGTAAACATATCGCTTAGCCGCAACAAAATGAAGAGTAACATATCGCTTAGCCGCAACAAAAATTAAGAGTACTGTAACAAATCGCTTAGCCGCAACAAAATGAAGGGAGATAATGAGGAAATCCAGAAGAAAACTTTGCAAAACAATGTTAACGATGTAAACAATCAAAGTGAACTATATTTTAGAATGTCGTATCTTAGAGTGTCGCCCTCTATATCTCCAAGCGTCGAGATGCTGTTCAGCAAACTTTATACTGTTTAATTAACCTCATTCTGTCACAGCCCTAGGGTCCAGGTCTGACCTACTTCCGTCACATTTATAGTCCAGTCTTCTTTCTCGATAATTTTCCTTGTTCCCTCTCCCCCGAAGCGGTTGCTACTCGCTTATATTATTAATTACTAGCTATTTGAATCCTTTCGATCTCAAGACATTTTGTTCGGGAAACATGATTTATGGCTGAGCTAACTTGGTACGTCTCTGGGGTATGTAACAGGATATCTGCTAAAACATTTACAATGTTTATGAAGATAACCATCTGTCGTGGAAAGAAACAGCGCTGACTGTTTTACAAAATGGGTTGTTGTTGTTGTTTCTTTGAGCAGTTGCGCTGCCTGGATAAGATGAATGTACGCGGAAAGTCATAGATAATATAATTACTGTACGTTTGCTAAATGGGCTTGAGACACTGGCGCCATGTAGTTATTTCCCTGGGGGTCGGCGAAGAGGCCAAATAAGACTAAAGCTCCCTAAGACATGTTGTAAGAAGCAGATTAATATGAAATTGTGAATGAAATTGGTAACTTCGTCATATAAGAGCATACGCATTCAACAGACCTATGCCATGTGATTATGTCGCGTGCAATCCACTTACTTAGTCGTTCCTCTTCTACCCTGAGGTGTAGAAGTTTGGAAGAGAGTGCGCCACACTATCCTATCGGCTGCCTTCCTCCTGGCCTGGTTCCATTCTAGTCCTCGGTCCTTCAGAGATTGTCTAATGTTGTCCTCCCAGCGGACTCATGGTCGTTCCTGGTTCTTAGCCTCCCAAACCTGCCGTGGCAGCCGATTTACTCCCATTCTGCAGACATGACCAAACCATCTTACAATCAACTCAAGGTGTTTAAATGTCTTCCATTTTTCTTTCTGTCTCCAGCTATCTTCTCTGTGTTTGTTTTTTTCAATCTATCCCTGTTTCTTTTACCATGTTGATTTCACAACGAGGGCTGTCTGGCAATGTTATCAACAGGCTTCTTCAATGTGTGTCTTATCCATCTCCAGCTTCTTCGTCTTATCTCTTGTTCCAGTGGTATTTGGCTGGTTCTTCATCAGTTCCACTTTGGTGACGTTGTTGTACAATCTCAATCCTTCTATTCTACACAAGCATCCTTTTATGAAAGTTTGTAATTTCATGGTTATTGTTTTTTGTCGTTTTCCCTGTCTTAGTGTCATATTAGTTTTGTATTGCTGCTAGCCACATTTTTTTTTTTTAATAAAAGAAGAGTTAATAATTTCATCAGACATGTCAGGGTCCTTTGTGCTACACTGATTGAGAATACCTGGTCTAGACAGTGTCAAGGGAGATAATATCAAAGCCCACGGAAATGAACGCTGTTGGGATCGCCAGACGCTATTTGGGGGAGGGGGGTGCGTTCTGGACTTCATTGTGTACACGGGAAAAAGTGCCTAATTTAAACATCTTTTTGACATGTTCGATTTTCCTCCCATATCTCCCCCCCCCCCCCCCCCCCTTTTGTGTCTCATGTTTCTTAGGCTATTTCACGGGCCTCCAATTTTCTTTTGCGACAAAAATTAACAATAACTGCAGAATATGCGTCTCTGAAGAGACAATTAAAAAGAAAGAACAGGTTTACTGATCCGTTAGGTAATCCGGAAAACGTGATTACTATAAGGTTCTGGATGGGGCTGGTACCTGGAATGACTTGATGTTATGTATAAATCATTTATTAGATTATTACTTTTATCATGTAACTGTCTGTCTTACAAAGTCGTAACAATTAAAACAGGTACACAATCAAGGACCGTCCGACTGGCAAAATAATTAGAACTCCTGCCTTTTGCGGCACAGTTACCATGTTCCTAGTTCAAAACCTTTTATCGTCATGTTCTAGTCTACCTAGCAGTAAGTTGGTACCTGACTCTGCTCTTTGGTTTGGGAAGGCAAAGGCAACGAGGAAGGGAACTGGCCACCCATCTAATAAAGTTGGACTTACAGTGATGTGTCTAATACTTCCATCCCCAACGGCAATATTTTCATATGGGATTACTGTCGCTTCTACTTACAAGTTCAAGGCTCGTTGTTTTGCTGTACTGCAAAATTTCAACTCATTTTCTACAATGTGTTTCGTTTAAAAGGTTCATCTCGTTTTGGAGAGGCGCGCTCCGTTAAATCTCTGCACAATGTCAATCGGTTATATCCGGACACATATCAAGCTAAAAAATAGGTTACGTTCCGGAAAATCTTTTGGTATTTAAAAACGTGTCGTTAAAGGCGACTAAAGTTGTATTTTACTCTCTAGAATAGCACACGATTTTCTGCGTCATATCACTGAATGTTTTTTATCTCCCGCTAAGCTATTATTACGAGCGTAGTTATGTAACAGCGGGAAAATATCGCAGACGAGACGCTGTACTTGAGAGCCAGACAAGAAAGGTCGACAAACTAGGTCGGAAGAAAAATATGTCTGGCATAGTTGTGATTTGTGGAACCTGCCTTTACTGCTGCCCGCCGTGTACTTATATAAATTTCAGTCAGTGTAGAAGAGAAAGTTCCAGAAATATCTGAACAAGGCCAACAGAAAAGAGTGGATGACATTTAGAACATTCATTCATCATCCTACAACTGCCCAAGAAGCAAATGCCTTCATCAAACATATGCCAAGTGGGCCTGTTCCATGCCATCAGCTCAAGGTCGTTCCACGTCTTCATCAGCCGTCTTTATAGCTGTTCAATCCTTTTGGGCCTCAGCTAAATGATTCTCTTAGAATCATTTTATTTCATTATCAGCCGTCACTACATCTGTTCAACTTGCCTCAGCTAAATGATTCTCTTAGGACTATTTTTATTTCATTATCAGCCGTCATTACATCTGTTCAACTTGCCTCAGCTAAATGATTCACTTAGCACCATTTTATTTCATTACACTAGTCAACAAATTTTCAAAAGTTACTTGTACCAGAAATTAAATATACCATTTCTTATTGATTTTGACATGCTGATTTCAAATATCATTATTAAATTCACCAATTGGCTCTGGGTTTTTTTTTTAATGATGCATTTACATTACAGTAATACAAATAATGTATGCTTGTTTAATTCTCTGGGGTGAACAGCTAGTCTTTCTACTTTAGCCTTATATAAATCGTGGTTACATACTCAATTATATGATACAAAAAATAAAAACATTATTTAAAGTTCACATATCATGTTTTAAAAAGGCACATTTGAACCCATTCCGTCATTATTCAGTCGCTGTTCGAGTTCTCTTTGCTTGTTTCTTGTAGTCAATCGATGAGGTGTCTCTTGTTGTCGCATGAAAATATAATTAATAGTAGATAAAGCTTGACAGCTGTATATGTTGAGGAACAATAGTGCACACGGAAGTGTGATAGTGATGCGCAAGAGAGATAGGCAGAAGGCACAGGCTGAGTCAGTGAGTTCTTCCCTAAGAAAACCACACACACAGCTCTTCTTGTTTTCTCTGGCGACAATATTACTCTTTTGCACACACTGTGTCACTCACAAATAGTAGGGTAAAGAAGTAAAGTTAGATTGATGATTTGGTAGTCTGAACTGAACGAACAATCCTATCGAGGTTAACTCAATTTATTTCAATTTAGAAATGTAAATAAATCAATAAGGATTTTACAGCACATAATAATAAAGATTATCACGAGAAAACAAACTCACAACAATTTGATGATTTTAAAGAAGAAAAAATTATTACACAAATAGTGAAAACACGGATTATGAATGAATTGTGTTAGTAAAGTTCCCGGCAGGCCTGATAAGCTTTTGCTGGAAAATATGTGAAATACTGTTTGTGTGTAAATGAATGTTTGTTCCTTTGTTCCTTTGGTGTGAATGTTGGAAACAACTTATATCCTGGGGTTCTCTTGGAAAAATATATCGTAATCCAATGCTTGAAATTAACTTCACTGTTCGAATAAGGTATCCACAAAGGGGCACTGAATCTGAACACGATTTTATAAATCCAAGATTGGGGTAACGACTTCACTGTTCGAATAAGGTATCCACAGTGGGCACATAATCTGAACACGATTTTTATAAATCCAAGATAGGTGTAACGTATCCACAGTTGATGCGATATCCACAGATAACGAATTTGCTTCCAAAGGTGGGATGGAGGGTTAAAATGGGTGGAGTATGGTACGGGTGATGGTTGTTAAGGGTAATATCTGGTGTTGAGAATCGTTGCAATAATTGCAGTAATTGAAGTAATTGAAATGATTGAAATAATCGAAATAATTGAAGGGAATTATTGTGACTGGTGGACGAGGACTATATGGCCACTGGCCAAAGGTAACCTCTTTTCAGCAATACGAGACAAGACTTTGCACTGCGTAAATCTGTTAGACAAAACAAAAATACATGTGTAACTACTCTTCTGCTGCAACATGCAGATTACAACAGAAACAATTTAAGCAGTGTCCAGCGTCGGCATGTTGATATCCATGCATGCGTCTCGTTCCTAAAATAGGTCGGTCCATTCTTAAACATTCCTGTCTGCTGTGAATGAATTAGCTGGCCAGTCCAGGTACATACACCATAACAAGACTGTTGCTTCCTCCCCTGTCAGACAAAGTTACATGAGGGTCCGCTAGAGAATCCTCCTGTGCTTTCCACCGGTCATTCCTTTCCGCATTCATAATAATATGCTTACTTACTTAGTCGTTCCTCTTCTACCGTGAGGTGTAGAGGTTTGGAAGAGAGAGCGCCAGACTATTCTATCAGCTGTCTTCTTCCTGGCCTGGTTCCATTCTAGTCCTCGGTCCTTCAAAGATTGTCTAATGTTGTCCTCCCAGCGGACTCTGGGTCGTCCTGGAGGTCTGGATCCCTGGCTCTTTGTTTCCCATGCTTGTCGTGGTAGCCGATCTTCTCCCATTCTGCAGACATGGCCAAACCATCTTAGTTGGGACTGTTCTATTTGGGTCTGCAGCGGGTGGGATTTTAGGCCTTGACGTATCGTCTGGTTGCGGACCATGTCTCTTCTTGTTACTTCAACCACCTTCCTCAGATACCTCATTTCTGAGGTTTGGATCTGGCTTTTGTGGGTTGTGTCATTGCCCATGACTCGCATCCATATGTCAAGACTGGGACATAGGTGGAGCGGTATACAGCCATCTTCGTTTTCTTACCAACCTCTTTCTTGCTGAGGAATCCTCGATTTATGGCCTGATAAAGTCTCCCAGCCGCTGCTTTTCGAGTGGCCAACTCTTCTTTGATGCCCCCCTTTCGGTCTATAATAGCTCCGAGATATTTAAAGTGGTCGACCTGCTCCAGGACCTGTTCTCCCAACTTAATCTGATGTTTTCTTTCTTCTCGTGATATCACCATGGATTTTGTTTTAGAGCTGCTTATGACCATCCCTCTCTTCTCCAGCTCTTCCTTCCAGACTTGCAGGTTGGATTGGAGATGTGTCTCTGATTTAGCAATCAGGACAACATCATCAGCAAATGCTAGCTCTGAAATACAGACCTGTCTCATCTTCCAGTACCCCACTGAATACTTTCTTGTTCTCTCCTTACATGCCTTGATGACATCGTCCATGAGAAGTCATAATAATATGCTCATACATTAATGTTACAAACATTGAAAAGTAAAATGGTCATTGAAATTATGAATGATACAAACATTGTAACATAACATCGCTTTAAAATACAAGCAGTGAAAATAAATGAATTTTCGTAAGCATTTATGATACAGACATGATAAAGGAAACCCGTTTATATAATACGCTTAGATTTTCACCATGATAGTAATATATTTCATTAGACTTTCACCCTGATAGTAATGTATTTCATATCTATATATTTGAGCTAATTTCCTATTTACTGGAAAAAGCGAATACATACCCGCTCCGGGATTTTAGTCTGTTAAGTTTAACCGAGAGGGCACGTTGTGTGTTTAACTCAAGTCTCCCTTATGCACAGTTTTTTACTTTACAAGACTAAGAAATGCGTCTTTCTCTTACAGTTGCTTAACACCAAGTGAAGTCTAAAAAACTAGTTTGTTAAAGAAAGAATTAATTTCGATTTACCCGCTACATTTTAAACGTTCCCACGATAGCCAAAAGTTAATTATGTCCCGTCTCATGCTAAGACACGTAAAAGATTTATCGTGCCGGTCTCCAGTTGACCACTGCACACTGAAATTAGATACTCTGGGAATCACTGTCGTTTCCACTAAGCGAATAAATCGTATAGACATCTTTAAAGAAATGCTTTTAAGTGCCTTGATAGAATTTGGGATCGTATGACAGGACCTTTAATGAAGACTTGAAAAACAGCTAAAGCACAGATCGCAGGTGCAAATATTTCCGTAGAGAACACAGATAAATGTGAAGGAAAAGAAAAGTAAGGAATTTTAACATAATCTAGACAAAATCTTCGAGCACTCCGTGACAGAAACTCCCCAATTTAAAATAGTTGCAAACTATTCAACGAGAGAAGGTCTTTGTCTAAATTATAAATTCCTTCTGTCACCCAACTTTTCAATTCTCTCGACCTCTGTCCGCTTGCTAACGCTCCACTTGGCCATGGCTCTACATTTTGAGAATCCCTGGTCTGAGTTCTCAATGAGCTAACTTCGTAATTTCTTCTGGGCCCGTTCGTCCGGCCAAAATGCTGTACTCATTCACCTCTTCATACAAAAGAAATTTCATATGAACTAGTGTAGAGAGTGCACTATCTGTTGTGAGTTCACTGCGCTTTGTCTGCCATTGTTCCGTGGCCCGCTTGAATGGGCGTGCAAACCATCCTTTGTCACGGTAACAACGAAATTCTTGCTTGTGTCTCTTCCTTAAGAAATGGGGACTTCTCATGTATCTCCTTAACTCTGCTTCTACGTTTGACCTGCCTAGGCGGTCAATATTCCCTGTCTTTCTTTCTGGATTGAAAGTTTCCCATTGCGGGTTAAAACGTCCAATACTCAAGTTTCCGAAACATACCAAGTTTTCAAATAACTTGTTCCTTGATAAATCACACCAAGATTGAGGGTAACTGGCGTTCAGGTATGAACGAGGCAGTTTTTCGTGGGTAAAAATCAACTTTATAGCTGTGAGCATAGGGGTTTTAATGCGGGTGTCATTCTCTTTTCTGTCCATCCGGTGGTCATTCCCATTATCCATTCTGTTCTCACTCACCCATAGGCGTATCTTGTATCTCAGTCTCGGCTGAATGGTTTTCAGCCTGGGCTTTTCCTATCACTGTTGTGATATTGTCAAGCAAAATTTTGTTTGGATCTTTCAATGACCCTGACGTATCTTCACTCATTTGAAAATACTCATCTCCTTCTGTAAAACTAATCGTCTCCTTGGGAATAGGGAAACTGTTGTAGAATGGCTTCTCAGCAGAAGTATGAACTCTCTCATTTTCATCCGTGTTTTTATGTTCCCGTGGTCCATCGTTTAGTAAGGGTGCTAACATTTCCGTTTCCATGATGTTTTCACAGAAGGGTTGTCCACCTGGCGCCTGTGAACTACGTTCGCTGGGTGTCATGTTCGCTTCTCTCTCACAGAGAAGGGGTGGGGTTTTTGGTGCTGGGTAAAACCCAGTGATATGGCAAGTTTCTGCCGATTTATCCTTTTCCAACATTCCAGTGGATAAAGTCACAGGTAAAAAAGTTTCCTCCTGAACCTGGTCAACGACCCTAATTAAAGAGCCCATTGTGTCTCTATGAGTCACATGTTTTATCAGCCCTTTTGGTGGTTCTGCGTGTACCATCAAAGGCTGTTTCAGTTCTCCTAGAACTATGTAACTTCCCTTGTCGTTCACTCCGTTAGTGTCAACAATGAGAGGTAACTCTTGGCTACTTTTAAGCTCTCTGTCCTTTTGTTGCCCAGATGACATTAATCGCGGGATGGGGCCGTTACTGAAGTTATCTGTCTTCTTAGACAATTCTTTACAGTCTCCATTCCTCTGGGTTGTCGTGTTTTTGTAGTCTTGAGCGCTTTTGTTGTGGTTATTAAATCGGTCTTTGTGTGCTTTCTGAGATTGAGCGAAGGCATGTTGTTGATTATTATAGATGTTCGGGGTGTCTTGGGAATTCCTCTTCTGACGTGTTCCTGACGAGAGGGTACTTTTCCTCATACTACCAGCATTTATGTGCGTAGGTACCTTCAAAAAAGGGGTCATGACTTATCGAGTTCGATGTCCGCCTCTCTGCTTTGCCTAACCATGGGCTCTGAATACTAAGTTGCGCTTCCTGTGGAGCAGAGGGTGCTTCCTCTTGAAATAATGGTTCATCTGACCTGGGAGTGGAGCTCTGGGATTCCGTGGCCACATGACTAATCATGGGTTTCAAATCTCCTGGCGAGTTTTGAGTTTCCAGTGGCGGCGTCTTCAACTTAAGGTAGGGTTGATCTTCCGGCTGTTCCTTCTCATAAGCTGCTTCACTGCTTATGGCCTCTTCTTTCCACTTGGCTTCCTTCTCGTTCCAGTCGCGAGTCCATTTTTCATCACTCTCTATCATTTCCATCTCTGTTCTCGTGAAAAGTTCTGCCTGTTCTAAGACATGTTTCGCAATTAACTTTCTCGAGTAACCTCTTTCCTCGCCTTCCAAATAAGAGTCACTTATCCATGTATCTAAACATCTTATAATTTTTATGGAATCGTTCACTTTGTGATCTTTCAAAAATTGGATAAATTGAGCTCTAAGTTCAGCTACTGCGTTCATTTTAGATCGCTGGGTAGGTAGTTCAATCTCTCAGTATACGCTGCACTAGTTTCCAGTTATTACTAATAATTCTATGAAGTATTGTAATAAAAAAACCACTGATCAATTTACAGAAGCTCGAGGTAATACTATTAAGTCTACTGACGTAATGTATCCCTTTACAGATGCTAGTATAATTGATATTTTAATAATACTTATTTCTGCTGAATTAAGGTATTATTAACTTTAGACAGACGCTAAACTTGCTTCCCATTATTACTAATAATTCTATGAAGTATTGTAATAATAACCACTAATCAATTTACTGAGGCTCGTGGTAATACTATTAAGTCTTCTGACGTAATGTAACTCATTAATGGAAGTTTAGTATAATTGGATTTTTGACAATTCCTTATTTCTGCTGAATTAAGGTCTCATCACTTGAGTAATACTCAAGTATAAACAATTCCCTTCAATATCTCACACACATACACACTCTATTGCCTGTTAAATGTACCACTTAATTACCTTAGTTAACAATTTAACGTAATTAAATAACCCTGAATTAAATTAGTGCCAGCAACGTTCTGTTACTTTAAAATTATAATTGTTCTGTTCAGATACTACCAGAAGAAGTGTCGTTGTCTAGGGCGTTATAAGATTATAGTCCACAGTATAGACTAATAGTTCAAGATTCCTTACAGTTTCTGCAGAACAATTTAAAGACAAGATTCCCTGTAGTCACTGTGAAATAAGAATCCAGAAATTCAAATCCAAGGACGAGATTCCCAATAATTGTCGCATGAAAATATAATTAATAGTAGATAAAGCTTGACAGCTGTATATGTTGAGGAACAATAGTGCACACGGAAGTGTGATAGTGATGCGCAAGAGAGATAGGCAGAAGGCACAGGCTGAGTCAGTGAGTTCTTCACTAAGAAAACCACACACACAGCTCTTCTTGTTTTCTCTGGCGACAATATTACTCTTTTGCACACACTGTGTCACTCACAAATAGTAGGGTAAGAAGAAAAGTTAGATTGATGATTTGGTAGTCTGAACTGAACGAACAATCCTATCGAGGTTAACTCAATTTATTTCAATTTAGAAATGTAAATAAATCAATAAGGATTTTACAGCACATAATAATAAAGATTATCACGAGAAAACAAACTCACAACAATTTGATGATTTTAAAGAAGAAAAAATTATTACACAAATAGTGAAAACACGGATTATGAATGAATTGTGTTAGTAAAGTTCCCGGCAGGCCTGATAAGCTTTTGCTGGAAAATATGTGAAATACTGTTTGTGTGTAAATGAATGTTTGTTCCTTTGTTCCTTTGGTGTGAATGTTGGAAACAACTTATATCCTGGGGTTCTCTTGGAAAAATATATCGTAATCCAATGCTTGAAATTAACTTCACTGTTCGAATAAGGTATCCACAAAGGGGCACTGAATCTGAACACGATTTTATAAATCCAAGATTGGGGTAACGACTTCAACTGTTCGAATAAGGTATCCACAGTGGGCACATAATCTGAACACGATTTTTATAAATCCAAGATAGGTGTAACGTATCCACAGTTGATGCGATATCCACAGATAACGAATTTGCTTCCAAAGTGGGATGGAGGGTTAAAATGGGTGGAGTTTGTGAGGTACGGGTGTCCCTATGTTTGTTAAGGGTAATAATCTGGTGTTGAGAATCGTTGGCAATAATTGCAGTAATTGAAGTAATTGAAATGATTGAAATAATCGAAATAATTGAAGGGAATTATGTGACTGGTGGACGAGGACTATATTGGCCACTGGCCAAAGCTAACCTCTTTTCAGCAATACGAGACAAGACTTTGCACTGCGTACATCTGTTAGACAAAACAAAAATAACATGTGTAACTACTCTTCTGCTGCAACATGCAGAGTACAAAACAGAAACGCTTTGTTTTAAGCAGTGTCCACTATATCGTCAGCTATGTTTGATATCCATGCATGCGTACCTCGTTCCTGGAAAATAGGTCGGTTCCATTCTTATACATTCCTGTCTGCAGATTTAAAATGTGAATGAATTAGCATGGAGCCCAGTCCAGGTACATACACCATAACAAAACTGTTGCATTTCCTCCCCTGTCAGCAAAGTTACATGAGGGTCCGCTAGAGAATCCTCCTGTGCTTTCCACCGGTCATTCCTTTCCGCATTCATAATAATATGCTTACTTACTTAGTCGTTCCCCTTCTACCGTGAGGTGTAGAGGTTTGGAAGAGAGAGCGCCAGACCATTCTATCAGCTGTCTTCTTCCTGGCCTGGTTCCATTCTAGTCCTCGGTCCTTCAAAGTTTGTCTAATGTTGTCCTCCCAGCGGACTCTGGGTCGTCCTGGAGGTCTGGATCCCTGGCTCTTTGTTTCCCATGCTTGTCGTTGGTAGATATTTCTCCCATTCTGCAGACATGGCCAAACCATCTTAGTTGGGACTGTTCTATTTGGGTCTGCAGCGGGCAGGATTTTAGGCCTTGACGTATCGTCTGGTTGCGGACCATGTCTCTTCTTGTTACTCCAAGGACGTCCTCAGATACCTCATTTCTGAGGTTTGGATCTGGCTTTTGTGGGTTGTAGTCATTGCCCATGACTTCGCATTCCTTATGTCAAGACTGGGACATAGGTGGAGCGGTATACAGCCATCTTCGTTTTCTTACCAACCTCTTTCTTGCTGAGGAATCCTCGATTTATGGCCTGATAAAGTCTCCCAGCCGCTGCTTTTCGAGTGGCCAACTCTTCTTTGATGCCCCCCTTTCGGTCTATAATAGCTCCGAGATATTTAAAGTGGTCGACCTGCTCCAGGACCTGTTCTCCCAACTTAATCTGATGTTTTCTTTCTTCTCGTGATATCACCATGGATTTTGTTTTAGAGCTGCTTATGACCATCCCTCTCTTCTCCAGCTCCTGGGGGGGGGGGGGGGGGGGGGGGGTCATGTGAGGAAACAGACTTGGCAGGTTGGATTGGAAGATGTGTCTCTGATTTAGCAATCAGGACAACATCATCAGCTGTGAAAATGCTAGCTCTGAAATACAGACCTGTCTCATCTTCCATACTTTCCCACTGATACAATTTCTTGTTCTCTCCTTACATGTTGATGACATTCCGTCCATGAGAAGTCATAATAATATGCTCATACATTAATGTTACAAACATTGAAAAGTAAAATGGTCATTGAAATTATGAATGATACAAACATTGTAACATAACATCGCTTTAAAATACAAGCAGTGAAAATAAATGAATTTTCGTAAGCATTTATGATACAGGACATGATAAAGGAAACCCGTTTATATAATACGCTTAGATTTTCACCATGATAGTTATATATTTCATTAGACTTTCACCCTGATAGTAATATATTTCATATCTATATATTTGAGCTAATTTCCTATTTACTGGAAAAAAGCGAATACATACCCGCTCCGGGATTTTAGTCTGTTAAGTTTAACCGAGAGGGCACTTTGTTTGTTTAACTCAAGTCTCCCTATGCACAGTTTTTACTTTACAAGAACGTGCGTCTTTCTCTTACAGTTGCTTAACACCAAGTGAAGTCTAAAAAACTAGTTTGTTAAAGAAAGAATTAATTTCGATTTACCCGCTACATTTTAAACGTTCCCACGATAGCCAAAAGTTAATTATGTCCCGTCTCATGCTAAGACACGTAAAAGATTTATCGTGCCGGTCTCCAGTTGACCACTGCACACTGAAATTAGATACTCTGGGAACCACTGTCGTTTCCACTAAGCGAATAAATCGTATAGACATCTTTAAAGAAATGCTTTTAAGTGCCTTGATAGAATTTGGGATCGTATGACAGGACCTTTAATGAAGACTTGAAAAACAGCTAAAGCACAGATCGCAGGTGCAAATATTTCCGTAGAGAACACAGACAAATGTGAAGGAAAAGAAAAGTAAGGAATTTTAACATAATCTAGACAAAATCTTCGAGCACTCCGTGACAGAAACTCCCCAATTTAAAATAGTTGCAAACTATTCAACGAGAGAAGGTCTTTGTCTAAATTATGTTAAAATTCCTTCTGTCACCCCACTTTTCAATTCTCTCGACCTCTGTCCGCTTGCTAACGCTCCCCTTGGCCATGGCTCTACATTTTGAGAATCCCTGTCTGAGTTCTCAATGAGCTAACTTCGTAATTTCTTCTGGGCCCGTTCGTCCGGCCAAAATGCTGTACTCATTCACCTCTTCATACAAAAGAAATTTCATATGAACTAGTGTAGAGAGTGCACTATCTGTTGTGAGTTCACTGCGCTTTGTCTGCCATTGTTCCGTGGCCCGCTTGAATGGGCGTGCAAACCATCCTTTGTCACGGTAACAACGAAATTCTTGCTTGTGTCTCTTCCTTAAGAAATGGGGACTTCTCATGTATCTCCTTAACTCTGCTTCTACGTTTGACCGCCTAGGCAGGTCAATATTCCCTGTCTTTCTTTCTGGATTGAAAGTTTCCCATTGCGGGTTAAAACGTCCAATACTCAAGTTTCCGAAACATACCAAGTTTTCAAATAACTTGTTCCTTGATAAATCACACCAAGATTGAGGGTAACTGGCGTTCAGGTATGAACGAGGCAGTTTTTCGTGGGTAAAAAATCAACTTTATAGCTGTGAGCATAGGGTTTTTTTAATGCGGGTGTCATTCTCTTTTCTGTCCCCTCGTGGTCATTCCCATTATCCATTCTGTTCTCACCCATTAGATGCGTATCTTGTATCTCAGTCTCGGCTGAATGGTTTTCAGCCTGGGCTTTTCCTATCACTGTTGTGATTTTCTCAAGCAAAATTTTGGTTTGGATCTTTCAATGACCCTGACGTATCTTCACTCATTTGAAAATACTCATCTCCTTCTGTAAAACTAATCGTCTCCTTGGGAATAGGGAAACTGTTGTAGAATGGCTTCTCAGCAGAAGTATGAACTCTCTCATTTTCATCCGTGTTTTTATGTTCCCGTGGTCCATTCGTTTAGTAAGGGTGCTAAAATTTCCGTTTCCATGATGTTTTCACAGAAGGGTTGTCCACCTGGCGCCTGTGAACTACGTTCGCTGGGTGTCATGTTCGCTTCTCTCTCACAGAGAAGGGGGTGGGGTTTTTGGTGCTGGGTAAAACCCAGTGATATGGCAAGTTTCTGCCGATTTATCCTTTTCCAACATTCCAGTGGATAAAGTCACAGGTAAAAAAGTTTCCTCCTGAACCTGGTCAACGACCCTAATTAAAGAGCCCATTGTGTCTCTATGAGTCACATGTTTTATCAGCCCTTTTGGTGGTTCTGCGTGTACCATCAAAGGCTGTTTCAGTTCTCCTAGAACTATGTAACTTCCCTTGTCGTTCACTCCGTTAGTGTCAACAATGAGAGGTAACTCTTGGCTACTTTTAAGCTCTCTGTCCTTTTGTTGCCCAGATGACATTAATCGCGGGATGGGGCCGTTACTGAAGTTATCTGTCTTCTTAGACAATTCTTTACAGTCTCCATTCCTCTGGGTTGTCGTGTTTTTGTAGTCTTGAGCGCTTTTGTTGTGGTTATTAAATCGGTCTTTGTGTGCTTTCTGAGATTGAGCGAAGGCATGTTGTTGATTATTATAGATGTTCGGGGTGTCTTGGGAATTCCTCTTCTGACGTGTTCCTGACGAGAGGGTACTTTTCCTCATACTACCAGCATTTATGTGCGTAGGTACCTTCAAAAAGGGGTCATGACTTATCGAGTTCGATGTCCGCCTCTCTGCTTTGCCTAACCATGGGCTCTGAATACTAAGTTGCGCTTCCTGTGGAGCTCTGGGATTCCGTGGCCACATGACTAATCATGGGTTTCAAATCTCCTGGCGAGTTTTGAGTTTCCAGTGGCGGCGTCTTCAACTTAAGGTAGGGTTGATCTTCCGGCTGTTCCTTCTCATAAGCTGCTTCACTGCTTATGGCCTCTTCTTTCCACTTGGCTTCCTTCTCGTTCCAGTCGCGAGTCCATTTTTCATCACTCTCTATCATTTCCATCACTGTTCTCGTGAAAAGTTCTGCCTGTTCTAAGACATGTTTCGCAATTAACTTTCTCGAGTAACCTCTTTCCTCGCCTTCCAAATAAGAGTCACTTATCCATGTATCTAACCATCTTATAATTTTTATGGAATCGTTCACTTTGTGATCTTTCAAAAATTGGATAAATTGAGCTCTAAGTTCAGCTACTGCGTTCATTTTAGATCGCTGGGTAGGTAGTTCAATCTCTCAGTATACGCTGCACTAGTTTCCAGTTATTACTAATAATTCTATGAAGTATTGTAATAATAAACCACTGATCAATTTACAGAAGCTCGAGGTAATACTATTAAGTCTACTGACGTAATGTATCCCTTTACAGATGCTAGTATAATTGATATTTTAATAATACTTATTTCTGCTGAATTAAGGTATTATTAACTTTAGACAGACGCTAAACTTGCTTCCCATTATTACTAATAATTCTATGAAGTATTGTAATAATAACCACTAATCAATTTACTGAGGCTCGTGGTAATACTATTAAGTCTTCTGACGTAATGTAACTCATTAATGGAAGTTTAGTATAATTGGATTTTTGACAATTCCTTATTTCTGCTGAATTAAGGTCTCATCACTTGAGTAATACTCAAGTATAAACAATTCCCTTCAATATCTCACACACATACACACTCTATTGCCTGTTAAATGTACCACTTAATTACCTTAGTTAACTATTTAACGTAATTAAATAACCCTGAATTAAATTAGTGCCAGCAACGTTCTGTTACTTTAAAATTATAATTGTTCTGTTCAGATACTACCAGAAGTGTCGTTGTCTAGGGCGTTATAAGATTATAGTCCACAGTATAGACTAATAGTTCAAGATTCCTTACAGTTTCTGCAGAACAATTTAAAGACAAGATTCCCTGTAGTCACTGTGAAATAAGAATCCAGAAATTCAAATCCAAGGACGAGATTCCCAATAATTGTCGCATGAAAATATAATTAATAGTAGATAAAGCTTGACAGCTGTATATGTTGAGGAACAATAGTGCACACGGAAGTGTGATAGTGATGCGCAAGAGAGATAGGCAGAAGGCACAGGCTGAGTCAGTGAGTTCTTCCCTAAGAAAACCACACACACAGCTCTTCTTGTTTTCTCTGGCGACAATATTACTCTTTTGCACACACTGTGTCACTCACAAATAGTAGGGTAAAGAAGTAAAGTTAGATTGATGATTTGGTAGTCTGAACTGAACGAACAATCCTATCGAGGTTAACTCAATTTATTTCAATTTAGAAATGTAAATAAATCAATAAGGATTTTACAGCACATAATAATAAAGATTATCACGAGAAAACAAACTCACACAACAATTTGAATGATTTTAAAGAAGAAAAAAATTATTACACAAATAGTGAAAAACACGGATTATGAATGAATTGTGTGTTAGTAAAGTTCCCGGCAGGCCTGATAAGCTTTTGCTGGAAAATATGTGAAATACTGTTTGTGTGTAAATGAATGTTTGTTCCTTTGTTCCTTTGGTGTGAATGTTGGAAACAACTTATATCCTGGGGTTCTCTTGGAAAAAATATATCGTAATCCAATGCTTGAAATTAACTTCACTGTTCGAATAAGGTATCCACAAAGGGGCACTGAATCTGAACACGATTTTATAAATCCAAGATTGGGGTAACGACTTCACTGTTCGAATAAGGTATCCACAATGGGCACATAATCTGAACACGATTTTTATAAATCCAAGATAGGTGTAACGTATCCACAGTTGATGCCGAATTTGCTTCCAGAGGTGGGATGGAGGGTTTAAATGGGTGGAGTATGGTACGGGTGATGGTTGTTAAGGGTAATATCTGGTGTTGAGAATCGTTGCAATAATTGCAGTAAATTGAAGTAAATTGAAATGATTGAAAATAATCGAAATAATTGAAGGGAATTATTGTGACTGGTGGACGAGGACTATATGGCCACTGGCCAAAGGTAACCTCTTTTCAGCAATACGAGACAAGACTTTGCACTGCGTAAATCTGTTAGACAAAACAAAAATACATGTGTAACTACTCTTCTGCTGCAACATGCAGATTACAACAGAAACAATTTAAGCAGTGTCCAGCGTCGGCATGTTGATATCCATGCATGCGTCTCGTTCCTAAAATAGGTCGGTCCATTCTTAAACATTCCTGTCTGCTGTGAATGAATTAGCTGGCCAGTCCAGGTACATACATACACCATAACAAGACTGTTGCTTCCTCCCCTGTCAGACAAAGTTACATGAGGGTCCGCTAGAGAATCCTCCTGTGCTTTCCACCGGTCATTCCTTTCCGCATTCATAATAATATGCTTACTTACTTAGTCGTTCCTCTTCTACCGTGAGGTGTAGAGGTTTGGAAGAGAGAGCGCCAGACTATTCTATCAGCTGTCTTCTTCCTGGCCTGGTTCCATTCTAGTCCTCGGTCCTTCAAAGATTGTCTAATGTTGTCCTCCCAGCGGATCTGGGTCGTCCTGGAGGTCTGGATCCCTGGCTCTTTGTTTCCCATGCTTGTCGTGGTAGCCGATCTTCTCCCATTCTGCAGACATGGCCAAACCATCTTAGTTGGGACTGTTCTATTTGGGTCTGCAGCGGGTGGGATTTTAGGCCTTGACGTATCGTCTGGTTGCGGACCATGTCTCTTCTTGTTACTTCAACCACTTTCCTCAGATACCTCATTTCTGAGGTATGGATCTGGCTTTTGTGGGTTGTAGTCATTGCCCACGACTCGCATCCATATGTCAAGACTGGGACATAGGTGGAGCGGTATACAGCCATCTTCGTTTTCTTACCAACCTCTTTCTTGCTGAGGAATCCTCGATTTATGGCCTGATAAGTCTCCCCGCTGCTGCTTTTCGAGTGGCCAACTCTTCTTTGATGCCTCCCTTTCCGTCTATAATAGCTCCGAGATATTTAAAGTGGTCGACCTGCTCCAGGACCTGTTCTCCCAACTTAATCTGATGTTTTCTTTCTTCTCGTGATATCACCATGGATTTTGTTTTAGAGCTGCTTATGACCATCCCTCTCTTCTCCAGCTCTTCCTTCCAGACTTGCAGGTTGGATTGGAGATGTGTCTCTGATTTAGCAATCAGGACAACATCATCAGCAAATGCTAGCTCTGAAATACAGACCTGTCTCATCTTCCAGTAACCCACTGAATACTTTCTTGTTCTCTCCTTACATGCCTTGATGACATCGTCCATGAGAAGTCATAATAATATGCTCATACATTAATGTTACAAACATTGAAAAGTAAAATGGTCATTGAAATTATGAATGATACAAACATTGTAACATAACATCGCTTTAAAATACAAGCAGTGAAAATAAATGAATTTTCGTAAGCATTTATGATACAGACATGATAAAGGAAACCCGTTTATATAATACGCTTAGATTTTCACCATGATAGTAATATATTTCATTAGACTTTCACCCTGATAGTAATGTATTTCATATCTATATATTTGAGCTAATTTCCTATTTACTGGAAAAAGCGAATACATACCCGCTCCGGGATTTTAGTCTGTTAAGTTTAACCGAGAGGGCACGTTGTGTGTTTAACTCAAGTCTCCCTTATGCACAGTTTTTTACTTTACAAGACTAAGAAATGCGTCTTTCTCTTACAGTTGCTTAACACCAAGTGAAGTCTAAAAAACTAGTTTGTTAAAGAAAGAATTAATTTCGATTTACCCGCTACATTTTAAACGTTCCCACGATAGCCAAAAGTTAATTATGTCCCGTCTCATGCTAAGACACGTAAAAGATTTATCGTGCCGGTCTCCAGTTGACCACTGCACACTGAAATTAGATACTCTGGGAACCACTGTCGTTTCCACTAAGCGAATAAATCGTATAGACATCTTTAAAGAAATGCTTTTAAGTGCCTTGATAGAATTTGGGATCGTATGACAGGACCTTTAATGAAGACTTGAAAAACAGCTAAAGCACAGATCGCAGGTGCAAATATTTCCGTAGAGAACACAGATAAATGTGAAGGAAAAGAAAAGTAAGGAATTTTAACATAATCTAGACAAAATCTTCGAGCACTCCGTGACAGAAACTCCCCAATTTAAAATAGTTGCAAACTATTCAACGAGAGAAGGTCTTTGTCTAAATTATAAATTCCTTCTGTCACCCAACTTTTCAATTCTCTCGACCTCTGTCCGCTTGCTAACGCTCCACTTGGCCATGGCTCTACATTTTGAGAATCCCTGGTCTGAGGTTCTCAATGAGCTAACTTTTCGTAATTTCTTCTGGGCCCGTTTCGTCCGGCCAAAATGCTGTACTCATTCACCTCTTCATACAAAAGAAATTTCATATGAACTAGTGTAGAGAGTGCACTATCTGTTGTGAGTTCACTGCGCTTTGTCTGCCATTGTTTCGTGGCCCACTTGACTGGGCGTGCAAACCATCCTTTGTCAACCCACGGTAACAACGAAATTCTTGCTTGTGTCTCTTCCTTAAGAAATGGGGACTTCTCATGTATCTCCTTAACTCTGCTTCTACGTTTGACCTGCCTAGGCGGTCAATATTCCCTGTCTTTCTTTCTGGATTGAAAGTTTCCCATTGCGGGTTAAAACGTCCAATACTCAAGTTTCCGAAACATACCAAGTTTTCAAATAACTTGTTCCTTGATAAATCACACCAAGATTGAGGGTAACTGGCGTTCAGGTATGAACGAGGCAGTTTTTCGTGGGTAAAAATCAACTTTATAGCTGTGAGCATAGGGGTTTTAATGCGGGTGTCATTCTCTTTTCTGTCCATCCGGTGGTCATTCCCATTATCCATTCTGTTCTCACCCATAGGCGTATCTTGTATCTCAGTCTCGGCTGAATGGTTTTCAGCCTGGGCTTTTCCTATCACTGTTGTTGTGATATTGTCAAGCAAAATTTTGTTTGGATCTTTCAATGACCCTGACGTATCTTCACTCATTTGAAAATACTCATCTCCTTCTGTAAAACTAATCGTCTCCTTGGGAATAGGGAAACTGTTGTAGAATGGCTTCTCAGCAGAAGTATGAACTCTCTCATTTTCATCCGTGTTTTTATGTTCCCGTGGTCCATCGTTTAGTAAGGGTGCTAACATTTCCGTTTCCATGATGTTTTCACAGAAGGGTTGTCCACCTGGCGCCTGTGAACTACGTTCGCTGGGTGTCATGTTCGCTTCTCTCTCACAGAGAAGGGGTGGGGTTTTTGGTGCTGGGTAAAACCCAGTGATATGGCAAGTTTCTGCCGATTTATCCTTTTCCAACATTCCAGTGGATAAAGTCACAGGTAAAAAAGTTTCCTCCTGAACCTGGTCAACGACCCTAATTAAAGAGCCCATTGTGTCTCTATGAGTCACATGTTTTATCAGCCCTTTTGGTGGTTCTGCGTGTACCATCAAAGGCTGTTTCAGTTCTCCTAGAACTATGTAACTTCCCTTGTCGTTCACTCCGTTAGTGTCAACAATGAGAGGTAACTCTTGGCTACTTTTAAGCTCTCTGTCCTTTTGTTGCCCAGATGACATTAATCGCGGGATGGGGCCGTTACTGAAGTTATCTGTCTTCTTAGACAATTCTTTACAGTCTCCATTCCTCTGGGTTGTCGTGTTTTTGTAGTCTTGAGCGCTTTTGTTGTGGTTATTAAATCGGTCTTTGTGTGCTTTCTGAGATTGAGCGAAGGCATGTTGTTGATTATTATAGATGTTCGGGGTGTCTTGGGAATTCCTCTTCTGACGTGTTCCTGACGAGAGGGTACTTTTCCTCATACTACCAGCATTTATGTGCGTAGGTACCTTCAAAAAGGGGTCATGACTTATCGAGTTCGATGTCCGCCTCTCTGCTTTGCCTAACCATGGGCTCTGAATACTAAGTTGCGCTTCCTGTGGAGCAGAGGGTGCTTCCTCTTGAAATAATGGTTCATCTGACCTGGGAGTGGAGCTCTGGGATTCCGTGGCCACATGACTAATCATGGGTTTCAAATCTCCTGGCGAGTTTTTGAGTTTCCAGTGGCGGCGTCTTCAACTTAAGGTAGGGTTGATCTTCCGGCTGTTCCTTCTCATAAGCTGCTTCACTGCTTATGGCCTCTTCTTTCCACTTGGCTTCCTTCTCGTTCCAGTCGCGAGTCCATTTTTCATCACTCTCTATCATTTCCATCTCTGTTCTCGTGAAAAGTTCTGCCTGTTCTAAGACATGTTTCGCAATTAACTTTCTCGAGTAACCTCTTTCCTCGCCTTCCAAATAAGAGTCACTTATCCATGTATCTAAACATCTTATAATTTTTATGGAATCGTTCACTTTGTGATCTTTCAAAAATTGGATAAATTGAGCTCTAAGTTCAGCTACTGCGTTCATTTTAGATCGCTGGGTAGGTAGTTCAATCTCTCAGTATACGCTGCACTAGTTTCCAGTTATTACTAATAATTCTATGAAGTATTGTAATAATAAACCACTGATCAATTTACAGAAGCTCGAGGTAATACTATTAAGTCTACTGACGTAATGTATCCCTTTACAGATGCTAGTATAATTGATATTTTAATAATACTTATTTCTGCTGAATTAAGGTATTATTAACTTTAGACAGACGCTAAACTTGCTTCCCATTATTACTAATAATTCTATGAAGTATTGTAATAATAACCACTAATCAATTTACTGAGGCTCGTGGTAATACTATTAAGTCTTCTGACGTAATGTAACTCATTAATGGAAGTTTAGTATAATTGGATTTTTGACAATTCCTTATTTCTGCTGAATTAAGGTCTCATCACTTGAGTAATACTCAAGTATAAACAATTCCCTTCAATATCTCACACACATACACACTCTATTGCCTGTTAAATGTACCACTTAATTACCTTAGTTAACAATTTAACGTAATTAAATAACCCTGAATTAAATTAGTGCCAGCAACGTTCTGTTACTTTAAAATTATAATTGTTCTGTTCAGATACTACCAGAAGTGTCGTTGTCTAGGGCGTTATAAGATTATAGTCCACAGTATAGACTAATAGTTCAAGATTCCTTACAGTTTCTGCAGAACAATTTAAAGACAAGATTCCCTGTAGTCACTGTGAAATAAGAATCCAGAAATTCAAATCCAAGGACGAGATTCCCAATAATTGTCGCATGAAAATATAATTAATAGTAGATAAAGCTTGACAGCTGTATATGTTGAGGAACAATAGTGCACACGGAAGTGTGATAGTGATGCGCAAGAGAGATAGGCAGAAGGCACAGGCTGAGTCAGTGAGTTCTTCACTAAGAAAACCACACACACAGCTCTTCTTGTTTTCTCTGGCGACAATATTACTCTTTTGCACACACTGTGTCACTCACAAATAGTAGGGTAAAGAAGTAAAGTTAGATTGATGATTTGGTAGTCTGAACTGAACGAACAATCCTATCGAGGTTAACTCAATTTATTTCAATTTAGAAATGTAAATAAATCAATAAGGATTTTACAGCACATAATAATAAAGATTATCACGAGAAAACAAACTCACAACAATTTGATGATTTTAAAGAAGAAAAAAATTATTACACAAATAGTGAAAATAATGGATTATGAATGAATTGTGTTAGTAAAGTTCCCGGCAGGCCTGATAAGCTTTTGCTGGAAAATATGTGAAATACTGTTTGTGTGTAAATGAATGTTTGTTCCTTTGTTCCTTTGGTGTGAATGTTGGAAACAACTTATATCCTGGGGTTCTCTTGGAAAAATATATCGTAATCCAATGCTTGAAAATTAACTTCACTGTTCGAATAAGGTATCCACAAAGGGGCACAGAATCTGAACACGATTTTATAAATCCAAGATTTGGGTAACGACTTCACTGTTCGAATAAGGTATCCACAATGGGCACATAATCTGAACACGATTTTTATAAATCCAAGATAGGTGTAACGTATCCACAGTTGATGCGATATCCACAGATAACGAATTTGCTTCCAAAGGTGGGATGGAGGGTTAAAATGGGTGGAGTATGGTACGGGTGATGGTTGTTAAGGGTAATATCTGGTGTTGAGAATCGTTGCAATAATTGCAGTAATTGAAGTAATTGAAATGATTGAAATAATCGAAATAATTGAAGGGAATTATTGTGACTGGTGGACGAGGACTATATGGCCACTGGCCAAAGGTAACCTCTTTTCAGCAATACGAGACAAGACTTTGCACTGCGTAAATCTGTTAGACAAAACAAAAATACATGTGTAACTACTCTTCTGCTGCAACATGCAGATTACAACAGAAACAATTTAAGCAGTGTCCAGCGTCGGCATGTTGATATCCATGCATGCGTCTCGTTCCTAAAATAGGTCGGTCCATTCTTAAACATTCCTGTCTGCTGTGAATGAATTAGCTGGCCAGTCCAGGTACATACACCATAACAAGACTGTTGCTTCCTCCCCTGTCAGACAAAGTTACATGAGGGTCCGCTAGAGAATCCTCCTGTGCTTTCCACCGGTCATTCCTTTCCGCATTCATAATAATATGCTCATACATTAATGTTACAAACATTGAAAAGTAAAATGGTCATTGAAATTATGAATGATACAAACATTGTAACATAACATCGCTTTAAAATACAAGCAGTGAAAATAAATGAATTTTCGTAAGCATTTATGATACAGACATGATAAAGGAAACCCGTTTATATAATACGCTTAGATTTTCACCATGATAGTAATATATTTCATTAGACTTTCACCCTGATAGTAATGTATTTCATATCTATATATTTGAGCTAATTTCCTATTTACTGGAAAAAGCGAATACATACCCGCTCCGGGATTTTAGTCTGTTAAGTTTAACCGAGAGGGCACGTTGTGTGTTTAACTCAAGTCTCCCTTATGCACAGTTTTTTACTTTACAAGACTAAGAAATGCGTCTTTCTCTTACAGTTGCTTAACACCAAGTGAAGTCTAAAAAACTAGTTTGTTAAAGAAAGAATTAATTTCGATTTACCCGCTACATTTTAAACGTTCCCACGATAGCCAAAAGTTAATTATGTCCCGTCTCATGCTAAGACACGTAAAAGATTTATCGTGCCGGTCTCCAGTTGACCACTGCACCCTGAAATTAGATACTCTGGGAATCACTGTCGTTTCCACTAAGCGAATAAATCGTATAGACATCTTTAAAGAAATGCTTTTAAGTGCCTTGATAGAATTTGGGATCGTATGACAGGACCTTTAATGAAGACTTGAAAAACAGCTAAAGCACAGATCGCAGGTGCAAATATTTCCGTAGAGAACACAGATAAATGTGAAGGAAAAGAAAAGTAAGGAATTTTAACATAATCTAGACAAAATCTTCGAGCACTCCGTGACACTTGTCACAGTCCAACAGTAATCAGCAAGCATTGAAGGGCTCCAATTGCCTTGATACCTTGTGTCCATAGCAGCAATGTCCTGGTGAAATCGTTTACCATGCTCATCACTGACCGCTCCACAGTTTGACGTAAAGAAATCCAGATGAAAATCAAGGAAAAGAATTTTCAAAGACATGTTGCAGCCAAGACTCTTATACTTCAGAAGGAGATTTTCTACAATTTCATTGTAATTATCAGATCTGTTGTTTCCAAGAAAATTGTCCACCACTGACTTAAATGCTAGCCATGCTGCTTTTTCCTTTCCATGCAACACGTAAAGAAACTCGTCATCATGAAGAAGTTTTCGAATTTGCGGACCAACAAATACTCCCTCTTATTTTAGCTTCACTCAGTGTTGGAAATTTCTGATGAGGTATTTGAAAGCCTCATCTGTTTTCTCCATTGCCTTGACAAAGTTTTTCATGAGATCCAGCTTAATGTGCAAGGGTGGCAACAAAATCTTGCTGGTGTCGACAAGTGCTGGGTTCTCAACGTTCTTACTGCCAGGCTGCAATGACTGCCTGATTGGCCAATGTCTTCGGATGAAATGGTCACTTCGTGCACGGCTATCCCACTCACAGAGAAAGAACAGTACTTGGTGTTTCCACCCTGTAGTCCAAGCAAAAGAGCGACCACTTTTAAGTCACCGCAAAGTGACCAATGATGATGATCGTAGTTTATACACTTCAAAAGCTGCTTAATGTTTTCATAAGTTTCTTTCATATGAACTGCGTGACCAACTGGAATTGACGGTAACACATTACCATTATTCAACAAAATTAGCTTTAAGACTCGTCTTGGATGAATCAATGAAAAGCCTCCACTCTTCCGGTATGTAATTGATTTTGAGTGCTGCCATTAAACCAGAAATGTTGTGGCACGCAGAAAGGTCACCCTTTTTGAAAAAGAATGTAATAAGCGGCTTCTGTCGGTTCCTATACACAGAAATTGTAACATCCTCTGCCAGAAGATTCCACTGTTGCAATTTGGAACCCAAAAGCTCCGCCTTGTTCTTCGGTAAATTCAGATCTCTTACAAGATCAATCAGTTCACCTTGGGTTATTAAGTGTGGTTTAGTGGATGTAGTTTGCTCAAAATTTGGGTCGCTTGAGGTTGATGGTTCAGGACCACCAATATCCTCTTCTTCATCAGTGGAAGCAGCTGAAAATGATTCTGGCACTTTGGGAACTGGTAGGTCATTGCCATGTGGTATCGGACGATTTGCAGAGGAGATGTTTGGATATTCCAGAGTCCGTTTTTTCTTCTTTGATATGCCTTTCCCAATTGGAGGGACCACGCAAAAGTAACAGTTGTTGAGATGATCAGTGGGCTCTCTCCAAATCATTGGGACTGCAAAAGGCATAGCTTGCCTTTTGCCAGTCAACCACAGTTTAAGATGTGCTGCACATGTATTGCAGCATATGTGTGGCGCCCAGCTCTTATCTTGATCTGCTATTCTGCAGCCAAAATACAAACTGTACACCTTCTTAATCACTTTAGTTATATTTCGTTTTTGTGATACAAATGTCACCTCACCACATATATAACAGAAATTATTAGCACTGTTCACACATGTCCTAGGCATTTCTAACTACGATACTTTTGATAAGGACAAATGCACTAACTAATGGCAAAATTTTTATCAGAGATAAGATATTTATACACAAAGGTGATGTAATCATAGGTAGGATTGCATCATCAACTTCTAGTTACATTTTTATTGGTCATTAGAAAAAATTATACAATCGCCCACAACAGTTGCGTCATATATATAAATTGAACGTAATTAAATAAACTAGTAGCATATATCTTGAAAACTAGAGCCAATCAACATTTTTAAATGTCATTTTCGTTTTCAGCACACCAAAATTAGTTAAGATCAGCTTTTTTCATTTCTGGTACATTTTGGTTGTTGACTAGTGTTATCAGCCGTCATTACATCTGATCATCTCCTTTGAGCCTCAGCTAAATGATTCTCTTAGCACTATTTTATGTCATTATCAGCCGTCATTACAGCTGTTCATCTCCTTTGAGCCTCAGCTAAATGATTCACTTAGCACTATTTTATGTCATTATCAGCCGTCATTACATCTGTTCAACTTGCCTCAGCTAAATGATTCACTTAGCACCATTTTATATCATTATCAGCCGTCATTACAGCTGTTCATCTCCTATGAGCCTCAGCTAAATGATTAACTTAGCACCATTTTGTCATTATCAGCCGTCATTACAGCTGTTCATCTCCTTTGAGCCTCAGCTAAATGATTCTCTTAGTCTTAGCACCATTTTATTTCATTATCAGCCGTCATTACACCTGTCTACACCCTTCAGACCTCGAACGTCGATTTCCATTCATTCATTTCCTTGGGGTTTTGTTTGTGTTCCCTGTGAAGCATGTAACCAACATTACACCTGGCACATGTCAAAATGTCCACGCTTTTGCAGCGGTTGTTTTCTGTAGCAATTTTTTTTACATGATGAGATGTTGATTCTCTCCGCCATTTTCATTTCGAGGGATGTCAGTTAGGTATCTGTAAGAGTGGTATAAATTTTTCTCATTTGCAATGTGAGTTCCAGTCTAGCACCGTTTGGGTTGTTCTCTGTGTAGGGAGACTTCACTCCATCTTTAATTAATTAATTACTTCATTAATTCATTCATTATCTGTTGGCCCTGCAATGGGCATAGATCTTCAACAGATATACAACAGGTCTTCATGTCCTGTAACATCTGTTCAAGGTCCTCACATGTCTTCTTAATGCCTTTTATGTCTGGCTGCACTTCTTATCTCCACGTGTTTTTTCTATCTTCCCTGCTATCTCCTAATAATACTATTAATTACGAACCACATTAATTCGAAGAAACTAAAATATAAATTGTATGCGATAAAAATATAAAAGTTCCTTAGGTATCGAAAAAATTGTAAAACCTAATTTCAACCAATTTAGGTCACAGTAGACAATATTTTTTTTTTTGGGGCTATTTAAAAAAAATTTTGTAGGTGCAAATTAAATAAATCGTTGGAAGTTTAATGGAAGACACGAACTTAAAATCTGGTTAACAATGCTGTCTATTCAATTTGTCTAGTCGTGTTCGATTTTATGTCTGTTGATTAGTATTTTTGAATTGATTCACTCAGATCTCAGATTGAAAGTATTATACTGATGTAAGGGATTGAAGGGGAAAAAAGGAAATTTGTGAGTAGGACTGCGGTTAAAACTTTTCAAGTTGTCAGATTTCTTGAAATTTGTCGACGCACACTCTTTGGGAAATCTACTTTGACAATCCTAAACTTAAATATAAAAGACCGAAAAATTAGGATAAAATTATTGTTAGCCCTGTTGAAAGTTGCCTTATATTTCTTACTTTTCTCAATTCATTACTCGTTATTTTCTATTGTATTTATTGTGTCCATTGTCTCGCCCTCGCTATTTGTGTGTGTGTATTTGTATATATGTGTACGTGACAGTGTTTAGGCTTGTACGTATGCAGTGGCGGATCTATATTTTGGGGGCCCTGAAGCTTGAACCTTGGAGGGGTCTCTTTTATCAAAAAATAGTGTTGAGGGATGAGAAGAAATATATTATAGGAAAAACTGAACTAGAGGGCCCTGAATCTCAAGCTTCATTAGCTTCGCAGTAAGTCCGCCTCTGTACGTATATATAAATGTGTGTATGTATGACTGCATATATGTATGTATTATGTATGCATACATTTTATATGAGTATATTAAAAATGGTTGTATGTGTATGAACATATATCATCATCATAATTCTGCTTTGCGCTTCTTACGGAGTATGAAGCCTCCATATCGGCTGGTCCTGCAGGAAGCCTGCACCACGCAGTCACGTGTTCTTGTGCAGTGGTTACTGTAGTAATTTTTTTACATGATGAAATTGCCAGCCTAATTCACAATCTCATATTTGTCGCCTTGAACTACATGCCTAACGGAACTGTGACAGGTAGGGTGTATGTGGGTGGGTGTGGAAGATCGAGCAACAGACATACACCGCCCGTCTAGCTCACTGTCTAAGGATTAATACACCAACTCCAACAACCATATCAATCTCCAATAATATATTATACGAGGGGCGTTCAGAAAGTAATGCACCACATCGTTTTTCTCAGAAGCTGTTTATTCAAAAAGCATGAAATTTATACACAATATACATGGATATGTCATGTAAACATCGGTATTATTCAACATAATCCCCATCAATTTGTACGGCTTTATGCCAGCGCGAAACAAGTGCATGTATTCCTAGCCCGTACCAGATTTTGTCTTGATCATGTAGCCATTTCTTCGCTGCATGAATCACTCCGTCATCATCTTCAAACCTTGTCTCACGGAGTGCATCTTTAAGTGGACCAAATAGATGAGAATCAGAGATTGCGAAATCGGGACTACAGGGTGGATGGGGTAGTACAGTCCAACCCAATTTGGTGATTGCTTCCCGTCCGTGTTGCCAGACTTGTGTGAGGGCGCGCATTGTCGTGAAGGAGAAGCAGGTCTGCTGGATTCTTGTGCGGCCGAACTCTGCGAAAACGTTGATTGAGTTTTTTCAATGTCTTAATGTAAGCTTGCGAATTGATTGTCTCTCCTCTTGGCATAACGTTCACAAGAATCACACCTTCAATGTCCCAAAAGACAGTAATCATGACCTTTCCAGCTGAAGGAATTGTCTTGAATTTCTTTCTTCTTGGTGATTGCGGATGATGCCACTCCATTGACTGTCGTTTTGTCTCAGGTTCAAAATGATGTGCCCAGGTTTCGTCACCTGTAACGATCTTAGCCAAAAAGTTATCTCCATCAGCATTGAAACGCTCCAACAATTTAAAAGAAATTGCTTTCCTTTGCAGTCGGTGGTCATTTGTGAGATTTTGAGGAACCCATCTTGCGCAAACCTTAGAAAATCCGAGAGTTTTTATAACTGCATTTGCACTACCAATGCTGACTGACAGCGGTAAGGCCAATTGTTGAGTAGTGATTCGCCTATCAGTAAGAATAATGCCCTCAGCGCATTTCAACATTTCTGCTTTGGTGGCTGTGGCAGGACGTCCACAGCGCGGCCGATCAAGCAGCTCCGTATCTCCACTTCCTGATTCTTTGATTCTCTGAACCCAGCGACTGACTGTACTCCTGTCTACTGCAAAACTTCCATACACATCACATAGACGCTTGTGAATATTCACAAGTTTCCTTCTCTGCAACGAGAAATTCTATCACAATTCGCTGTTTATAACGCAAGCTGCTAACACGCTCCATTTCAACGGTTTAGTGCAGCCGTATTATTTGGCCGGTTGAGGTGCAATTTGGTGCACACAATTGGCACATGCCATATTTGAAGTGTGCAAAATTTCATGCTTCTATCTTCATTATTAGCTGAGAAAAACGATGTGGTGCATTACTTTCTGAACGCCCCTCGTATCACACATAAGTCACAATGGGCGCATGGCCATTACAATCATTGGAGACATAACAAATCCCGAGTATTCTACAATCACTCTGATTCTCGGAATATCTGCAGCCACAAAATTAGAAACTTCATAAATCCACTGCACAACTCTGGCCCTCTACTCGCGCACTACTATAGACATCCACCCTTCTCTTCTCTACGCTGTTCGCTGTCTCCTGTCTACTCTCTACTGACTCAACACACTACTGACCTAATACACATCTTTCTCTGACCGACCCCTTTCATTCGTATTCACCAAACACGTGACAACCTTCCACACTCCACTGAGCTTCATTCACGCATAACTATAGCTAGCAGCTTGTCTTAACCTCTGCTCACAACATTGCTTGTGGCTAAAACATTACAACGTAAACATACCCAACTCCCAACAACTCCAATGACTAAACTCCCGCTGGAGCATGGGAACATTCACACATGCAAAACACCCTCAAAACACTCCGTGACAGGAACAGTAGGCATATTCTTTCTGTGTCTCATCATGGGTCCCCGGGAACTCTACGGGGCTTTATACGGAATACTATCGTATATTATTTTGGTAAAGTTTGAATAACGAGCTACTTTTTCAGTTGTTGAATATAACCCTTGCTCTCTTATTATTTTCATGGGACCAAGAGTATGGCATAAAAATGTTGATAGCGTTACAAGGTAGTCCGTGCTCTGGAATCCCAGGATAACGGAGATAAATGGAAACCGAAAAACACATGGAGTAGAGAACTGGAGATAGAAGTGGTAGGGGTCAAGAAGACATGACAAGATTTAGAGCGTATGGCACAGTACTCTGTTATACAGTACTGCAGGACTTGACATGGAGTTGTTAACGCCTTTGCTCCTCGGGGAGATAAAGAGTAATGAGTGAGTGAATCAAAAGTATGTGATATAAAGTGATATTCATTCATTCATAACCCTCCACTCCCAAAGGAGCATAGGCCTTCAACAAACACATGCCAAGTCCTCCTGTCACGTGCCATCATCTCAAGTTCTTTCCATGTTCTCCTCATCATTTTCACCTCTGTTTCCAACTCTCTTCTCCATGTACTTCTTGGTCTTCCTCTGCCTCTCTTGCCCTGCGGGTTCCAGAACAAGGACTGCCTTGTAATGCTATCAACAGGTTTCCTCAGTGTGTGTCCTATCCATCGCCATCGTCTTCTTCTCATCTCTTGTTCCACTGGCACTTGTCTAGTTCTTGTCATCAGTTCTACGTTGGTAACCTTGTCATACCATTTTAATCCCTCTATTCTACGCAAGCACCCATTTATGAAAGTCTGTAGCTTTTTGGTTGTTGTCTTTGTTGTTCTCCATGTCTCAGAGCCATACAATAGGACTGACTTCACATTTGAGTTGAAGATTCTTATTTTCGTGTTGGATCCGATTTCTCTTGATCTCCATATATTTCCCAATGCAATGAAAGCTCCTCTTGCCTTTTGTATTCTTATTTTGATATCGCTGTCTGTCCCTCCAACTTTGTCTATATTACTGCCAAGATACGTATATGATTCTACATCTTGTATTGGTGTTTCTTCAAGTTCAACCCTATTATCATTACCTGCATTTATTCGCATTATTTTTGTCTTTTCCCTGTGTATTTTCAGACCCAATTGCTGTGACCTCTCATCGAGTGTTTTCAATTTGTCCTGCATCTGATTACGGTTATGGGACAGAAGAGCCAAGTCATCAGCAAAATCCAGATCATCCAACTGCTTAGTCAGAGTCCACTGGATTCCATTTCTGTTGTGTGTTGTCGATGATCTCATAACCCAATCTATTGCCAGCAAGAAAAGAAATGGAGACAAGAGGCATCCCTGTCGCACTCCTGTTCTTATCCCAAATGGTTCTGTAAGCTGTCCTTCATGAAGAACTCTGCATGTCATGTCTTCATATGTTTTCTTTATTAAATTAATGATCTTCAGGGGAACTCCATAATGCCTCATCAATTTCCAAAGTGATTCTCTGTCTACACTGTCAAATGCCTTTTCATAGTCCACAAATCCGATGTATAGTGGTGAATTCCATTCCAGACTTTGTTCAACTATTATTCTCAAAGTGGCTATCTGGTCTGTACATGATCTGTTTTGTCGAAAACCTGCTTGTTCATCTCTCAATTTCTTGTCTATCGACTCTTTTAATCTCTCAAGGATAATCCTGTTTAATACTTTTCCTGGCACTGATAGTAACATTATTCCTCTATAATTTGTGCACTCTTGTAAATTTCCCTTCTTAGGCAACTTAACCAGATATCCTTCCTTCCATTCTGCTGGTATCTCTTCCTTTTCCCAGACTTTACCAAGTAATTTATATAACATCTCTGTAGCCGTGTCGATATCTGCTTTGATGGCCTCTGCTGGAATGCCATCAGGTCCAGACGCTTTTCCATCTCTTAGAAGCTTTATGGCTTTCTTTATTTCTTCCTTCGTTGGTCTTTCACCGTTAATTTGTAGCTCTTCTTCTGCTGGCTGGATGTCCAGCGGGTTTTGTGGAGCTGGTCTATTGAGAAGGTCCCCAAAATATTCTGTCCACCTCTTCATTTGCTCTTGTATATTGCTGAGCAGTTTCCCATTCTTGTCTTTTATGAGACAACTTGTTTGCTTGTATTTCCCTGTTAACTTCTTTGTGCTGCTATACAGTTCTCTCATATTTCCTTTGGCTGCAGCATCTTCTGCCTCTCTTGCCAACTCCTCAATATACTTCCTCTTGTCTCTTTTGATACTTCTTTTTACTTCTTTGTTTGCTTCTGTGTACACTTCTTGAGCCTTGGCTTTGGAACTTCTGGTTTTGCTTGTGTTTAACTCTGCTTTCTTGTTTTTTCCTGTCTTTTATCTTATTGATGGTTTCTGTTGTTATCCATGCTTTTTGTTGTCTTTCCCTTTTCCCCAGTATTTCTTCACATGTCTCCTTCCATACCGTTTTGACCTGCTGCCAATAGTCTTCTGTATTCTCTACATCTTCCAGCTGTTGTAGCACTTGGAATTTGTTGGATACTGTGACCGCAAATTTGTCTCTTGTTTCTTGATTTCTTAGCTGTCCTACATTAAACTGTTGTCTATAATTTTGCATTGTTGCATATCTCTTGAGTTTCATTTTTATTTTTGCTATCAGAAGATGGTGATCTGATGCCACGTCTGCTCCTCTATATACCTTTACATCCTGCAATGATGATCTAAACTTCTTCTTTATGCATATATGATCGATCTGATTTTCTGTTCTATGGTCTGGTGATATCCATGTTGCCTTGTGTATTCTCTTATGTGGAAACATGCTTCCTCCTATAGCCAGTTGATTTGAAGCACAGAAGTTTGCGAATAGTTCTCCATTTTCATTCATTACTCCTAGCCCATGTTTTCCCATGACTTCTTCAAATCCGGTGTTGACTGTACCTATCTTTGCATTCATGTCACCCATCAAAATTGTGATGTCTCTTCTTTTTACTTTATCCATAATTTCCTGTAGTTTAGTATAAAATGCTTCTTTCACAGACTCTTCTTTGTCATTAGTTGGTGCATAACATTGGATGACATTTACATGAATTTTCTTTTTAGCTGTTTTGAAAGTAGCTGTTATTATTCTGGGTCCAACAGCTTCCCATTCAATGAGTGCTTTCTGTGCTTCTTTAGATAACATAAGAGCTACCCCTTCACTGTGGTGTGAAGTTTCGTCTTCATGTCCTGAGGACAGCACCAATTCACCTGTGATGAGTTTCTTCCTGTCTACCCCCTTCCACTTTGTTTCACACATTCCCAGAACCTCGATTTTGTATTCCCTCATTTCTGCTGCTACTTGCGCCACTTTCCCTTGTTCGTTTAATGTCCGAACATTCCAGGTGCCAAATCTGGAAGTTCTCCTAGAAGAAAGAAGGTTAGTCAGCAACACAGACTCCTTTCGGCTTTCTCTGTGTTGCATCATACGCCTCCCCGCGAGAGGACCTTCCCCTGTCTTGGATGGCTGTGTTTTATTTCCTTTATTTGACTTGTCCATATTTGTTGAAGTTTTTTGTGGTTTAAATTTTTTACAGGATGGGGTAACCGGCCCCATGCCCAACCCTCCTTAGTCGCCTTCTACGACATGCCTGGCAGGGGACAGTGTTACTATTCTTTGCTCCCCTTTCGGGCCCCGGTAACACACGGGTGATAAAGTGATATATTTCTGGTTATATAAGTCATCATTATCTTCACCTTTGAACTCCCAAGTCGCATATGCCTTCAACAAACTTATGTCATGTCTTCCTGTCTCGTGCCATCAGCTCAAGGTCTCCCGTTTATGCCTGTCTCCAGTTCCCTTCTCCTTGTATTCTGTGGTCGTCCTCTACCTCCCTTACCCTGGGGATAACAGCCATTTAATATAGGGTATTATAATGACGTAATCCTGAGCCTGTCTGTACCTCAATTTCATTATATCTCGATTTCTTCCACTCCAGACTACCTCTGAACACTCCTTTCCCTCCCCAAACCTGCTCGCCTCTGTAATGACGGCGTAAGTCATGTAGTTGGACCAAGGAAAATAAATTGTAATCGATTTTTTGTGTCAGTATTTATGGCCATCATTCTGACGATCTCTTTAGTGGAGGTTGCATCGCACTTTCAAATGAATTACATTTTGACAAAATTATCGATTCTTCTCTATTGTCATATTCGCCCTCGGGACGCGTAAATGTCAACGTCATTTTTGACTTTGATTGTTAATGACTTTTTCACTTGTTTACTATCGCATATCTATTTTTAACCATTCTAACATCTCAAATATACGGGGTCTTTTATTAACTTAATCCTGTTCTGCGAACAAAATAGGAGGTCCCGTGTGCAAGTTGCACACGTTTACATTCCCTCGGCAGTTTGAAATCGTAAATAGTAGATCATACGTCTGCTGTCGTGGCAAAATTTAAAAATTAAGACACCTACCCATCACAACAATATTTTATAGAATGTATGATTGCTGTATATACACACTGGGATCCTCGCCGGTTCTACAGAGTTTGTGCACTGTGCTGAGATCCTCCTTGAGTGATCTAAGGGAGGAGATCGGAGCACTGATGGAGTAGTCCGCGTGCAATGAAGATAGTCCTTATAACCAAACCAAACAAAATTAATCTTGTTCTAAATGGTTTCAATATTTTAAAGCGTATATCATCATCATCATCATGGTCGTCGTCATCATCATCATCATGGTCGTCGTCATCATCATCATCATGGTCGTCATCATCATCATCATGGTCGTCATCATCATCATGGTCGTCGTCATCATTATCATCATGGTCGTCATCATCATCATGGTCGTCGTCATCATCATCATCATAGTCGTCGTCATCATCATGGTCGTCGTCATCATCATCATCATGGTCGTCATCATCATCATGGTCGTCGTCATCATCATGGTCGTCGTCATCATTATCATCATGGTCGTCATCATCATCATGGTCGTCGTCATCATTATCATCATGGTCGTCATCATCATCATTATCATGGTCGTCATCATTATCATCATGGTCGTCGTCATCATCATCACCATGGTCGTCGTCATCATCATCATGGTCGTCATCATCATCATGGTCGTCATCATCATCATGGTCGTCATCATCATCATGGTCGTCGTCATCATCATCATGGTCGTCGTCATCATCATCATCATGGTCGTCGTCATCATCATGGTCGTCGTCATCATCATCATCATGGTCGTCGTCATCATCATTATCATGGTCGTCGTCATCATCATCATGGTCGTCGTCATCATTATCATCATGGTCGTCATCATTATCATGGTCGTCGTCATCATCATCACCATGGTCGTCGTCGTCATCATCATCATCATGGTCGTCATCATCATCATCATGCGTCCTTCATCTCTCCAAGAAGCATAGGCCTTCAACAAACATGCCAAGATCTCCTGTTACGTGCCGTCAGTCCAAGGGCCCCGTCCCACATGTCTTCCTCGTCTTCTCCGTGTATCCTTTGGTCTGTCTCGACCTCTCCCACCCTTAGGACTCCAGAACAAGGATTACCCTGTGATGCTATCAGCAGATTTGCTTAGTGTGTATCACATCCATCACTAGCGTCTTCCTCTCATCCCCTGCACCACTGGCACGTGTTTGATCAGCAGGTTTGCTTAGTGTGTATCACATCTAGAGCCGGATTAACGTAGTAGCAAAAGTAGCATATGCTACGGGCCCCGCGCTTTTAGGGGCCCCGCGCCAATAAATATGTACATAATTTTTAGGTCATCTTCTAATACGAGCGTTAAACCAATGATCTTGTGATTTATGCCATCTTTAGCGCCTTTTCGTTTGGTGTCACGAAATTGTGAGAGAAAGAGCATAAGAGGGTGACTTAGTGTGACTCTTCATTATTTTTATCTTAACTGTTTGCGGACGGAAGCCATTTAAGTGGCGTTGAAAATTTGGTCACGTTTGGACGGAAGCCACTTTTTTGGTTCTAGGCGACTGCCCCTCTAATTTTGTTTCGTTCTTTGTGAAATGAATTTGCATTAACAATAAAAACTAGAATTTAGGAAACGAAAACTTCCTGTTTTAATTGAGTGTGGTGAAGTGGGATGTTATAAATATTTATAGGGGACTTAGTGTACTGACTGAGATCAGCTGTGAAGGTATATATATATCTAATAAGAGTAGTGTATTATATATAACCTTACTTGCTGCCACATATGTATACCTCAGTCAGAATTATTCTGGAATAGTGTGATGACTACGTTATATGTCTAGGGTATGTGTATGATGAAGTGTAAGTCAAAACAACAACAGACAGATAAACAATTTAATTTATTCCACTCTTAATGTTATTTTTACAATGTCATTTTAAGATGGGGTACATAATGTTGAGCTCAGCTGTCCACATCAGCTTATCTTGCGTGATGGCGGCAGGAAGAGACTCCTCTGCTCGATTTCTCCCCTGGGCTCTGGAGACACCTCACTGATAGCTAAATGGACCAAGGAGTATGCTGTCCGACTCTGGATTCAGCAAAACTCTGACCAGGTGCTGCTCAATAACGTCAAGACCACGGTCCCTGAAAACAAGAAGGATGTACCTTCTACTTCATAACTAATTGATACTCTAGTTCTACACTGAGCACAATACATCACAAACATTGAGTTCAGAGCGTTAGGCCAACTGTCAGCTTCATCTGAAATACTTTATACCAGTATTTCCCTCCCTAATGGTTACTACGCCTCTGCAATTCCAGCATTATTTCTTTCTAGTCAATCATCTAGGTGTCAGTGTACTGTTTGGCCATTCCATGCCGTTTTACTTTCCTCCGACACCTTCTGTTCAGGCTGGAGCATTATAGGCTTTACATCATGTTTGCTACTGAACTACACATATATACAGGCATAAATTAACAATTCACATTCAATTTTCATTAAAAGATACTGAATGTTTCAAGCTTACCACAATTCATGGAAATAAACACAGATACGTTGACTAGCAATGAATTCTGGCACAAATACTGGCACAAATTCCCATCTGCTTATGTTCCAGGCTTTTATTTAGCAAAAAATATGAGCTGGCTTCAACGCACTGTTGCTTTATCAAGCTTATTTGAACTAGTGGTCTCGAACTAACGCTCCTAAGTGATTATATCAGCGAGTCTGGCCAATGGAGCCACGTTTCGACAAGTGTTTGAAAAAATTTTACCTTCCTACGTCTCCCCTAACAACCAAGGATAGCATTTATAGTCCGACTAATCGTGTTTAGCCTTACATATCATTCCAGCCAATCAGTTCAAATGTAACTTGTGGCCCATTTCCCGTACAATGGTGGTTTAAAAAATCTACCACTGAGCGATTCTGATTTTGGGTGTTGTCTGACAGCACCATCATTTTATTTTGGCTATAACTTGTTAATTCCTAGACTATTTGCGTAACGTTTTACATATTCTTTGTCAGCAAGCCCTAAGGAACCCAAATATACCAATTTAAAAGAGCTAAGTGGCTGCGTTCAAAATATGCAATTTCTTCTACCTCCTGTTTCGAAGATGTGCTGTCTGGGTACTGTAATGTTTTCAAACGTAACCCCATCTAATGTTATCTTTTCTAATAAGCGTTTTTCAGGATTTTAAAACCTAACTCTGGGAAGGTTAGTGTTTTTATCACTGTCCGTCTGAAAAAAAGTTAGTGCATGTGGCCCTACACGCGTGATAGTAGTAATAATTGTGTATCGCGCGTCGCGAGTTTAGTGTTGCACGTGTTCGGCTTTATGCCTCTCCCTTCTCTCTATCCTTTAGTCCATCTGTCTTTAGTTACGCCGTGTATAAAATGGAATGAATGAAATATTAAAATTAGGTCATTGATCAGCTTGGTATCTCAATGTTTTTCCAAGAAATACAGCACACGTTTCATTGAAGAACGCGGGTAATAATACAGTAGGCTTTTACTATCAACGTGAAAGCGTTACAATTTGCCGACGAAGTAGAAAACAAGGGGGATTTCGAGTACAGTCATTGTGACAGCACTGTTCTTTACCATTCTTCTTCCTTTTATTAAATTTATTTGTTAGGCTTTGCATTTACGTTTTAATTGATATATGGGGATTAGAATATTCCACGACATTGAGGTTTACGGCGTGCTCGCACTCTCTTTCGATCTTGATTAAAATTTCTTGATTTGTAAGGTTAGAAAACTCAAAAAATGAGCAGTAGACACAGAGATATTGGACGTAATTATGCTTCTGGAAGTGAAAAACGTAAAGCAAAGGAAGAAAAAGAAAGAAGAGATCAACTTGTGATATCAAAAACACGTAAGCTGACAGAATATTTTGATGTTCATGGGAGGGTGGTACTCTAACCGCTGAAGCTGGAAGAACAGAAACAACTAGTACTAGTGCAGGCTGTGCAGCAGAAAACATACAGCAAAACCCAGTATACACTGAGTCTGAATGTGAAAGAATAAGTGAAACGAAGAAGTACTCTAATGATATTGGTAACTGGCCGAACAATATAGATTACTGTGAGCGTGAATATTGTATATCCAAGGGAAGTGAAAAATGTCAACATGTTGACCGTGCCTTCTCTTCATCCGTGCGATTGTATGACACTGAAAAGAAAACTCGATACTGTCAGAAATCTTATTTTACACATATTCATAAACTTACAAACAAGCAACATGCAAGAAAATGGTTATGCTATTCAGAAAGTAAAGGGCGGCTATTCTGTTTCCCATGCAAGCTTATGAGTTCAGAATGTTCATCAAAGTTTACTGTGGAAGGGTTTAATGACTGGAAAAATGCAAGCAATCTATTGAAGAAAGCTCCTCACATAGACAAGCTTTAATTTCACTGTTGATGCGTAAAAACACAGGTGAACGTGTCGATTCCAAACTTGTGAAACAAATGGACATTCAAGAAAAGTATTGGCACAAACTTCTAGAGCGAATAATTGAAGGTGTGAAGTTTTTAGCAGAACGAGGTCTTTCATTTCGTGGCAGTGTTGAAATTGTTGGGTCCCCTTATAACGGGAATTACTTAGGGTTGTTAGAATTACTGGCCAAGTTTGACCCTTTTCTGGCAGAGCATATAAGTACTCATGCAAACAAAGAATTTGGACATACATCATATCTATCTAAAACAACGTGTGAGGAATTCATCAATCTGATTGGATCCAGCATACTGGATCACATTCTCTGTGAAGTGAAGAAATACAAGTATTATTCCGTTTCATTGGATTCTACTCCAGATATATCTAATATGGACCAGTTGACTTTGACTCTGCGCTATGTTTTGCCATCTGGACCAGTTGAAAGATTTGTGACATTTTTTGATATGGAAGGTCATAGTGCTGAACAGCTTACTAAAAGTCTACTTAATTTTTTAAAGGCAAATGACATTGATATTAAAGACTGCCGTGGTCAAAGTTATGACAACGCCAGCAACATGAACTGCACGTTTATAGGATTTTACAAGCACGAATTAAAGAGATAAGTTTGCGCATTACATTCCGTGTTTTGCACATTTACGAAATTTGGTTGGAAAATGTGCTGCTGAAGGTTGTCAAGAAGCAATCATTTTCTTTGGATTTGTTGAAATCCGGTACACCTTCTTTTCTGCTTCTACCTACCGGTGGGGTCTCCTTTCTACCGCATTATGTGCTGGCGGTACTCATAATAAGTCCCATTTGCCCTTTGTGAAAAGACTGTCAGATACCAGGTGGTCCGCTCGGGCAGATGCAACAAAAGCACTTTTACACAGCTTTTCTGCAATAAAACAAGTCTTGGATGATATTTCAGATAACAATGATCAGAAGGCAGAGTGTCGTCAACAGGCTCGTGGTCTACTTTCAACCATGATGAAGTTAGAAACAGGAATAATGATCATACTGTGGGATCAAGTATTACAGCGTTTTCAAATGACCAGTGCTTCTTTGCAATCTTCTGACCAAGATTTGAATACAGCTTGTGCACTCTATGAATCCCTGCGGGGGTATATTCAAGCTATGCGGTCTACTTTTGCAGACATAGAGCAAAAGGCCAATTTACACCTGAAGAGGTGGTAACGAGATCATCGAATCTTATTAAATCATTTCCGGAAAATCTGGAAGAAAGTCTTTGTGAAGAACTTGTGCAGTTTACAGAACTGTTGAAAACTGATCTTGCTTCTCATATTGGCACTACTCTAGACCTTGTAGAGTTACAGTTTTACCGTTTGATAATTGACAATTCTTTGGAGTCTTGTTTTCCAAATGTAGAAATCGCCTTGCGCATCTATTTGTCACTAATGGTAACCAACTGCAGTGGAGAACGATCATTTTCAAAACTGAAACTTATTAAAAATGAACTAAGGAGCACCATGGGTCAAAAGAGATTGAACAATCTCACACTAATGAGCATTGAACATAAACTTCTGCGTGAAATTGATACATCCTATATCATCAACAAATTTGCTCATGCTAAATGTAGAAACATTAATATTTAAACAATAATGTTGACTGTATTGTTACTTTTGATAATGATAATTACTATGCAAATTAAAAATGTATGTGTTCAAATATATTTGTGTTGTTTTATTGGTTTTTTTTTAAATATAGGGCCCCTTTCTTAACATATACTACAGGCCCCGTATTTGCTTAATCCGGCCCTGATCACATCCATCACTAGCGTCTTCCTCTCATCCCACACACCCCTGGCACGTGTTTGACTCTTGTCATCAGTTCCCCATTGATGACACCGGCGCTCTCAGTGAGTTCCTCCACTCTAAATAAGTACCCACTACACCAATGGGACGCCAGTTTGGACACATCCAAACGAATTTTTGATGCAGATTAAAATGAGTGTTTTAGCTGTATGCTAATGAATATAACGTTTACACCAAAGTTGACTATATTCATTCATTCATAACCCTCCACTCCCAAAGGAGCATAGGCCTTCAACAAACACATGCCAAGTCCTCCTGTCACGTGCCATCATCTCAAGTTCTTTCCACGTTCTCCTCATCATTTTCACCTCTGTTTCCAGCTCTCTTCTCCATGTGTTTCTTGGTCTACCTCTGCCTCTCTTGCCCTGGGGTTTCCAGAACAAGGACTGCCTTGTAATGCTATCAACAGGTTTCCTCAATGTGTGTCCTATCCATTGCCATCGTCTTCCTCTCATCTCTATACATATCATTAAAAGTTGACTATAGCTGTATAAAAATGATGCTGGAAAACACGTACATGTTTTAAAGGGTGCCCACGTTTAGTCATATTGAAAAGCTGTATCCTGAGATGTTCATTTTGAACGTTGATTTCAATAAATGTGACCAATAGAGTTCACCGGGTTCTCACTCCTGTAGCAGCATTATTTCTTGATAATACTCGTATCTGCTAAAGGTTATTAAACTTCATAATCCAGTGAATAAATCTTGGACACCTTTATATACATATATCAACACAGATTTCGTCAAACCAAGCACTAGTGTAGTCAACGACCTCTCAACACTCGCTACCATTAAAAAGCGTAACTGTTTTAAACAATATAGAAAACACCAATAAGGACTCTTCACAGACATAAAACATCTTCCCAACAACGGCGTCTATTGCAGGAACTAAATTTCACCCACAGATAAAACAATACAAGCGAGGTAACAAACAAGTTGTCTGTCTGCCGTGTTAATTACACGTCGGGGTCTGAATTTTGTTGTATGTACGTAAAAGTTGAAGTCTGATTTTTTAGCGATTTCTGGTAGAGTTCTGTTCTTGGACTGTAGTTGGTTAGATCTTTATGTTGGATGTCTGCGTCATTGACATGCGAGACAGTCGCGCTGGGACCTGGGAATGCGTCAAGATTTATTGGCGATCCTTAGAGTATGTTTAGGAAATGATGTACAGTGGACGTTTTTATTGTTGGTTTGTTTTTGTTTTGTTTTCTGGTCTGGAGAGAGTATGAGGCGGGTTTGATATACAGTACTCGTTTTCTGTAGTCGATATGACTCTGTTCTTGCGTTGGGCAAGGTTTCATACTTTTTAAATGTTTCCAGGGCAGCGGCCGTATTGCCTACTCTTTACGATTTCCAACTGCCGAGGGATTTTTAACGTGTGCAACTTGCAATTACTATTTAAGAAAAATAAGCTGCAGAAAATATTCAACATTTTCTAGTACTTATTAATAAAAAAAAAAAAACAGGCACCATAAGAAATAAAAGAAAAAAAAACACATTAAATAACTACTCGTAATGTAATGAAAAATAGGAAGTAAGACAAAAATTATAACGTAAATTGTCGCCACGAACAGTAAACAATGTGTATCTAAATATAGCACAAAAGTGCAGATAAAATTACACTAAATACCCTAATTATAACCGACAATTGGGTTGAACAGGGTAGACCAAAATGGTGGATGAGGGGAGGCAAATGAAGATCATCTGAGACTATTCTGCTGTCCTTCGATTTCCGTTTTTTAAAAAGTGCAATACCTCAGGCTGCTGTAGTTACTTACTTACATGCTTAGTCGTTCCCCTTCTACCGTGAGGTGTAGAGGTTTGGAAGAGGGAGCGCCAGACTATCCTATCGGCTGTCTTCCTCCTGGCCTGGTTCCATTCTAGTCCTCGGTCCTTCAAAGATTGTCTAATGTTGTACTATTCTTAATTGTAATTGTATCGTTTTAGCAAAATAAACCCGCGTGATTTCACTTTATAAATAAGTTATCAGACCTAAAGTCTTTTATGTTTGTACATGCGCCCTAATATAACCGGCTAGGCTGAACGGGGCGCGCCTCGCCAATACCAGACAAAATTTTTTTTTTTTTAAACCCGCGTGATTTTATTTATTACAATGAACTTGTTTTAACTCTGTCTTTCTCTCTAACGCCTTCTCTACATCTGGCTGAAAACGAGGCTATGATATCAGTACCAGCCATAAGTCTTAAGGAAGGTCACACAAGCCTATTTCCCTGAAGTAGAACAAAATTCCGATATGCAAATTGTATTTCCAGTTTAAGTCAAACGTGATTCTTTGTGGCTTCTGTACCGGGCTCGTATGTGTCAGTCGATGTGTTAGTTTATGTGTTGTCAGCAATTGCATGGTCAGTACTCAAGTTGGTCAGTACTCAAGTTGGTCAGTACTCAAGTTGGTCAGTACTCAAGTTGGTCAGTACTCAAGTTGGTCAGTACTCAAGCATGGTCACTACTCAAGTTGGTCAGTACTCAAGTTGGTCAGTACTCAAGTTGGTCACTGCTCAAGTTGGTCAGTACTCAAGTTGGTCAGTACTCAAGTTGGTCAGTACTCAAGTTGGTCAGTACTCAAGTTGGCCAGTACTCAAGTTGGCCAGTACTCAAGTTGGTCAGTACTCAAGTTGGTCAGTACTCAAGTTGGTCAGTACTCAAGTTGGTCAGTACTCAAGTTGGTCAGTACTCAAGTTGGTCAGTACTCAAGTTGGTCAGTACTCAAGTTGGTCAGTACTCAAGTTGGTCAGTACTCAAGTTGGTCAGTACTCAAGTTGGCCAGTACTCAAGTTGGTCAGTACTCAAGTTGGCCAGTACTCAAGTTGGCCAGTACTCAAGTTGGTCAGTACTCAAGTTGGCCAGTACTCAAGTTGGTCAGTACTCAAGTTGGTCAGTACACAAGTTGGTCAGTACACAAGTTGGTCAGTACTCAAGTTGGCCAGTACTCAAGTTGGTCAGTACTCAAGTTGGTCAGTACTCAAGTTGGCCAGTACTCAAGTTGGTCAGTACTCAAGTTGGTAGTTTTGACCATCAAAATGTGGTCATCTTCATTCTCCTTTTCGTTCCGTATGGAGAATGGGACCACCAAAGTAGCTGATCCCTGTCCTGGACGCCTACATCTTGGACGCCAACATCCTGGACGCCTACATCCTGGACGCCTACATCCAGTATTCACATGCACTTGTAGCAGTGGTTTATGTAACAATCTGTTTTAAATTATGAGTTTGCCAGCAATATGCATATTAGTCGCCATGTACGACATGCCTGAGGGAGCAATAGTACTGTTATTTATTTGTCTCATCAAAGACATCGGGCAACTGCATAGAGCATCCGCGTGCGGTGGTTACTTAATAAAGTCTCTGACTGTGTTTAACGGATATATAATTACTGTCATTTTATGATGGTCAGCGTGTATTCGTTACTTAATAGCTTTGGGTTTTTTTTTTAAATAGCTTTGATAGTTTGCCAGTTGTATAATCATTTGTACAGCTTGTGACACTCAGCGTCTGTTAGCTTCTGTTTGATAGTTTACCAGTTATATAATCATTTGGACAGCTTGTGACACTCGGCATCTGTTAGCTTCTATGTGATAGATTACCAGTTATATAATCATTTGTACAGCTTGTGATACTCAGCGTCTGTTAGCTTCTGTGTGATAGTTTACCAGTTATATAATCATTTGTACGGCTTGTGACACTCAGCGTCTGTTAGCTTCTATGTGATAATTTACCAGTTATATAATCATTTGGACCGCTTGTGACACTGTGGTTGATTTTGATGTTATGAAATGTTGTTGAAATGTTTCCTTATTGTACTGAATGAGGCCAGCTGTGAAGGTCCCTGATGCTAACAAAATTAGGGTTGAGTTATCAGGGTTCCTTGCTGCTACCACCTTATGGCCTCAAGCAGACTTATTCTTGACTAGTATGAATGATAGCTACGTCTAATGTCTAGGGATATGCAAGTGTGTTGTGATGGTACTTTAACAATAATACACATCTATACAAACAAGTATTAAAGTCTATAATTAAAGGAAATAACACCTGGGATAAATTTGTACAATTAATAATTTTCTGTATGATTTTTTTGGTCCTGAACCTAGTATTCTTCTGGTCAGGACTTTAAAATGAAAAGAATTCAAGATATATACAAAATGTAAATTTTAGACCCAAAGGGACAAGTGTCCAAACAAATACTGTTAAACTATACTAATAGTTTACTAAAATTTGTCTATTACTGGTTTCTAACATTGGATGGCGGTTTGGGATTTTATAATCACTCCCAGTCTCTTTAATATACAATGTCACTGTTAAGTTCTCTGGGGAAATAGTTTATTCTTGTTATACAGGGGTGTGCTGGTCTTAAAGCTGATGTAGAGTTAGGGTGCCAGATATTTTACTTATCTGGGCACACTTGAACAGTCTGTAAACTTGGTGTCACACGATTTCGCTATGATAATGGTCAAAAGTAACAGGGTAGACTCTGCAGGTCCCTGTCACTACTGTGCATGAAACGACTTCTCACTGCTTCTCATAGACATTTGGCACCGGACTAGTGCCAGATAAAAACCCTGTAACAATGAAATAATGTCTCCTTGTTGATATCTTACTTCAACTGTGTTTTATATATACAAAAGAGAATACATAAGAAATAAAGAGCTGGGTCATATCTAATGGACCAATCCAGCACATCCATTCCACAGTGTACCAGTGTTGTTCACATGTCTCTCCTACAAAGGCGGCACTGCATCTGCAATAATATTATTAATCTGTCTTTTCTGCCATACAATGGGATAGGTGAGCTGTGTCCCTCTGGTCACCTAAGAAAACCTTTTTATTTCACAAAACATGTGCATTTACAAAACTGGCAATGTGTTATAGCCTAATTATACCTTCAGGCCCTGCCTAAATCAGCTTGGGACCTGATTACTTACAGTCGTGATGGCAGCATCTCTCACTCACATTGTTTAAACAAAATATATATGAATAATGTCGGTCTTACCAGAAATTCAATGAAAAAAACACAGGTACGTTGAATAGCAGATTCCAGATATACTGCTGGCTGAACTGTGATGCCTATTACTTTAATATATATTTGCTTTAATAAGGCTAATCACTTTTTCCAGAAATACACAACGTCCTGCTCTAGGGACTATCTTCTACAAATGGCGTCAAGCCTTTGAATGTACTCAATAATATGAAATGTTTCGACCAATGGGATCTACTACTAAGATTTTCCATTCAAATTTTTAAATCTAAGGTCCAATTTCGGTCCAATGTTAGTGTACTTTTGTCGGTCTGTCCGTCCGAACTTGGCATTCCCCAAAAATAAACTTGGTTTTGGCCTAACACTACCAAAAACATATTCAGTTTGAGCCATCCCATAATTTTTTCTCTCATTGTCTACCCCTTTCTACATGTACCCTTTTTTGCCTTTTTCAAGGACGCGTCAAAAAATGTTACCGTTAGTGCAAGTCCAAACGAGCATGTGTTGGTCTGTCTGTACGAACAAATGCAGTCTTTTGTCCATAACTTTATTTATCTGTCGGATTTTTGATTCGAAAGCATATTACCCATCAGGACAAGACCAGCTCTAAGACTAGCTAACTTTTATGATCATAAACCTATTAATAAAGAATTCAATATATTTTCCATTTTGGTGTTCGTTGTTTTCTAAGTCTCAACTTCTTGAATGTTATAAAAATCATCGCAGATCTTCCTTTTTCCAGGCAGGAAGTAATTATGCGTGTGTGTATATATGATTCTACAGTATGCCTTTTGTTAGAAAGTGTATTGGACTTGGCGGTTTATTTTTAAATTTTAAAGCTCGTGACTTCGTTTTCGACACAAGCTAACGGCATCGTCTCGCACTGTCGGCCTGAGTAGCTAATTCAAACTTCTAACACTTGACAAGCCGGCAGCATGTGTCCGCTCTCTCAATCATATGCGTTCGTGTGTTTTATTCTTTCTATCTTTCCTGGAACCACTACGCTTGTAGATTTTTCAAATTTTTTATCGTTAACCCTTGACGGGCGCGTTATAAAGTCCAATACTACTAGCGCGGCAATAAGGTTTTAGACTACGTTCTATCCTACCTAAATCAATGCGTTTTCTGGCGCAGGAAAGAAGACGCGTTACAACTTTACTAATTCTATACATATTATTATGACTTTATTACATATAATTAATGATTTTATCGCTGTATCAATGTACTTCATCACAGATACTCAGCGTCTGTTAGCTTCTGTATGATAATTTACCAGTTATATAATCATTTGGACCGCTTGTGACACTCGGCGTCTGTGGGCTTCTGTGTGATAGTTTACCAGTTAGCTTCTTAATAACTGTGATAGTTTGCAGTTATATAACCACTTTGACAATTTGTGACAATTAGTGTGTAATCATTGGGATAGTTTGTGACAATCAGTGTGTATAATCATTTTTATAGTTTGTGATAATCAGAGTGTGTATTCATTTTGACAGTTTGTGACAATCAGCGCGTGTAATCATTTTGACAGTTTGTAACATTCAGTGTGTGTAATCACTTTGGCAATCTGTAACTGTCAGCGACAGTTTGTGACAATCAGTGTGTGTGCCGGAGTGTGCTGGTTATACGATTAATGTTATCTGTTCTCTTATATTGCAAGCAACATCCTCTAACGTCTAAATAGCATCATTTCCTTTATGTCGAAAGCGTTGAGTGGCATATTACTCGCTTCTCGAGTCAAAGTCTACTCAGCTGTAAATGGATACCTGAATCTGCTCTTGATTTAGGGAAAGCAGAGGCAGCGAGGAACGGAATTGATAAACCCGCATCATAAAGCTGAGACTCAGTATAATGAAGTCTTTAATACTTCACCCCCCTGCAGCGGACCTTTTAAGCGACTGCCTTTCCTCTGGCTGTTCAACAGGAGGCTGAGACGCTTTGGAGTCATGACCCAAGTGGGCCCGCCCCCCCTTAGAGTGTAAAGGAGTATACTGGGCCGAAAAACTTGTCGGATTGGGGGGACTACTTCTGATGATCAGATTGCCTCCTGTTGTATCGCTCTGTAAAGAGTTTCCTATCATACACCATGAAAAAATAATAATAACAAAAATATAAAAACTAGTAAATTAATAGTTTAATAATAACATAAACTTTGTACCGTTTACTTCAAGGAGTTTCTGTGGATGCAATAAAAGAATAGAAATACTAAAAGCAAGAGAAAGGATACATAAACAGAGAGAGAGACAGACAGATATATGGAAAAAAGAGAAAGGCTATAAAGACAGGCGGACAGAGAGACAGACAGATAGATAGACAACAGAGAAATAATATACAGATATATAGACAGACAGACAGACAGACAGACAGATAGACAGATAGACAGATAGATAGATAGATAGATAGATAGATAGATAGATAGATAGATAGATAGATAGATAGATAGATAGATCAGGAACCATTTATATCAAATAAAAGGTGTCTATAGCAATAGTTAAGGGCTTAACCTTCAAGTGCCCAGTTTCTTCAGAGATTGACAGATCTCGGTCATTCTTTCTTTGTTAAGGTGGGAACTGATGAACGATCAGACAGTGAGAAAGACAATCACTGCCACTGATGGTATAAATCTGGACGAAATCTTCCCGGAAACTAGATAGTCGATATTAAGACCGGCGTCCATTGATGTGTCCGCGTCACGTTGGTCTATAGGCCTCGTTTTCTCAGGATATCATCTGATTTGCGACTTTTACGGTTTTCTTCGGTTGTTCGAGTATCGTATAAATCAACAAGATTGAGGTGTGATCTCTCATGCGTAATCGATTCAGAGCTTGAGATGTAGAAGCGACTACTTGTAGACAGAGTTTTAAGTGTTGACATAAAATTTAACATTCTCTGATTTGACAGAACCCATGTGGTTCCAGTGTGGTTCTCGTGTGGTTCCCGGAGTTCTATTATGAGACAAAGAACAAATAGGCGTACTTCTCCCTGAGGCATTTGGTAAGAGGTGGTTAATATGACGTTGTGCATGGGGTTGGCAAACTAATCATGGACAACTAATTGATACATAAACCATCACTGAACAAGCATGTCAATGTTTTGTCCATGTTCCCTTCAATGGGGTGGCTAAAGTGATGGGTCTATGTTCCCTTCAATGGGGTGGCTAAAGTGATAGGTCCATGCTCCCTTCAAGGGGGTGGCTAAAGTGATAGATCCATGCTCCCTTCAAGGGGGTGGCTGAAGTGATAGGTCCATGCTCCCTTCAAGGGGGTGGCTAAAGTGATGGGTCGATGTTCTCTTCAAGGGGTGGCTAAAGTGATAGGTCCATGCTCCCTTCAAGGGGGTGGCTAAAGTGATGGGTCGATGTTCTCTTCAAGGGGTGGCTAAAGTGATAGGTCCATGCTTCCTTCAAGGGGGTGGCTAAAGTGATAGGTCCATGCTCCCTTCAAGGGGGTGGCTAAAGTGATGGGTCCATGCTCCCTTCAACGGGGTGGCTAAAGTGATAGGTCCATGCTCCCTTCAAGGGGGTGCCTAAAGTGATAGGTCCATGCTCCCTTCAAGGGGGTGGCTAAAGTGATAGGTCCATGCTCCCTTCAAGGGGGTGGCTAAAGTGATAGGTCCATGCTCCCTTCAAGGGGGTGGCTAAAGTGATAGGTCCATGCTCCCTTCAATGGGGGTGGCTAAAGTGATGGGTCGATGTTCTCTTCAAGGGGTGGCTAAAGTGATGAGTCGATGTTCTCTTCAAGGGGTGGCTAAAGTGATAGGTCCATGCTCCCTTCAATGGGTGGCTAAAGTGATAGGTCCATGCTCCCTTCAAGGGGGTGGCTAAAGTGATAGGTCCATGCTCCCTTCAAGGGGGTAGTTAAAGTGATCGGTCCATGTTCCCTTCAAGGGGGTGGCTAAAGTGATAGGTCCATGCTCCCTTCAAGGGGTGGCTAAAGTGATGGGTCCATGCTCTCTTCAAGGTCGTGGCTAAAGTGATAGGTCCATGCTCCCTTCAAGGGGGGTCGCTAAAGTGATAGGTCCATGCTCCCTTCAAGTGAGTGGCTAAAGTGATAGGTCCATGCTCCCTTCAAGGGGGTGGCTAAAGTGATAGGTCCATGCTCCCTTCAGGGGGTGGCTAAAGTGATAGGTCCATGCTCCCTTCAGGGGGGTGGCTAAAGTGATATGTCCATGCTCCCTTCAAGGGGGTGGCTAAAGTGATAGGTCCATGCTCCCTTCAAGGGGGTGGCTAAAGTGATAGGTCCATGCTCCCTTCAGGAGGGTGGCTAAAGTGATAGGTCCATGCTCCCTTCAAGGGGGTGGCTAAAGTGATAGGTCCATGCTCCCTTCAAGGGGGTGGCTAAAGTGATAGGTCCATGCTCCCTTCAGGGGGTGGCTAAAGTGATAGGTCCATGCTCCCTTCAAGGGGGTGGCTAAAGTGATAGGTCCATGCTCCCTTCAAGGGGGTGGCTAAAGTGATAGGTCCATGCTCCCTTCAGGGGGGTGGCTAAAGTGATAGGTCCATGCTCCCTTCAGGGGGGTGGCTAAAGTGATAGGTCCATGCTCCCTTCAAGGGGGTGGCTAAAGTGATAGGTCCATGCTCCCTTCAAGGGGGTGGCTAAAGTGATGGGTCCATGTTCTCTTCAAGGGGGTGGCAAAGTGATAGGTCCATGCTCCCTTCAAGGGGATGGCTAAAGTGATGGGTCCATGTTCCCTTCAAGGGGGTTTCTAAAGTGATGGGTCGATGTTCTCTTCAAGGGGTGGCTAAAGTGATAGGTCCATGCTCCCTTCAAGGGGATGGCTAAAGTGCTGGGTCCATGTTCTCTTCAAGGGGTGGCTAAAGTGATAGGTCCATGTTTCCTTCAAGGGGGTGGCTAAAGTGATGGGTCCATGTTCTCTTCAAGTGGGTGGCTAAAGTGGTGGGTCCATGCTCCCTTCAAGGGGGTGGCTAGTGTGATAGGTCCATGCTCCCTTCAGGGGGTGGCTAAAGTGATAGGTCCATGCTCCCTTCAAGGGGGTGGCTAAAGTGATAGGTCCATGCTTCATTGGGAGCAAAACTGAAAATGATGGATGATCTTAGCAGAAGCTAGGATATATTGTGTGGTGTGCTTTTGTGCTCATTTCGGTTGTATGTCAGTATATCTGTATTATTTATGTATGTATGTATTTATGTACTCGTATATATGTATGTATGTATATATGTCTGTATGTATATATGTAAGGTTTGTATATTTGTCTCGTATGTATGTATGTATGTATGTTTGTGTATTTGTATGTATGTTCAGGATTATGTTGCTGAATATTTTAAAGGTGATAACATCAAGTTTGATTTTCATGTGAGTTCGCTGTTTGTGTTGGTACTAAGTAGCCACGATGGCGGTCTTGTGACGTATCGACCGGACTGCGTTTCAAAACATCACAAATTTAAAGAAACTATTGCTACTGCTGATATCAAATTTCGAGAAGCCATATTAATATCGCAAGTCAAAGCAATGCCTTATTATTATCATACATGCCCAATGAGGTAGTCATGTATTAGTTCAACTTCAAGTCTTTGATCTATGACAATAGAAATATGTCAAGCCAACTCGATCTGACGGTTAGCATTGAAGCTGTCACGATAGTAAGTGGATATTCTTAACACCTAAAGAGATTATTACAAAAGATAAAAAATGAAAAAGTCTTTAAAATTGACCTTTTATTTACAAAGAATATATATTCATATGCCCACTTTGAAGTAAACATAGACGAAGCAAAAAGATAATGATGAACTGATTGCTGTTTGACGTCCACAACTGAACTTCAGTGCATGCGCCGGAAAGAAACCGGAAAGAAACAATGTTTTCGTTAGCAATTGCTAACAGGATACTATCACCCCTCGTCGGGAATGGAAAGACCCATCGACCCTTATTAATTTTGTGCAATGCTGAAACAAGATTTGCAGCAGAAAAGAGACTTTTCCACGGCTTTGAGAGGTGTGTCAACTTATACGTCCCATAGAATTGTGAAGTTTCGGTTTTTGCTCATGTTCCAAAGAACGGTGACGAATCATGTCAAGCCAACTTTTAATATTGAAGCTCTCACGTTAGTACGTGGAAATTCTTAACAGCGACTATAACAACACTCGAAAAGATGGCTACAGAAATTAAGGATATCTGTGAAAGACGAAAATTAAACAAGTCTTCAAAATGGACATTTTTATTTGTAAAGAATATATGAAAGTTTATGAAGCCGCCGATAGCAATGGCTACCGGATACTGTCACCCCTTATCGTGAATGGAAAGATCCACTGACCCTTACTATTATGTGCACTGCTGAAAGAAACTGCAGCACTCTACCACAGCGATGACAGGTGTGTCAACTTTTGTGTGTCCAGTAGAATTTGGAATGTTTGGTTTTTGTTCATGGTCCAAAAGACGGTGACAGTAACTGAAGGCTGGAGACCCATCTCTCTTTTGATGTCAGCTTGTAAACTGTGTACGAATTGAATTCAACAGATTATGAACGTTTGGCGATTGTTTCCTGGGCGGGGTTTAGCACACTTGTAGACTCTAAATGATTATCCGATATGATATGTGTTGCGTGAGAAATTCTCGCAACATCGTTTTATTACAATATATATTTTATAACGCAAGGGCAACAACTGCTTGAAATTTATAGTCACTTTTCTCGGTCAGCAGTTGTCTCCTCGCGTTGGTATTGAATGCAGTTAAGTTTGCTATGCTAGGCCGTTTTCTCAGAAAACGGTTGGCAACCTGTTGGGTTATCCTTTTAAGGTAATCATTCTTACGCTGGTTCGTAGTAAAGGTCCTTGCGTCTTAAGTTCTGAGCTGTGGTCATTTTGCGCTGGACTGCGCATGACTGGTCTTGCTTCTTGGTCGATCGATTTCCGCCCACCAGTCAGTCAGTGAGCGATTTTGAATAGCTAGGAGGATGCCTCGCTGAGAGGGGATCTCCGCTATTTTTTTTGTTCTGTCAGGAATGTGAAGTCCTCTTAATGGATATTTCGTTTATTCGAGATAATACCTCTAGTGTATTTCCACATGCCGGGAGGCGTAATATTTCTGTGTATTTCCTGAAGGCAAGGTAAATTAACTTTTCATTAACTCTATCGATTTTTGGTCGTGAGCGATTTTTGATTCATAGCCTGTCTTCGAAAGGCGTCGTCACGAGATGTTTTCCCAGCTCACATGTCGCTGCATTGTACTGCATCGGTTGATGCATGTCCCAAGGACCATTACTTGCTACTTTGTTACATGAACTAGGTTTGGAAAACCTTTGTTATCTAGAGGATATTTTTGAGGACATTATTTATACTTCGGCAGACGTGCCTGTCTTGCTGAAGTCAGATTAAGGAGAGTGAACTGATCTCATACATCTGGTTATCTTCTGGCTAAGATAGAAAGGGATGGAGAATTTTCCCGACTACATTACAGCCTTATAATGTATTGACATGCCTGTGAATCACCTTTATTATGATGCTGTCTACCGTCCATTGCTATACTGACATTGTTGCTGTGATAATGACTGTCTGATGTACCTACATATTCGCGTATACATTTTGTCACTGTGGCGTCCACAATAAATGATACAGAAAAACGTCACTAGCTGTTACAAGCATCATTGACTTTATACGTCGTGAGTTAACTGACGTCCTTGTATGGATTGCCCTGTTTTTGTATGATCATTGTTTGACTGTACATCATTTACACACTTCACAAAACCAGACCACGGGCACCATCACTCACCTCATGGTGCACGCGTCATTTGGCGGCCAATTACTCAATCATAATATAAATTGGGCGTCATCATTTGGTGGCCATAAGCTGGTTTGATCTGGTACCAGCAAACACGGGGTCTCTTACCCACTTCATTTTCAACAAGAATTCATCAGCATCCTTCAAGAAATTAACATTCTTCAAGACAGTCAACATCTTCAAAATTTTCAAAGTACTCGGCGTTGCCCGGTAAAAGTCAAAATTTCAATTTTTGACTGAAACAGAAATTTGACAGTACCCGGCGTTGTTACATGTTGCCGGATAACTCGGACTGCTGTTATCTTTTACGCAAGTCAAGCAAGTTGCTGCTGTCAAGGTTCCAGTGCTGTCGTTTTTTGAGAAGGTCAAGTGCCGGTTGAAACGGGTTGTTTTCTGAAGAAGGCCAAGTACCGATTTCCATCAACTTACTTTTGGATAAGAGGGTCAAGTGCCGAAACAACTCAACATACAGTATTTCAGAAGCTCTAGTACCATCGTGTTAGCAGTGGAAGCAGTTCAGATGTGCCATCATCGTTGGAGCTTCGCTCTTTAGGACGTTGATTGACATCCGTTTTTTTCTGCTGTTCTACGATTGGAAGCCTATAAGTTAAGTGGCCTGTTTGTATGTAAACTGTGCCCTTATACTTCTGCTGAGTCTTCTGTGTATCATCTCATTCTATTGTTATATGTTATTCGTATATTTATATGTTTATATTTCAGCGGGTTCTCGGTTGGGTGGTGTCTCCCTTAGATCATGCCACGTCATAGAGGTCATCTATTGTGAGCGTTTTCTGTAGGGTGAGCAAATTTCCGATACAGGAATTTGCTAAGCGACTTCTGTTGCTATTTATGTTAGTTGTGATGACATGTATTAATATTGTTTTCGTTATTATTTCGCATTCTTTAGTTTAGTTTTGATTTGTTTGTATTTGTTAGCCTACTCTTGACTATAGTTTAGTTTCATACAACATTTTTGTTTATACACTGTGGTGTCATGTATTTTGTTTAATTCTATCGCAGATATCGTCACATTTTTTGTGATATTTCATTAATTTCTGCTTTATTTTTAGTTGATTTCTGCGAACGTTTTCGTATTGTTGCTGATCTTTGTTATTGTTTACATTGTTATTGTTTACATTGTTTGCATTGTTTACATTTTCAATGTTTACATTCTGCATGTGTTTACATAGTCATTGTTTACAGTTATAGTAATTAGTTAATGGGCTATGCTAATGCACTGTTACTACTACACTGATGATAAATGAATGATGAATAGTGTCGTGCACTATTGAATGAGAAGTGCACTTATGATCAAGAATTGAGTGTTGATATTTCATATACAAGTTCTTTGATTGGAGACTTGTTTCCCACAGAGACTGGGATAATATAATGTGATGTGAATATACAAGTCTTAATTAAGACTTGTTACACTTAGGTTTGAAATAAATTAGTTAATTATTTCAGGTTTTTGAACTCATATTATTACTCATCATGTCTACATTTGAGCACTTTATTGAGCAGGGTAAATTGCTTGGGAAGACTGGTGATAAGTTAGAAGAATTTGCAACTGCTCGATATGATTCTTCTTCTTCTTGCGATCGCATCTTTGATGATTACACCGTCAGACGAGTTCTCATGATGAATTCGACTGTTGTTTGAAGTTCCTCTTTAACTCCATATAGCTTTGAGTTTCATCATTGGGCCAGTATATTTCTTAACTGGTCATACAGAGGACAGTCCTGTAGAACATGCTCAGCAGTTTGTTCGTTTAATCCACATGTGCACAGTGGTGAAGCAGACAATCGTAGCTTGTGCATGTGTTTATTCAGTTTGTTATGCCCTGTCCTGAGTCGAAAAATAGTTGTCTGTCCCTGCCGGTCGAGAGTGTGATAGTCGTCTTTGGGTTGGTTCTGTTCTCTTCTGATAGTCTGGATAGCTCTCTTTTTCTCAAAGTATGTGACTTCATTATCTTCTTGTTCACATTCTCCTCCCTTTTTTGCAAGTTTATCTGCCTTTTCATTTCCGGGTACACCACAATGAGATGGTACCCACTGAAGTATGGTCCTCTTTTTGGCAGCTACCTTGTTTAGTTCATTTCTCAGATGCGGGAGTTTACCACCCTTGAGAGCTTGCAGGACAGACAGTGCATCTGTGAGGATGACTACCTGGTGGCAGTCAGAGTTGGTGTTATAAATCATATTTGCAGCTTGCTCTAGAGCTTGAACCTCAGCTGTATAGTTGGAACAGAATTTACCAGTGGGAATGTGCCTAGTCTCATAGTGTTGTCAGGATATGAGATAAAGATACCGGCACCTCCATTCCTAACAGCATTAGTTGCTGATCCATCTGTATAGGCATGTATCCATGATTGATCGGGATAGCTTTCTTGGATCATACTCAATGTAGCAGTTCGTTTTTGCAGATCATTATACTCACATCCACTTGTGAGACCACTGACTGTTGTATTAATTTGGAGGGCACTGCTGGCCTGCTCCCATGGTACAGGGTATAGGGTGGGCTTCAGTGGTGTTGTCTTCATGGATAGGTCTTCTTGATGCTGTCTTATAAGTCTTTTCCCCCGATGCACAAAGCTGCTACGCTTTAGACGTCCCAATGCCAGATCATCTAGTCTTGCCTTCATTGGGTGCATTGGCATACTGTTGTACTTTTCCATCTGCATCACGGTTTTTGTGTCTCTTCTATGGGACAATGTCTGTAATCCAGCAACCTTCTGCATCTCTGTTATTGGTGTAGTTTTCATGGCTCCTGTTATGAGCCTGAGAGCTTGATTTTGCACCTTGTCCAAAGACTGCAGATGTGAGTTAGCAGCTGATGACCATGCTGCTGAGCTAAACTCTAAGTGTGGTCTTATTACTCCATTATAAATCTTCTTTAGATTTCGTTCATTTGCTCCCCAGTTGGTACCTGCTAATTTTCTGAGTATGCCTAGTCGTCTTCGGGCCTTTCCTTCTGCATTTTCAATATGCATATTCCATGTAAGCCTTTGGTCAAATGTCACCCCAAGATAGGTGGGGTAGCTTTCTTCCTTGATCACGGTTGTCCCTAGGTGTATGTTAGCTGATTTGTCCTTGGGGGCGAGGGAGAACAGTGTTGTGGGTGTTTTGTCTGTGTTTATTGTGATAAGCCATTTCTCTGCCCATGACACTAGCATGTCTGCTGCCCGCTGCATTCTATAATTTGCTGTGGTGACATTTTCATCAGCGCACCAGAGTACTAGGTCATCTGCATATAAGGCAGCTTTAACTCCTGCAGGGAGATCTTTCACCAGGTCATTGATGTAAACAAGGAAGAGTGTTGGGGAAATTACTCCTCCTTGAGGTACCCCCTGATGGAGCAACACTTTTCTGCTCTGCAGACCGTCAAGAGTGACTCTAGTTCTCCTGTTATGCAAGTATGACTGGATCCATTTCATCATGTTGCCTTGGATTCCACTTCTCCTAAGTTTTGCAATGAGGCCATCTTTCCACACCTTGTCAAAGGCCTGCTTGAAGTCGACCCAGATCGTTAGGACCTTTTTCTTCTCCTGGAAGGCATCTTCTATTGCTTGAGACAAGTAAGTAACTTGGTCTTCTATACTGTAGCATTCTCTAAATCCAGCTTGTTCCGGCACCAGGATCTGCTCAGACTCTAAATACCATTTCAATCTGTGGTTGACTATTCGCTCCATAGTCTTCCCAACACAGCTTGTGAGACTGATTGGCCGGTAACTTGCAGCCTCGGTCTTACATTTCCCTTTCTTTAGTATGGGTATTGTGATGGCTTCTCTCCATACTTGGGGTACCGTTCCTTTCAACCAGCTGTGGTTGAATATCTCAAGCAGTTTTGTCTTTGCTGCTGAGCTCAGATTTACTAGCATTTCGTTGCTGATTTTGTCTGGGCCGGGTGACTTTTGAAACTTAAGCTTGGAAATAGCCTTCTGTAGTTCTCCTAGTGTGATGGGTTCCCTCATTGGGGCAGGAGTATCTGTCTGTCCCATGGTTGCCAGTATTTCTTTTCTTATCTCTCTCTGATGTCTATGTTAATGGGTAAGTTGCTTTCTGAACTGTATCTTCTAGCAAACAAGTCTGCAGCTTGTTTTCCTCTGAAAAGTTTGCCACCTTCATCCAATGTGATAGTCTGCCTTGGTGAGGAATGCTCTTCATTTAGAGACTTGACTAATCTCCAAAGTTTCCTGCCGTCTTTCTCAAGGTTCAGCGATGCCGTTTTAGTTCTCCAGCTTTTCCGCTTTTCTTCTAGCTTTGTTCTCTGAAACTCTGCTACAGCCTTTTTCCATTTGTTGTGAGTTTCAAGTGAAGGCTGAGACTCTGCGTCCTTTCTAGCCTTGTCCATAGCTGCCTGACGTTCTTGGAGTGTGCTGGACCAGTATGGTATGTAGTTACGCCGGCATCCTTTGGGAATGGTTTCTTTTGCAGCTTGTAGTATGCATCTGTTGAAGTCTTTTACCACTTCATTAATGTCTCTGTTCTGTACCTTGAAGGTAGACAGCAGCGTGTTCACCTGATGCCTGAATAAACCCCAGTTGGCTTTTTTGTAGTTCCATCTTGTAATGGCTGGGCCTGTACTGAGAGTTGCACTCTGGACAGTAAGAAAGATTGGGCGATGGTCGCTTCCCCCTAGTTGGTCTCCTACTTCTCTACTAATAGATCCAGCTATATCTGGTGTGGAGAAGGCAAGATCTGGTGTTGAGGTTGTGTGCCATCCTCTGGAGTAGAAGGTAGGAGTATCTGTGGCATTATTGACTAGGATTAGGGAGTGATCATCTTGCCAAGTTTCAACCTCTTCACCTCTGTGATCCAGATGGTTATAGCCCCAGCTCTGGGAGTGGCTATTAAAGTCTCCAACTGCTATAAAGTTGGTGGCTGGTACCTGTATAGAGCTGAGACTCAGGGGTTTGTTGTTCGGACAGTAATAGTTCAGGAGTTCTATTTCCATCTTGTCTACCTTTATCTGCAGCAGCTGATATTCTGCTCCATCCATGAAGGTTTTCCTTTCGTGTGCAGGAATGTTATTCCTTACAAGAGTAAGTACTCCTCCTTTTCGTCTATCTTGTCTGTCGGATCTGAAGCATTGATATCCCCTTATTTTAAAGGTTTGATCTGCTTTCAAGTGAGTCTCTTGGATACAGCAAACACTGACTTGCTTCTCATACAAGATGTTTTCCAGCTCTGTCTTTTTGCTGTATCCAGCCTGCTTGCTGTTCACTCCCTCTGCATTCCAGTGCATCATGACAAGTGGCACTCTGGGTTTCTCTTTTTCTGTTTTGTTTTGGTCAGTAGTTCTCCTCCGCCGTCTGTTGACTCCACAAGACGGTCTAGAGGGTCCTCCAGTAGCTGAGGGTGGGCTCTGTCGAGGCTCAGAGCCCGGCACTGCACCTGCCTGGTGGAGCTCCACAGGCGAGCACCAGAACGAGATTTATTTGACGGTGTACTCTCCATAGAAAAAAAAAAAAAGCGAGTTGCATGATACTGTGGTTTCCGGTGCGCCTTCTGGCCCAGTATCTACGACTTTAGCACCTGTTCAACGGGAGAGTGGGCTCATCCCTAATCTGTTTATGTTCCCAGTAGTAGACTATTCGCAAGCAGCCTGGGGGTGTCACTGCTCTGCGCGGACCTTGTTTACCGAGGCGGCGTCCGAGCTCGTATGGTGAAAATATGGTTGCGTTATCTTCAAAATAGCCCTGTCTTTCCCGTGGCTTTTCTGCCATCCTGCAACTTTGAGTTAGGGAGTTCTGAGCTCCAGTCTCTTTCCCAGGCATTTTATCCTGGCCTGGCACGCATACAGAGGACCCCACTTCTGGTTCTAAGTTAGCAGTTGGGGATAGTTGGGGTAGCACACTGTGCATTCCCCGTCATCCAGGGGGCTCTCCAACTATGCAGAGCTTGCACAATGCTGTGCTCTGGTTCGGGGCTCTCCCAAGGAATCCTCACGTCCTGCACAGAGCCACTTCCCGATACCCACCACCTGCCAACCCTCCATTGTAGAAATCTCCTGCATGCGGCCATCCAGTCAAGAGCCAGTATTAAGTCTGGTGCCCAAGTGATCCCCCCAAGCTCAGTGTGCAATGCTGGGTTCTCATCATGCTGCAACACATGAGGGATTGTGATGCTCAGCCATCTCTCTCAATTCTGCACCGATAAGTGACATCGGGGACTTAACTTTGCCTCAGTACTGGGAGGCCCCGTTTCCGGGTACACCACACACAGCCAATTGAGGCAACGGTCGCCATGGGCGTGATAGACGACAAACAGTGAAGAATGAGGCAAGAAAGCATTTAACCCATGAAGTGGGGGTGGATTGGTGCAGACCAGAGCATGTACCACTCGCCGGTGGGTTCTGCATCTACACCTATAGGGTTCCACCCACTCCTCAGCCCATTTAGTCTGGCCCCTCACCCAGGACCTGTCCGGCTTGGGTGACCCTGCCAGGAGTAAAACTCCCGCCGGCATAGCTCCCGGGATCATTGAGGCGCTCAAGCTCTCCAACCACGGCAAGGTAGGCTTACATGTGGAGAGCTCGATATGATAAAGCAATGGAAGCTGAACAAAAGAAACTGCAGATGCAGGTGGATGAAAAAAGATTCCAAATGGAAATGGAAAAACAAAAAAGGGAATCAGAAGCTGAGGAAAGAAAACTCCAGCTAGAAGCTGAAAGATTTCAAAAAGAGGCTGAAAATAAAAGACTTGAAAAAGAAGCTGAAAATAAAAGACTTGAAAAAGAAGCTGAGAATAAAAGACTTGAAAAAGAGGCTGAGAATAAAAGACTTGAGAAAGAAGCTGAAAGACTTCAAATAGAGGCTCAGGCTGAGGAAAGAAGATTACAGAGAGAGTCTGATGAGAGGAAAGAGAAAGCAAAAATGGAACATGAAGAAAAGGTCTTAGCTTTAGAGTTGGAAAAATTGAAATTGATGAACATGAGTAATGGTAATGATTCAAACAAGGGTTCATCTTCTGGTAAGGCTAATAATGATACTTTTAAGATTAAGTTACCAACATTTAGTCCTTCCAGTGATGACATAATGTTCTATCTGGACAGATTTGAACAAGCATGTACAGCTCATAACATAGACAAAGCAAAATATGTTTATCAGTTATCAGGGATACTGACAGGTAAAGCTCTAAGTATATTAAATATGGTGGATGAACCTGACAAGAACAATTATGAGGTTGTCAGGGCCGCTTTGTTAAAGAAATATCAGCTTAACGAAGACGGCTATCGTCTACAATTTAAAAACATGTTACCTGAAAATGGAGTTGAATTCTCCGAGTTTATTGCAAGAATACGCATTACTTTCTCACGATGGGTTGAACTATCTAAGACGGAAAAAACTTATGAAGGACTTATGGACTTAATACTTAGAGACAAAGTCATGTCGTCTGTCAATGAGTCTTTCCTTGCTTTCCTTCATGAACGTAAACCTAAAACAATAAAAGAAATGGAAGATTTCTGTTGCCAATATGTAACTGCGCACCCACACATAACCATGGGTAACTCTAAGGTGAAAGAAGGTTTACCGGTTGCTTCGGCAGCACCGTATGGTCAAAACTTTGCTCGTAGATCCCAACAAAATTTTGATAGAAAGGGCAGCGGTAATTTCTGTCAAAATCATGGAAATCAATTTCATGGTGATTCTTCTTCGAAGAATTGGAGACAACCTGATAGTACTCGTTACTATCACCCTAATAATTATAGGCATTTCAAAAGAGGATATGGTAATAGAGGTTATTCCTGCCGAAGACCTCAAAACCAAACAAATAGATGTTCGCATCAATGTGAACATGATAGTAATCGTGGAAACTGGAATTCGAACCAGGATAACAATTACAATAGAGACAACAATAACTTCAGAGATAATAATAACTCTGATAACTTCAGAGGTAATAATAGTCGCGGTAGGTCTCAACACAAAAAAAAAAGAGATATCAGCAGGCTAATTCTGTACAACAGGAAACTGAGGGAGCCTGTAATCATGTTGTTGATAATAAAAACTTTGACGCTGTCACTGGTTCTGCTTTTGACTTTGAGAGAGCAAACAAATGCCCCCAATGCAGTACTTTATTCGAACCGGGTACCATAACTACTTTGAGTTGTGGTCACCCACTTCCCGCTCTTCCTGCTGCTGTTGCGCATGACGGGAGGGGTTCTTTAATCCTACATAAGGGTCTTGTTAATGATACTCCGGTCTCACTACTTTTCGATTCCGGATGCACCACTATTGGTGTTAGACAATCGCTTGTAGATCCATCTTGTGCTACAGGAAAGGTTATTAAATGTGTCACATTTGGCGGCACTCTAGAAAAATATCCTACTGCTGTAATTCGCATTGCCACTCCTTTCTTTACTGGAGATGTGCATGCTTGTCTCTTACCTAATCCTATTGCGGACCTTATTATTGGTCGTATTCACGGAGTTAGGGAGTGTACCCCACAGCAGATTGCTGCTTGGGAAGATAATAACATGCAAGCTACAAATGCAGTGGTTACAAGAGCACAAGCTCTACAAACACCCGAAACTTCACTGAATGGTGATAATGAAGTTGATAGCCAAGATAGTCACTTAGTGATCACTCGTGACTCTTTCATAAAATTGCAAGAAGAAGATCCTTCTTTAAAAAAAATTCTTCATTCTTGCGAAGAAAGGTGATCCGAATCAGGATACAAATAGAAAATCTTGGATTGCAATGAGAAACGGCGTACTTGTACGTATGGTACAAGATTCGACTACGTCGGCGCATTCGCAAATTCTTGTTCCCAAGAGCATGAGAGTGCAAATATTGCAACATGCTCATGACTCGCAATGTGCTGGACATATGGGTTTTGCCCGTACGAAGTCGAGAGTCCTTGCGGCTTTCTTTTGGCCTTTTGTCAATAAGGACATTCGTATTTACTGCCGCAAATATTGCAACATGCTCATGACTCGCAATGTGCTGGACATATGGGTTTTGCCCGTACGAAGTCGAGAGTCCTGGCCTTTTGTCAACAAGGACATTCGTATTTACTGCCGATCATGCAAGGTATGTCAGGAGGTCAAATCTAGAGGACCACGACATGCTGCGCCTATCCAGGCTGCTGACATTCCTATTCGGCCGTTTCAGAAAATGGCCATAGATATTATTGGCCCTTTTAAGGTCAAGTCGGCCAGAGGACATCAGTTCATCCTTACATGTGTCGATATGTGCACACGTTGGCCAGAGGCTATCCCTCTTAAGAGCATATCTACTACAGATATCGCAGATGCTCTTTGGTTGATATTTTCTCGCTTGGGGTTCCCCAGAGAAATATTGTCAGACCATGGCACTCAACTCATATCTGACACTATGTCACAGGTAATGTCTACCTTACATATTGAACGATCTCTCAGTAGTATCTACCATCCTATGTCTAATGGGTTAGTTGAGCGTCTGAATAGAACGCTAAAGACTTTGCTTGGTAAGATAACTGAAGATCATCCTCAAGATTGGGACAGGGTTTTACCCGCGGCTCTCTTTGCCTATAGAGAAGTCCCTAATGAACACACAGGATTTTCTCCCTTCGAACTTGTCTTTGGCGCGCGTCCGCGCGGCCCTATGTCTTTATTACACGATCTCATCACTGCCGATGATATTAGCGATGAAACTCAATCCTCATATGAGTATGTCATTGCTCTTAGACAAAAGATCATTGAGGCATGTAAGCTAGCAACTGCTTCATCAGAAATTGCTAAAGAGAAGGCAAGGCAGTTTGCTAACAAGAATAGATGTCTACGACAACTTTGTCCAGGTGACAAAGCATTCGTCCTACTCCCCAGTAGGGAAAATAGACTTCTTATTGCATGGAAAGGTCCGTATGCAATAGTCTCTCGGATTTCCGATGTTGACTATGTGGTCGATATTGATGGAAAGCATAAAACTTTCCACATAAACATGCTTTCGGAATTTCACGAACGTCCGGACTATTTGCTGCCTATTTTCCAGGCAACGGATGATGCTCCTGCACCTCACGGTCATTATTCATCCCTGTCTGTCATACAGGATGAGGAATCTACCTTCTCTGATGTCAATCTTCCCCTTCCAGTGGTTCCATTACATTCCACGGAATCTTGGAAAAACGTTTCTGTTTCTCCTAATCTTTCTGGTGACGAACATCGACAAGTCTCGTCGATGTTACAAACATTTCAGGATGTTCTCACTGACATTCCTGGACACACAGATGTCATAGAACATGACATAATTCTTACCGACAATAATCCAATTAGGGTTAGGCCTTATCCTATCCCTATACACTTTCAGTCGCAAGTGGAAAAGGAATTGGATGAAATGATTCAATTAAATATAATTGAACCATCGACTTCACCATATTCTTCTTCCATGGTTATTGTCCGGAAGAAGGATAAGAACATACGAATTTGCGTTGATTATCGCAAATTGAATCAGGTCACAAAGTTCGATGCTGAACCGATGCCTTTGTTAGAAGATCTACTGATTAGACTTTCTAATTCTAGATTCTTCACTAAACTTGACTTGTCTAAAGGTTATTGGCAAGTGCCTTTAGCAGAGCATGCCAAACCTCTTACTGCTTTTTCTACACCTAGGGGTCTATTTCAATGGAATGTTATGCCTTTTGGTCTCATGAACGCCCCTGCCACTTTCGTTCGCATGATGCGTCGAATTCTGTCACATCGTTCGGATGTCATCGCATACTTAGATGACATCTGTCTCTTCAGTGATACCTGGGAAGATCACTATTTAGGGTTATATGACTTACTGTCCACTCTACGTGAGAATAATTTGACAGCAAAACCTTCTAAAGCTTTTGTTGGTTTTGGTGAAATCTCTTTCCTGGGTCATCGTGTTGGTCATGGTCTCTTGAAGACAGAAGACCACAATACTTCCAAAATACTGAACATCTCTGTTCCTAAAACGAAGAAACAAGTTAGGAGTCTCTTAGGTTTAATTCAATTTTATGGGAGATTTATTCCAAATTTATCTTCGATCATGGCACCTCTCTCAACATTGTTGAAGAAAGGTTCGCCTAATCTGGTCCGTTGGTCTGAAGAATGCCAATCTTCACTAGACCAAATCAAGAATATATTTTCTTCTCCTCCCATCTTAAGATTACCTACTCTTGATAGGACTTTTGTTCTTCGGAGTGATGCTTCATCCACTGGGATTGGAGCAGCACTGATGCAAGAATATGCAAATACTCTGCATCCTGTTATGTACATTTCTAGAAAACTAAATGCGGCAGAGAGGAACTACTCGGTTTTAGACCGTGAGTTGTTAGCGATGGTTTGGTCAATTCTAAAACTACAAAGATTCCTCCTGGGCGCACATTTCATTCTAGAGACTGATCAGAAAGCTCTTACAGCTATTCAGACTAAGAATTTGAAGAGTTCGAGATCCACTCGATATGCTATAGCTCTTCAACCTTTTCACTTCACGGTACGAGCTATCCGTGGTGCGGATAATGTGATGGCTGACATTTTGTCTAGATGCCCACATGACTCCAACTAATACTTCTGTCCTATATTTCCATATATTACAGAGTCATAACACACCTATATTACTACAATAGATTAGCACATCTGTACTCACTTTATATGTACACACTATCGTGCTTTGTTATCATCTTCTTCTGTTCGTTTTTTAAGATGATAGAGGAGGACTGAGTGGTTAATATAAGGGCCGTTAGTTTACTAAACAGCCACAATTATTAATAATGTATTGTACCTTATGAAGCATATTAGTTATTAATTAGCATTATATTGCTTGTACTTTCTCAGAATGTCATTGATGAGCTGAGGACTTACCTTACTATTATCAAGCATGACGAGTTCTAGATTGTGTACTTACCCTCGGAATGCCAGAGGATATGTCCTGGATCGTCATGTAGTTTAACTTTACTATGTACTTATGTCATTACATGTCAAATAATGTACTATTTAAATTTTCCTATCAGATTTGTACATCCATTTTTAAAGACAATATTAGATTATGCTATTTATTAATCTATGGTAACTTGCATACGTATATTGTGTTTACATGCTAACGTGATGTGTGTTGGTGACACCTCCCCGATGTGAATATTTTTTGAGACATATTTATTTTTCTGTTGAGGTATATCCTCACCAGACACTCTATATTTAGCCTCATGTTAGGCAATTTAATTAATTATCAGCGCATAATTCGTGCGTTTTGAGCCGCTTATCGCATGCTCTTTGATATTTAAAAAAAAAAAAATATGTTCCACATTTTTTTTTTTTATCGGGAGGAGGTGGTGATATGTTGCGTGAGAAATTCTCGCAACATCGTTTTATTACAATATATATTTTATAACGCAAGGGCAACAACTGCTTGAAATTTATAGTCACTTTTCTCGGTCAGCAGTTGTCTCCTCGCGTTGGTATTGAATGCAGTTAAGTTTGCTATGCTAGGCCGTTTTCTCAGAAAACGGTTGGCAACCTGTTGGGTTATCCTTTTAAGGTAATCATTCTTACGCTGGTTCGTAGTAAAGGTCCTTGCGTCTTAAGTTCTGAGCTGTGGTCATTTTGCGCTGGACTGCGCATGACTGGTCTTGCTTCTTGGTCGATCGATTTCCGCCCACCAGTCAGTCAGTGAGCGATTTTGAATAGCTAGGAGGATGCCTCGCTGAGAGGGGATCTCCGCTATTTTTTTTTGTTCTGTCAGGAATGTGAAGTCCTCTTAATGGATATTTCGTTTATTCGAGATAATACCTCTAGTGTATTTCCACATGCCGGGAGGCGTAATATTTCTGTGTATTTCCTGAAGGCAAGGTAAATTAACTTTTCATTAACTCTATCGATTTTTGGTCGTGAGCGATTTTTGATTCATAGCCTGTCTTCGAAAGGCGTCGTCACGAGATGTTTTCCCAGCTCACATGTCGCTGCATTGTACTGCATCGGTTGATGCATGTCCCAAGGACCATTACTTGCTACTTTGTTACATGAACTAGGTTTGGAAAACCTTTGTTATCTAGAGGATATTTTTGAGGACATTATTTATACTTCGGCAGACGTGCCTGTCTTGCTGAAGTCAGATTAAGGAGAGTGAACTGATCTCATACATCTGGTTATCTTCTGGCTAAGATAGAAAGGGATGGAGAATTTTCCCGACTACATTACAGCCTTATAATGTATTGACATGCCTGTGAATCACCTTTATTATGATGCTGTCTACCGTCCATTGCTATACTGACATTGTTGCTGTGATAATGACTGTCTGATGTACCTACATATTCGCGTATACATTTTGTCACTGTGGCGTCCACAATAAATGATACAGAAAAACGTCACTAGCTGTTACAAGCATCATTGACTTTATACGTCGTGAGTTAACTGACGTCCTTGTATGGATTGCCCTGTTTTTGTATGATCATTGTTTGACTGTACATCATTTACACACTTCACAAAACCAGACCACGGGCACCATCACTCACCTCATGGTGCACGCGTCATTTGGCGGCCAATTACTCAATCATAATATAAATTGGGCGTCATCAATATGGTGTTTTTATACTATATCAAATACATGTTAATGTATTTTTTGGATAATAAAGATTCTGATATGTATGTATGTATTATATTTGTATGTATGTATGTATGATGTATGTTTGTACGAGTATTATGTATGTTTTTATATATGTTTTATGTATGTATATATATATATATATGTATATATATATATGTATATATGTATATATGTATATATATATATATATATATATATATATATATATATATATATATACAGTAGAACTCCATTTATCCGAACCCCAATTATCCGAACATCCAATTATCCGAACACTTTTTTCAGAAAAAAAAAAATCAATCGCCACCAGTCACGTTAGACTACATTTCTGAATCTTTTCATGCGGCAAGCTTCAAATGTGTGCGAACAATTTGTAGAGGATGGGATGGGCTAATGGTCGGTCGCTTACGTACAGGAAGTCAGTTAGATCATAAAGTCAGTTAATATCTGGTTTACCAATCCAGTGTACGTGTGCGTTCTAGGCAGAACACTGGCTAAACAGACAGTTCAACTTAAAATAATTGTGTCTGCTACTACAGCAGAATAATTTTGGTGTACAAGTATTTCTCTGTGCGATATGGCATCTTCCAGTAGGCGTAAAGCATATAAAAGGAACCGCAATGTTTTGTCAATTGAAACGAAAACAGAAATTATCAAGAGACTAGGAAAAGGTGAAACTGTGTCTTTACTTGCGAGGATTTTCAATGTTGGGAAAGCTACCGTCTCTGACATCAAAAGTAAAAAGGATAAAATTATGAGTTTTGCATCGAAATTGGAGGGTGAAAATGGGTCGAAGAAACGTAAAACCATGAGAAATGCGAAATATTTGAAATTGGAAGAGGCTTTGTATATATGGTGTCTGCAAAGAAGAAGCAAATCGGAACCTATCTCTGGCTCTCTGTTGTGTGAAAAGGCACTTCAGTTCAACAATCAACTTGACGGTCCTCCTGACTTTAAATCTCGTCATGGCATACGAGAACTGGAGATTCAAGGGGAATCTTCATCTAGCGATGCAACTGCCGCTGAAAATTTTAAAGAAACATTCTTGGCTTTTTTGGAAGAAGAAGGTTATTCACTCGATGATGTGTATAATGCCGATGAGACTGGCTTATACTGGAAATCATTGCCTCAAAAATCACTTGCATCTCAGCGCGAAGCAGCTGCCCCTGGGTTTAAAAAGTGCAAAGAGAGAGTAACAATTTTGGTAGCCGCGAATGCCAGTGGAAGTCATCGTTTACCGGTGCTAATGATCGGCAAAGCCAAAAAACCACGTTGTTTAAAGAATGTGACATGTCTCCCATTGTGCTACAAAGCACAGAAGAGTGCTTGGATGAATAGTGAAATATTTCTTGATTGGTTTACAAATCAGTTCATCCCAAATGTGAAGAGGTTGAGAGAACAAGAAAAGAAAACTGGAAAAGTAATTCTTCTACTGGACAATGCACCATCTCATCCAGAGACGGATACATTGAATGCAGTTGATGCAAATTTTAAAGTAATTTTTCTGCCTCCCAATGTAACAGCACTGATTCAACCAATGGATAAGGGTGTTATAGCAAAGCTTAAAAAGATGTACAAGAAGGAAGTCCTGCGTCGTTTATTGTTGGCTGAAGATGAAGAAAGTGTGGTGGCGTTTTCCAAAAAGCTTAATCTCAAAGACTGCTGCTATATGTTAACTGATGCTTGGACCACCCTGTCACAAGATAATCTCAACAAGGCTTGGAATAGATTGCTTGGGAAAAAAGGAGGAAATGAAACTACTGCAGTGGACACAAATGATGATTGTATAAATGAAGTTGTGGAACTGTTTCAATGCCCGGATTTTCGGACTGTGACAAAGATGATGCACACATGTGGCTAGAAGATGATAATGATTCTGGTTTTCAGTTTTTGAATGACGAAGAAATTTTGTCTTTTGTGCAAAAAGAAAACCAAATACATGTAGTGACCGATGACGAAGACTCCTCAGAAGTACATGATGTACTTGTAGATTATGAAGAAAACCCAAAACGTCGACCAAGTCCTGAAGAGGTCTTTATAGCACTAGAATGAGCGATGGTTTGGTACGAGCAAGAAGATGACAGCTGTCCTACACAGCTTCTGCTGTTGAATAGAATGCGGGACTTAGCAACCAAAAGGAGACTATCCAGTTTGGTGCAAAAGAGGATTCCTCATTATTTTAAATAGTGGGCTACATCTGTGCAAGTACATGTATACGTAAGTTGCGCCTGGTTTTGAATCGTTTGTAATGTTATTTTGAAAACATTTCTCTTTCTTAAAAAAAAAAATTAATACAAGTAGTACATGCACTGCAGTGTAATGACAGATTTTGGTGATAATTAATGTTGTAATCTAATACAGTGTGGGTATTATTATTACAGTACAAGTAAATATGTTTTATAGTGTATTTTCCTTGTGATGGTTAATTATTTTTAGAAATATGTGTACATGTACTCGATACATTATGTAATCCAATTATCCGAACATTTGATTATCCGAACGATGCTCGGTCCCATGGGGTTCGGATAAATGGAGTTCTACTGTATATATATATATATATATATATATATATATATATATATATATATATATATATATATATATATATATATATATATATATATATATATATATATATATATGGGCATCATCATCTTTTTCACTCCTCATGGAACATGGAACCACCACTACAGATGACCACTTTCAGGAAACTTACACCAGAGCACAACCTATTGCAGCGGAGGTTTCTGTAATAATTTATTTGACATGATGATGCTGCCACCCTCGTGCATAATCTTGTAATAGTAGTCTTTTACGATTTGCCATAGCGAACAGTTGCCATGTTCTGTCTTTATCTCTTCAGAGACCCATGGAACTACATGAAGCTTTAAATGAACAGTGCACATATATATACATATGTATGTATAGACATATATAGGCGTTTATGTGTGTATTCTGTAAGTATGTCATGGGTTTGAATATATTATTTATTCGCTGTATGTTATTGTTACTGTTATTGTTGAACAGAATCGACATCATTGCAATCCGGGCAAACCCATAGGTGCCCAGTCTCCCGCAGTATATGTGGAAGAGTGTGAATGCTAACTGTTCCTGTAGCTCGCAGGTTATAAACACGACAGATGCATCCTCTCATACGTCCGTTTTTGCCAGTCTTTGATGCCAAATTCCAACAGTCTTAACCTTGATGATTCATCTATTGTAGTGTCATTCTCTAACAGACAATCATTAATTGTTCTCAGTAACTCTCCCTTATCCATATCCAGTGTCTCCACTGTTGGTGTTCTTTATGCTAGTCTGACACCTCTCTCATCACCGCGTACCCTTGCATGACCAGGACAGTAGATCCACACCAGCTCCTGCAGATTCGAATTTTCTATTAATGTTTTCCATTCATGCCTTAACGTCGTATATTATATAGAAAGATACTTCATAGCAGATACTGCCATAGAAGGATTGAGATGTCAGGGACTTTACTGTACTAGATCCAGATTTATGAGGTGGTGTGACCTGTTCCCTTTCTCGTTGCCTTTACCTTCCCTAACTCAAGAATATAGCAATGTACCCATTAATTGCTGGTAGTTTGGACAGTGATGCTACCATATTTCGAACACGTAACCATGTAGCTTTACCGTGAGATGCTAGCACTCTAACCACTTTGCTAGTCGGATGCTTGATCAATATGCATCTTGGTATAAGGATGCGCAGACAAACAGTATATGCCAGTGCATGTGAAGTTTCTAACACTTTATTCCCCTACGACAGTATCATCGTTGAAGCTGCGTTTGTCTGTTTTGTACACACCGAACATTCTGCTTATCATTGTAATATAAAAACAAAACTATTTTAAGATGTGAAAATAGCTCATTCTCCGGATGTAATCAGGCTTGAGGGGGTCAATAAAACTGTATGCGCATGCACTGACATTCAGTTGTGGACGTCAAACAGCAATCAGTTCATCATTATCTTTTTGCGTCCTCTATGTTTACTTCAAAGTGGGCATATACAAATATGAAATGATGAGGTGTCTATCTTAGAACAGAAATCGATTTGATCCGGGTTTAATCCGTGTTTTTGATCATTATTAAGTCGAGCTTTAGCGTTTGATTTTCTCTTTTTATTAAGAGTGCACAGATGTTACATCGAACTAATTTTATTTTATGGGAGTGAGTGCTGGATACTGAACAGAGAAAGTCGAAAGTGTTACACTGAACTAACTTTACTGTATGGAAGAGAGCACCGGACAATTAAAAAGAGAACAGAGAAAGTCTGAAATGTTACATTTAACTTATTTTATTGTATGGGAGAGAGTAGTGGACATTGAACAAAGAGAGTAAGTCTGAAGCGTTACATCAAACGAAAAAGAAAAAAAAATGTTTTTTGTATGCAACAAGTCATGGACACTGAGCAAACTGTGCGAAAATAATTGGAGGTAACAGAGATGCGGTGCAGCGTATGAAGATGCCAAGAGACGTCACAAGAGCAGATACAGAAATAAATGAGAGACTAACCAGCATCCGGTCCAACTTTAGAAGGATGCCTATCATCAGCTCAACATAAGAGAACAAGCAATAATCTTCAGACTCAGCACTGGCCTCAAGAAACTGAGATACAATCTGTTCAAGACGCTAAATATCGGAGCTACTCATGAATTTAAATATTGGAACTACTCATGAATTTAAATATTGGAACTACTCATGAATTTAAATATTGTAACTACTCATGAATTTAAATATTGGAACTACTCATGAATTTAAATATCGGAGCTACTCATGAATTTAAATATTGGAACTATTCATGAATTTAAATATTGGAACTACTGATGAATTTAAATATTGGAACTATTCATGAATTTAAATATTGGAACTACTCATGAATTTAAATATTGGAACTACTCATGAATTTAAATATTGGAACTACTCATGAATTTAAATATTGGAACTACTCATGAATTTAAATATTGGAACTACTCATGAATTTAAATATTGGAACTACTCATGAATTTAAATATAATTATCGTTTTGTTGTTGCTCCTTATGGAGCATGGAGTCACCCCTACAGCTGGTCCCCTTGCACGAAGCCTGCAACAAGAATTTACATCCTCCCGCAGTAATAGTTTTTGTACCAATTTGTTGTACATGAGGAAGTTGCCAGTCTTAAGTAGAATATCATTGTAGTAGTGATAAAATATCTGCCAAAGCATCTGCAACAGGAGTGCCCGACATCTGTGGAAGTAGGCGTAGCGCATATGGCTGTCATCGGTTAACGCTCAAGACAGTTATGTGGAGATTCAGTAGCCTGGGTTAACCGATACTTTCTTCAAGTGTACTCACGTTGACGTCTGAAGATGTTAGTAGAAGAAGACAAGTAGAACGCGAGGAAGAGAGAGAGCAAGTGGTGGTGGTAGTGGTAGTAGTATTAGCATCAGAAGTAGGAGTGGTAGTAATGGTATTTGTGGTAGTGGTGGCGGTGGTAATAGTCGTATTCAAGAGTCATGTGGACTATTCAAATAAGAAATGAGTAATGCTTGAGAGAAGTTAATCAATAAAGAAATGTATTCACTAAAATAAGGAAATGAGGGTGGATATTCATTGACTAACATGCAAGGAAACATTAAAACAAAAACACACACACACTCAAAATCCACGAGAAGCAATCCTTGAGGATCTTGTCTGAGACACATGCACTAAAAGCTACACAAACACCTCATTTAACCTGCAGGGTGGGGCCATTGATTGCTTGGCTTCGCGCAATACTCGCACCAGATTATTGTAATAAGAAAGTTAGCGAAATAAAACGATCTTTAATAACCTGCCCGATGACTTCTCTATATGGGACAGCTAACTACTGGAGACCAGAAAGCCACTGCGAGTTTAATTCGTCCGCGACCTCGAATGGACTCAGGGCGCATGATTATTTTGTTGTGTTTTGGCTTTTAAGTCTAGAGAAAATCCGCTCTCAGAGGAAATGAGACTAGGAAAGAAGGCCCGTTAAGTATTTCTTGAGGGAAAAGTTATAGCGTAGAGACGTTTTATTGCGACTGACGTAAGAGTTGTAATGAAACGCTCAATTTAATTGATTTCTTGGTTTTTTTCCTCTTATTTTTCCGTCCTGTGTCTGTTTTTATTCTTTCTTTAACTGTAAATTACTTACTTACTTACTTAGTCGTTCCCCTTCTACCGTGAGGTGTAGAGGTTTGGAAGAGAGAGCGCCAGACCATTCTATCAGCTGTCTTCTTCCTGGCCTGGTTCCATTCTAGTCCTCGGTCCTTCAAAGATTGTCTAATGTTGTCCTCCCAGCGGACTCTGGGTCGTCCTGGAGGTCTGGATCCCTGGCTCTTTGTTTCCCATGCTTGTCGTGGTAGCCGATCTTCTCCTCTGCAGACATGGCCAAACCATCTTAGTTGGGACTGTTCTATTTGGGTCTGCAGCGGATGGGATTTTAGGCCTTTTTTGCGGACCATGTCTCTTTTGTTACTTCAACCACTTTCCTCAGATACCTCATTTCTGAGGTTTGGATCTGGCTTTTGTGGGTTGTAGTCATTGCCCACGACTCGCATCCATATGTCAAGACTGGGACATAGGTGGAGCTTAACTGTAAATTAATTTTTTAAACTTCTTTTCTTTGTAATTTCGTACTTTCTGTTTCTCTTTTTTCATCGATAGTTTTTTTTATTTTGTTTACATTTGAATCTGTTGTGTTTCTTTCTCCTAGTGTTGTTTCCTTCTGTTTTTTATTGGTTTTTTATATTTTTTTATTTAGTTTACTCATTTGTTCTAAATCTTGTCTTGCATACTTATATTTATTCCTTCCTCATTATCTTCATTTATATTTTTGAATTTTTATCTTCTGCCATTTTTTTTTTTTCGTCTGCCACTTTTGTAAAGATCTAGTCTTTCTATTATTTCCACAAAGCTGTTTTTAACACTGAAAAAAAAAAAAATTTGCGCATTGCCTCATTTCTGGCGTCTTCTTAATCCTATTTTGGTCATGATGGTAATAGAAACCTTCACGTATTAGTGTATATGTAAATAGGTGTGTGTGTGCGGGAGTGTTTTCATAAAACAGTTTTCTGAAGATCCTGAAGATGTCTTTTTGTCACACAACAATGTTTCCCAAAGTGTTGTGTGGGTACCTCTGGAGGCAAGCGACTGGGGTTCAAAGAGTGCATGGCATAATTTTTTTTATTGAACTTTATCATATTTTTTTTTTTGTTTTAATTTGCAGAAAACAATTCATTAAAGTTTAGTATATGAGACCGGTGTACTGTAGAAATACACATATATTTATTTACAAGTCTACGTTACATTTCAAAATTAATTTTCTATATTTAGCATACATTGTAAAATTTTTATTATATTTATGTATTAATAAATCAGTAGGTTTAAAATATATATGCAGTAGTGTAGATAAAATAGTATTATTACAACCATTCCCAAATTCTGCTCGCCAGAGAGGGGTACACCACTAAAACAAAACTCTTAAGGGGCGCACGAGTATTGTAAGTTTGAGAAACACTTATTGTTATTGTTCAACAGAATCGGCATCACTGAACTCCGGGCAAACCCATAGGTGATCAGTCTCCCTCAGCATATGTCTAAGAGTATAAATGCTAACTGCTCTGTTGCATGCTTGGCTGTATACACGACCGGTACGTTTTCTCATACGTCCATCCCTGGTAACCATACTTCTGATGCCAAATTCCAGCAATTTTAGCCTTGTTGAATCGTCTACTGTTCTGTCGTTCTCTAACAGGCGATCATTATTTGTCTTTAGTATTTCTCCCTTATCCAAATCCAGTATCCCCACTATGGGTGCTCGCGATGTTAGTTTGTCAGTTCTCCATTAATGCTGTAGTTATCCATATAGTAGTACCTATATGTAATTCTTGTCCTTGTCACCTGTGCGTAACTGTGGCTGACGAAGGGTAAAACCCGAAACGTCCCTGGTTTCCTGTGTACCGTTAACTTGTCAAACTGATTTCGTACCATTTTATTTTTTAATTTATATATGTCTTCATTCTGCAGCGGCCAGATAAAACAGAAAATATATTTCTCTGTAAATGATTCATACATGTTTTTCCCCGTATGCACTCATTGACCACCGATGCATTTGTTTTTATAATCATCATCATCATTTCTATCCATTCTTGATGCCATGTCTGGAACGAAAATTGATTGTATTCCTGATCTCTTGGTGTACTTTCTATGGTCATCATAATTTCTCTCCATTTTTTGATGCAATGCCGGAAACGAAAATTGATGGTATTCCTGATCTCTTGTTGTACTTTCTAGAGTCATCATTATTTCTCTACATTTTTATGTTATGCCTGCAATGAAAACTGATGGCATACCTGGTCTCTTAGTGTAGCGTCTATAGTTATCATTGGAAAAAAGAGTGAAAACTCGTAACCTAGAGGATCGGAAATGCCAAGTCATACCATCGTCATTTCTCTCCTTTCTTGAATCGATGCCTGGAACGAAAATTGATGGTATTCCTGGTCTCTTGGTGTAGACAAAACTACACTGAAAACTTTCTATTTTTAATGCGATGGCTGGTACGAAAATTGATGGAATTACTGGTCTCTTGGTGTAGATTCTATAGTCATTGCCGTACCGATAGGTTTTGAAATTATTTATGGTCCCGTCTAAGTAGAGTGGATGGTGATAAGTACGTGAGAAATAAAGGTGTGATAAATAGATTTCACGGGTGAATAGCTTAAGGAGAAGATATGTCTCTGGAATGAGTAAGGTTCTCTAGTCCAGCCTATCTATACGACTATAATATAGTACAAGACAATATTTCCCTCCTCCTACATGAAATATAAGTTTAACTACACACACACACACAACTATGTGACAACAAGACACACAAACGTGAAAAACTATGGTTAATTGGGTATGGGTCTGACCAACACACAAAGTTAAGTTTCTTTTGTTGTTTATTATCATTAAACTTGACAACACCAAATATCTACAGAAAGATCAAATAAAATCAGATTTACATACATAGGAAATTAAAAGAATAAATGTGCCCTCCCCTTATTGAGAAAAAGAACCCAAAAAGTTAATAACCCAAAGGTCAAAGGTTAGCACTATGTTACAGAATAGACAGTAAGGAAAACAAAGTTCCTACTAAATGCTACTCAGTAAAGTAAACAATTTTAAGCTAAATTCAGGTTGGTACAATTCCTGTAACAAAGAAAATAGTCACTCTCTCTCTCTTACATACAATCACGCTTACCTAATCTTGGTGATATCCATGGAATTACAATGGTTCCTGAATATACAAAATGTCAGATGTATTTCCCAAATTGGCCCCAGTCCATCCTCTAACAAATAAGATTAATAAGGTGGTCGCCGAATTTGGTGGTTTATTCCTGGATGGACAAATGTCACTTCGAATAGTTAGTGTATAAACCGAGATCTTGGGTTCACAGTAAACAGAGGAAAATACTTCCAGTATTGGGAAACATCTGGTTGCTAAAAAAAAACTGTTACAATCGATAAATGATGGTAATCTTATCGTCTGGCTCTATGGTGAGTGCCGATTCTGAAACAGCGTAAATTCTGGATGATACACTTGAATACGACTGTCAGTCGTCAGATAATGTTATTTTTCTGCACAACCCCAGTGGGCTGATAAAATTGGAAAAATATAATGCTGGGTTTTATAAGTCCAGTTAAATTTACAAGTTAAAATGTTTCTCGTATATCTTTGGCCAATCCTGTTCACAAATGAACTTGGGGACGCACAAGCCAAGAAAAAGACAACATTAACCATTCAGCAAATGATGAAAAAGACCGCTGGACGCCCTTGATCAGGTCTACGAAGAATAAAAAACATTATGGAAAAATGCTACTATTCTATATAGCTACATATATGCACACGGACGGGGACAAGACGATCTCTTATCCACTCCGTCAGTCCTGATTAAATTTAAAAGGCACACGGTGACTTTCTTTACACCTATACGGTCAGCTTTTCGCTAGCGCGGCGATTTCAGGTCGGATGAAGGTATGCAACCCTCCCCGCCCCTTACAAGCGCGTTAACGATCAGTGTACAATGTCAATTATTATTTAATTGTCCATACGCGCCCTTACCTAAATATCGCCTGTCGTTAATAGCTATTAAATTGTCGGCGTCTGTTGGTCATCGTATGGTATTAAATAATAGTCACTTACTATAAATACACAAATGAAATATAACGTGAATTCTATTCTGCCCCTATCAGTCGCGTCTAGCACACACACACACACACACACACACACACACACACATATATATATATATATATATATATATATATATATATATATATATATATATATATATATATATATATATATATATATATATATATATATATAAGTCAACTAGAACCGTCTCTTCTTGTGTGAGAAGCGGGTGATGAAAATTAGCATTATAATTGAACAACTGGTATAAAATAGCTACGCGTTATTTTATTTCACTGGTTTTAACAGCTAGAACTCTAAGTGAATTATAATGGTAAAAGCTTTAACACGTAAGCACTAATTTCTATTACCAGAAAATCAGAATGACAATCCCCACGAATGCTATTAACACATCTTCCACAATGGTTCTAGACTACGTGTTTAGACTATCCGAAAAATTCTGAGTGACAACTGATAGCAGGTTTAAGAAAGCACAGTTTATATATCATCATGGTTCTCTGATCTATAGATGATGCTAATTTTCACACTATTGTGCATAGCAGAGAATCAGAAATCTGAGTTCCCCAGATACAAGTTTTACGGTCGCTCTGTCTCAGCCGTTAGACCGCCATCAAAGCCTTAAATCCGTGTAACGGGGTTCTCGTAGATTTTGCCCGTATCTGAAGATCAAAGCTCGGGTTTTTCCCTTTGTGTACGAACTTCAAAGGGTACTCGGGGAAAGGTTTTTGCCCGTGCGTCTACTTCAAAAGGTCCGGTGTTATTCACGTGCTGTCTGTCAGGTATCCGATGATTGATAGATCAGCTCGCGTGATAAACTTAGGTAAACAAACCTGATTCGCTCCCTGTTATGACTGGCAGGTCGCAAAAGTTTGTAAACAACTTCGTTTGATTATGTTCTTAGAAAAGAGGCGTGGATGACAAATAAGCTTGTGTGAGTAAGACAGGCAGAAAAATGCGTGGTTTTGCTAGCAAATCAGAGAACGCTAGCGGGATTACAAAGGCTGTCAGATTACTGTAGGCTATATTTCCATTATACGTCACAGTCATCACCATCATCCCCCCTTCGGCTCCCCAACGAAGACAAGACTTCAACAAACACAAATTTCTTGACAAGTGCCATAAACTCATGGTCTTTCAATGACTTAGTCATCCACTTCAAGCCTGTCTCGAGTTCACTTCTCCGTGTCTTCTTTGGTCTCCCTCTATCTCTCTTAACATGGGAAGTTGAGAATAAGGACTACCTTGTAATGCTATCGACTGGTTTCCTCTGTCTGTATTTTATCCATCGCAAGCGTCTTTGTCTCATTTCTTGTTCCACAGGCATTGTCTGGTTTTTGTCATGAGTTCAACATTAGTGATCTTGTCATTCCAAGTGTGTAATGTGTGAACTAATTCACTTACAGACATCTACCGCGCCATCGATCCCGTCGGACGTACTCTCAGGAATCAACCAACCACAAAACGAAATTTGCCACTTACTAGAAGCTATGGGGAAAGAGAAGATTGGAAGTGTAAAACGGAGCCTGAAGAAAAACAGTTAAAAACTAACTCAAAGATTCCCAGATGCAGCAATAGTATTATCATCATTAAATATCATGCCCGTTGGTGCAGGTGATCATGTCTCTTAACAACTCCCTATCTCTAATGATTTATTCATTCTGTTGCTGGCTTCTTTCCATATCAAAATGTTAAACTATCAAGTATCGTCTCTGTCTGTCGTTCTGTATCTTTTTTTCTTCAGTCTTTCCTGTTGTCACAATTGTCACAATATGTGACAGCTTCGAATAACGCGCCAAAAGAAAATGGATCGCTTTCTTCTGCACTTACGTACCCCTTTTCTTACCTTTATTGACATATATTTGTTGCATAACATATTTTCATGTTTCTGAGCGCAAAGCACAGCCAGCCCGCTTTAAAAAAAAAAAATGCAATCAAAAGTTGCAGCCATCTGCTCCTTTGGAGGTGTGAGCTGGTGATGATCGTTCCGCTAATTTAAGTTCCCACATTTCTTTGTGTCCCACATAACGTTTTTGTTTGTTGAATTTTGCTTTATCTTTACCTTAAGCTCTTCCAATTAGGAGATGGATAAGTCAAAAGAAAAAAAAAAGAAGCTAGAAACAGTGTTGCGGAATGCGGTTTAACGTTAGGATTTAGGTTTAGACTTGGGATGCTGAGACAGAAATGTAGTCGCTACCTCTGATCTCAACTCTAACCTTCACCCGGCTTTTAGCTTTGTTCAGGAATAAGGAGATGCACCGAACTCCCTCAGTTGCAACTGGGGGAAAATATTAAATATATGTAATCAAGATTCAACATGTTGTTTTTTTATTATATTTTCAGGTAACCATAGCAGCCCAAAACATGTCGTCGAGTACAGACCAATCACATCAATGCTTTCTAGTGGCATAGGTCGCCAGCCAATGAAATCAGACTTCAGAACGATGCCATCTTTAACCAGCTTCCGAGGCACGTCCCACCCACAGTACTGCGAAACTTCCCTTAGCCACACCTACCCGTACAACAATGACAAGGTCCACCCCTCCTCCAGGTCCGGCGCCGCCTACACCAGTCTGACTCAAGTTCCAGCAAATAAAACCATTGGTCCCAATCGTCACGTGACTTTCTCCTCCAATCAAAACCGACAACCCTATTCACAAAAGGAGGAGTTTAACTACGATCCAAACAGACGCTCACCATTCCCTCCTGGTTACGAAAACCTCGTACCAGAACCGGGAGGTCTTTACACCAGCCTGCCTCGCAGCTTGGATGACGATGATGGTAACACCACGACGTCTGGTAGCTACACTATTGACTCTGATAATCTCAATGACTCAATCATATCAGCGTAATGGCCTTAAAAGGGGACATGGTACCCAATCTTGTGTTTTACATTTTCTTATTAAGCTATTTTTGGCAGCCAAAGTAAGACTGTTGCTGATTGGACGACAGATTGAGCAGGAAAATGTCGACGAACGACCTTAAAATCGACAGAGCACTCATGCTTATGACATATCCATTACTTTTACATGTGAAATTCAGTATATGCTCAAAACTGCTAGTCCACAAAACCTAATCAGGTTAATTTTTTTTTAAAATTTAGTGTACGTTTGAACGTATTCATTAACTGATTACTCATCAGATCCATGTGAAGCATATGTCGTCAGCACGCTCATATCAAGCCTTCCTATTTGGTACCATCCTTTCACGACGTTTCCATATCTTTGTTATCACTTTCAAGTCTTGTCTTCAAGTCCCTTAATCATGTTTCTTTTAAAAATCTTTATCTGTTTCTTCTACCCTGGAGACTGCAGAAAAAGGAATACCTTATAATCTTATCAGTTAGTTTCATCAATGTTTATCCTATCAAACTCCAAAGTCTTGTCTTTATCTCACTTGTTTTAGGTGGTTCTTTCCGTTAATTCCACATTATTGATCTATCATACGATTTCATTCCTTCCTGATCCACGAAAGTGCCCATTTAGGAAAGTCTGTCAATTCATCTCTGTCGTTTCTGTAGTTCTTCATGTTTTAGAGCCATACGCTAGCATTGCCTTGCTATTTGAGTTACAGATTCTTTTAATCGTGTTGGACTTGATTAATTTAGATTTCCACATATTTCCCCGTGCAGTAAATCTTCTCTTGCCCTTGGTATTATTTGTTTTGGTATAACTATCCATTTCTCGAAGTTAGCGAATGTTACTGCCAGAATGTATGTTTGACTTCGCGTCTTGTTGGAATGTTTTTACATGTGTAATCTGACTAGAATGTGTTTTTTTTTTCATTTATTCTCATAATTCGTGTCCTTTCCTGGTGCATTCTCATACCCAACTGTTGTGATCTGTCATCAAGTATTCTCAGTTTGACTTACATTTGGTTAAGTTATAGGACAGAAAAGCACCGTTATCCGCTAGATCGTTGAGCTGTTTTCTCGGAGTCGTGAATGCCAATTCTGTTACCAAATGTTGTTTTCACAATCCAGCGTAAGAAGAAAATTAGTGATTGACATCCCTGCCTACTTTAATAGTTATCTCAGATGGTTCTGTAAGCTGTGTTTCGTGAAGAATTCTGCACTTTATATGTTATTATATTTTCTTTATAAGGTCATTAATTTTATGTAGTCTATGTGGAGTCTCATCCGCTTCTATAGTGATTCTCTTTCTAAATTGTCAAAAACCTTTTTGTAGTCGTCAAATCCAATGTGAAGGGTTGCGTTAAAATCCAAACCTGTGGTCTACTATTATGCGCGCTGTGGATTTTGGTTTGAACAGGATATGTTTTGTTGAAATCTGTTCTTCTGTCAGTTGTCTATATGTACTTAAGCACATTAAAAACGCACCACTATTATATATACTGATGCCGAGAAGCTGGAAAAAAAAAGTGTGGGAATGGATTTTCCCCGTGTTTGTCATGAGGTAGAGAGCGAATGGCTGCTGGAATGGAAAGCGCATGATTCAACCCACGGGTTTGTGTACAGACTACATGAAAACAATGAAAGTTACACGTGCAACACGATTCCCAACAGCTATGACCCTGAAAATGTGTACGCGTTGTGGCAGTATACTCGGTATAAAAAGGCCGTTGAGACAAAACACCCAGTACATGTGCTTGAAATGCCACGACTATCTGAAAACGACCGCCAACGAGCCATTGATATGTTGGAGACCGGAATGAGCTCGCGGGCCATTGCCAGAAGGATGAATTGCCACCACAGCACTATTGTACGTCTCAATGAACGTTACAGAACCACTGGCAGTGCCCGGGATAGACTTCGGAGTGGCCAACCACGAGTTACTACCCCTGCGCAAGATCGCCATATTGTGCTGAGTCACCTAAGCAATCGTTCTCTCCCGGCAAGTCAAACAGCAAGAGCAATAGTGGGTAGACGTGGGCAAGTCTCTCGAATGACAGTCATACGACGACTCAGAGATACAGGCCTTACTGCAAGACGACCTTATGTTGGGCCAAACTTGACTCACAGACATCGTCAGCAGCGCCTGCGATGGGCAGAGCAACATGTCAGATGGACTAGACTGCAGTGGAATGCTGTCCCATTCACAGACGAGAGCAGATTCAACATATCCTTTGCTGATGGACGTATGCGGATTTGGCGACGGTGTGGAGAGCGCTTTGCAGATTGCTGTGTTCGTCAGCACAACCGATTCGGAGGTGGCAGTATTCACATTTGGGGAGGATTCAGTTTTCACCATCGCTTGCCTCATCACGTCTTCCGTGGACATGTTAATGCTGTGACATATCGAGATGAGGTTCTGGATGCATTGGTTGCTCCTGCGTTCACAAATTATCCAGACTTGCAGCTTCTCCAGCAGGATAACGCACGTGTGCACACCGCATGCATTATGCAGCAATATCTACAGCAGCAGAACATTGTGACGATTCATTGGCCTGTCCTATCACCAGACATGTCCCCTATAGAACATCTGTGGGACGAGCTTGGACGCAGAGTCTACAGGCAAGGTTCTCCAGCTAATCTGCAACAGCTTGAAGCTGCTCTTACACGTTAATGGGACTTGATTCCCCGGAATGTCCTTCAGAGACTTGTGCGGAGCCGCTGCCAAGCTTGTTTGCAAGCACACGGTGGACATACCAGATACTGAGGATAGTGTGAACGAATTTTTTTATTGGTTGCATTTTTGGTTTTCTCCCTTGCCTGCACAGAATGCAATGAATTTCATAACAATCAAATGTACAAATTAATGACCATCATGGATTCATAGGAAAATGAATAAAGATTCCAAATATGTAAACTTGTAGACACTTATATTTACATTTCACACTCTGTTCCTGGATTATACAGGTGGTGAGTTTTTAATGTGCTTCAGTATATTATCTCGTTTAATCTCTAATGGATGGTTCTGTTTAATATTTTTCTTGGCACTAAAAGAAACATTTTTCTTCTGCATTTTGTACACTCTGTCAAATCTTCATTGTTAAAACTTACAGTATATTTTACTCACAGGGCTATCAGATTTTCTATTCTTGTCTGCTCTTAAGATCTGGCAAAACTTGATTGTCATATTGTCACGAGAAGAGGAGTAAGACAAGGAGGTGTTATGTCCCATTGCTCATTTAATATCTGCATAGAAAAACAATTTTGCATCGGCACAGAAGAAATGCCAGGTAAATAAACAACCGTATATATGCAGATAGTCTTTAGACTCGGCACAAGCCACGGCAGATAGGGACACCACCTATTCAATAAGCTAAGAATAGGAATTACTGATCAGTGTAACAGTGGCACCTTTAAAAAAACTGCTGAGCATTAGCTCCACATGTGACCAACATAGAGGACCAGAGAAAGGACTCAAGGTCATCACTAGTAGCATTCCTGGACAAACTATATGGATATACCAACAACCTCAGTTTGGCAACTGCTTTATTTAAACATATTCAAGTTTAAAGAGTATATGGAATTGCCGACAATACAGTTCTGTCAGCGGAAAGCGAATAAGAAGAGCAAAACATAGTCAAGCAAATAAACAACAGCAATAAATATGGATTGGATATTATTTCTGAGAAAAACGAAAACTATGATAATTAACAAAACACATATGAAGCCAACTTATGGATACACCCTGCTGCTGAGACTAAGTTACTGATTCCTTCATTGCTGATTCACTTTTGGTGGCATTTTACAGCATTTCTAAGACACCCCATCTAATACACTTATGTGCTTTCTTTCTTGTATATCCATGGATGCCTCAGCTGTGGAATTGGTTGGTTAACTACTGCAGTTTGTTTCATAATTTAGAAAACATTCTGATTTAGCGACTCCTCTGTTTGTGCTGGCAGGCGGAGGAAAACTGCCTTTAACTCCTGCCTCGTAAATTACTGTTATATTCTTGTGGACTGGAGAGGGAGGTCCGGACGGAGTAAATAGTGAGTTAGTGAGCATCTGAGTAAATAAATGAGATATTGATTTTTGAGTAGTATGTGAATGAGTTTTGTAAACAAAACTAAATGATAGAGAGAGAGAAAGACAGAGAGAGAGAGAGAGAGAGAGAGAGAGAGAGAGAGAAAGCAAGAGAAAGAAAGAATTAATAAATGTAACTCACGTATGTAAAAAATTATTTAAATATATTGCCTTGTGTACAAGAATTCCTGAATAACACATTTTTTGGTGATGTCTACTGTAACCTCCTTAAATTGTGTTTACTTTCACATTTTCCGTGTAGTAGTACATATTTTTTTTTTTTTCAATTAAGTATCGTTTATTCTCGTGCTACTTAACAGACCTTGTCATTGTTCGGTGGCGCGAGATTTACACAGTTTGAATGTGGTTTTTAATGCAAACTACATTCATCGTCATCATCATCACCAACATCATCTTCAGTCTCGTCATTGACAAAACCACTGTCCTTTTTCAGATTTATCACCGATATTGTGAATACTATTTTTATTATTATGTAATGCAACAATTCTGATCTTGTCTTAACAGAATACAGATTTTGATTTGCATGAACTTTGACCTTACAAAATGCATGTATATAAAACAATTGCGGATTTTTTGTTTGTTTGAAGTTCTGTATCACGGACTGTGACGTAATTGTGTCCGCGAGGGTCTAGCGAGGGCTCTTATAGGCCCCCATGTAGTTCCCGGGGGCCTCCAATGAGTCAAAGAAAGAACAGGAATACTGCTCCTTCAGGCATGTCGTACAAGGCAACTAATATGAGGTTATGTATGAGGCTGACAACCTCAACCTGTAAAACAAATTGTTACAGAAACCAAGAGCATAAGAATAGTGTTATGCTTGCTGTCTGTAATGGAGTCAACTGCCGTGTTGATGCCATGAGCGACAAAGAAAATGATGATGATGAATGCTCTAATTGACCTCCTATACTTCCCAGGGGTCTCTCAAGAGATAAAGAAAAAATATTACTACTCCTGCCTTAGGTATGTCGCAAGAGGCGAATAAAGTAAAGTTGTGCGTGCGACTGGCAACTTCATCATGGAAAACACATTGATGCTTAAACCACCACTGTTAGAGTACATGAATAGTTTAATGTTGGCTTCCTGCACGGGGACTACATTCAGTAGTGGCTTTATGGTGAATAATAACACGAGGAAAAATAATAGAAATTGCTGTAATTAGTTAAAATGGCATTACTTCCTGTTACCTGTATATCTGCCATTACTTCCTGTTACCTGTATATCTGCCATTAAAACAGTCACGTCTTAAAGGATGTCGATGAGACAATGGGTCAGGTTTTGACAGGTGTTAACATGTTATTGATGATTGTTGTTTCCATGTTACAAACGCTCTTAACAAGATGTGCCCAAATGCTATTCACATGTTGCGCCCAGAGGCTAGGAACAAGGTAGTGTCAAAATTATTTTATAAAAATAGGTTTTATTGTTTTCAAATTCTATTGATATGGCAAGAAAAATCTATCTCTGCAATAAAGTGTACTAATAATACATACTTAGTAGTCTCTTCTACATGTATCTGTACAGGTGAGCTAGAGAGAGCAGCATGCTATTCTGTCAGTTGTCTTCCTTGTGGCCTGATTCCAGTCCTCGGCCCTTTCGAGATTGTCTGATTTTGTCCTCCCAGCGTTCTGAGGGTCCAGCGTTCTCAGGGTATTTCTTGATGTCTGGGTCACTGGCCTTTGGTTTTCCACATTTTTCGTGTTGCCGATCTTCTTCCCTTCCGCAGCTGACTCTTGGTCTGCAAATAAAACTAACATATTATGTCCTAAAGCTCTGATGTGTTGTATCCATTCTTGAAAACATAAGGCTAGTCACTCTCGGATGTGTTGTAGCATGACGCCATTAGCTTTGTGTACTTCACGACCCGGTTGGTCAGCTACGATGTGGTACAATTATCTCCCAAGAGCCGCTTGGTGAGCTTCAATATGGTAGGATTTCCCAAAGGGCCGCTTCGTACGCCCGTTAGGATCTAATCAAATTACCTTATTTCTGCATTTTACACGTAATAAAACAAACGTAACTGTTGCTAACAATTCAAAGTACTATTCCGGAAATTCTTTAGCCTCTCGTGGGAGAAAAATGACTTCTATTATAGACCAGAGTAATGCTTTAAAATGTCATGACACAGAAAGAGTTAACATCCGCTTATTTTGCTTACAAAAGACAGCCAACATTTGTCACCACACCAGACAGACAGTTTTAGTTAAACGTCTTCTTCTAGCAACATGCCAGCGGGCGTAGATGATCATAATTCTCCACAACTTGCTGTCCCCAGTGCTGAGTATCAATTCTGTCGTTGACACCCGCCCATGCCGTGATGTTAAACTGTCCAAAATAGCTTCTCTTTGTCGTCCGCTATCTTATTTTTCCTTCAACCTTTCCTGCTGTCATAATATATCCCTGCTTTCATCTTCTCATAACATGCCTAAAAAAGTGGATTGCTTCATTATAATAAGCTTCCTTGGCACTTAGCTTCTTAACTATGTATGGTATTCCAGTTATAACGTCATATCGTAAGAAGTGGAGCGTTTTAAACTATCAGGTACCTTCTACCTCTGTCATCCTCTGTCTGTCTTTCCTTGAATCCTTATCACAATATATTCCAGCATTCCTCTTCAAATAGTTTGGCTAAAGAAAGTTGGTAACTTCACTGTAATATGAATATTACACCAACTATACGGACTGGTTTCTTCATAACTATGTATGGCATTCCATTTATAACTTCTTCATATCGTGAGAACTGTTTAGCGTTAGTGCTGACAGTGAATGAGATATATTAGTAATCGCAATAGGTGCAAATTGTAAAGTGCATCTGACTCATTTTTGCTAATATGTAATTATTTATAATGTGACACGAACGTGATTAAATATGATATTTGCTTGCCTCAAAGTATGACATTTCCAAGCCTCAAATTATGACGTTTTCTTGCCCGATAATGGTAAATAACATATATTCGTTATAGTGATTTTAATGTTTATAAAGTGACCTTGTGTGAAATAGGAAGAGAAAGTGAGAGAGTGAGAGAGAGAATATAGTTTTGCATTATAGTTTCCTAGTTACAATATGGGCACACGTTTGTACAGATGAACATATTTCTTATCTTGGGATAAAGATGAACAAATAGACATACCTGATAGATGGATTAGGTAAAATTAAATTTAGTAGCCAGGTAGATTTTGTATGTAGCTTGATAGAGCGTAAAGGTAAAGGTAGTCAAACTGGAGATACTGACGTAGGAGTGTGAAGTGTTAAAGATTTCATCATGCTAGGTCGCTGTTTTGAGAGGTTTGGGTAACCAGTTGCCTTCCTCCTTGCCTTTGCTTTCACTAGCTCACGAGCTGAGTCTGGTGCCCATTTATATCTGGGTAAGTTAGAGCTTGAGTCTACCAGGGTTTGAATCCGGTAGCTTTACCTTGAGAAGCTAATGTTGTAACTACTCATAGCAGCGATAAGGTTAAGATAAGACATGGATGGATGGAGTGATTTATTGATGGATGAATTGATTGATGGATGGATGGAAGGATTGATGGATGAATGGATAGATAGATGAATGAATGGATTGATGGATAGATAGATAGATAGATAGATAGATAGATAGATAGATAGATAGATAGATAGATAGATAGATAGATAGACAGACAGACAGACAGACAGACAGACAGACAGACAGACAGACAGACAGACAGACAGACAGATAGATAGATAGATAGATAGATAGATAGATAGATAGATAGATAGATAGATAGATAGATAGATAGATAGATGGCTAGTTGGCTAGGTAGGTGGGGGTGAATAGATGGTGGAAGGACGGATGGATTGGATGGACAGACATGACAGACAGTCGTAAATAGTAGCTTAAAAGAAGGATGGCTCAACTGAAAGACGTAAAACACATAACGCACATAAAGAAAACAAGAGAGATTAGGCAGGTACACATATAGCTGAAGTTTACACTGTGTCTGTCACAACGTATGTTTATTTATGTTTTTTTTAAATGTCAAGGAAGTGGAAGAAACTAAGCGAGTAGCACGCAGAGTGATCAATAGCAGGAGAGAGAGAGAGAGATTTTAAAATTCAGCTAACAGCGATCAAATTATCACATTTCCTTATCATATTTTTTTATTTTTCCACCATTTTAAAAAAAATGTATTACTTTCCATTTAATTCACTTTTTACATGCATGCGTTACTGTTCCGTTTATTTTAAGGTATCACACACAATCAGTTACTGTAAACATCTTTTCTTAATCAATATTTGCTTTTGGTGTCTATTTCAGAGTTTAAATCTCTCATTCCAGCTCTATATATAAATAAATAGACATATTGTATACACCTGATAGTTGGTGTTCTTTTGTGTTGTATGTGTATGACAGATACGCAGAGAGAAATGGTCTTCTTTTATCAGCATTGTGGAACTATGGCAAGAACCACACAAGTAGCAGTGGTACCAGATATGGGAAGAAGACCACTGATGGATAGGGCACACGTAGACGAAAACTCGTGGTAGAGTTACAAGACAATCTTTGTTCTGGAATCTTGACAGTCAGAGCAGCAGAGAAAGGCCAAAAAAATAAATAAACAAAAACACATGGAGAAGAGAGTTGGAGACAGAGAATATTGGATAAAGAAGAAATGGAAGGACATTGAGCAGACGGGAGAAGACACGAAGACTTGACGTTAATGTGATAAAGGTCAGATATCCATGGGAGGTCATTTTTGTATGTGTCATCATTTCATTTTGTCACCCCGTCGCTGATCCATTTGCAGGAATATCTGGCAATAGCCAATCTTCTTCTACGTACACTCTCAGACGTCTACTTGAATATTTTCAAAGAAAGTAATGGTGAGCTTGAGGCTATTTGCATCTCCATAGAGTTTGTCCAGGAATAGTACAGGTGACGGCCTTATGCACTTTCTCTGTTCCACGTATCTTGGATATCTTTGAAGCAGATGTTCAGCAGTCATTTGATCAGTGCCACTTTACACTCATTGGGTAGTTCCTATCTTTAGCTTGTTGAATAGATGATATCCCAATCTGTTGTGGCACGTGCGGAGTCTGAAGATTATCACTTGTTCTCTTTTGCTGAGCTGGTAATTCATCATGTGACATATTCTTCCCAGAACGTTGTCTCCATTACAGCTGCTCTGAACGCATCACGATTCTGGGCAAGTCGACCTGCATCAGCCAAAGACAAGTTCAGACTCTCTGAGATGTTCTGGGTCCACCGTGGTCTAGGTCGACCCCTTCCCCTTTTTCCAGGGACCATGCCTTCCATCACTATTTTTTATTCAGATTAGCCATTATGGATTTCTTGGCATTGTACATCCAGTAGTTTGCCATTGCTTTCTGGATGGTTCTGGCCGCTTACCATTACAGTCCATGGTGCGCCCTCAGCCCGATACCAGACCTTTCCAACTCCTGCCCTAGAAGCCGTTGTCAATGTATTATTGATCATTCGCCCGTTCGGCCAGCAGTTGTGTGTACTATTTAAGGGGGACCTCCCTTTTTCAATTTACTCACGTAGTTCTGCCGGCCAGTCAAAGCCGTTGCCCAGGGGGTGGCGCGGCCGTACACAAGCAGACTCGAGGAGCCATACGTGAGCTGAACTGGAGTGGGGGAACCAAATAGGATCCAGGCCTTCCTCAAAAAGAGGAAGTGACTGCCTCTCACCGTGAGGTACTATCCCTTACACACTCCAGTCCTACCCCCTGAGCTGGTAATATGCATCATTTTGTTGGTGTCCTGGATGCTCTGCGTCCCCCTTCTTCCTGTATCTGCTTCAATGAATGCACCAAGCATTAATTCTCTGCGTGTTTTTATTTCTCCCACTATTTCTGTTACACTGGGAATTACAGAACAAGAACTGCATTGCACTACTATCAACAGGTCTCCTCATTGTATGTCCTTTCTAACACCAACTCCTTTTTCACGCCGTTTCGTCCGTTAGTGCTCTCTGGTTCTATCTATCAGTTCCACATTAGTGACCTTCCCGTGCTTTTTGCAGAGCTTTATTTCTCCAAAGGCACTCATTTATGGAAGTATGTAAGTGCTTGGTTGTCAATAACTGACATATTAGAGTATTTGTTACAAAACCATAACATAACATTTGTGTACGGTAGAGTACAGCGTAAACAGAAATGCCTGGGCCAAAACCTACCGGTGAAGAGATTCATGGCCAATGAGACAGTGAGAACAGTTGTAGAAGAGGCATTTAGATGAGTTGAAATCTCACCGGCTAAGCTAAAGCCATCGTTATTATTAAAGTAAATTTTGCCAGGGCAGTGGCCGTGTGGCCTACTGTTTATGATTTTCAACTGCTGAGGGATTTTTAACGTGCGCAACTTGCACACGGGACCTCCTATTTTCACCCTTATCCAAGAAGGCTAGACATCTGATCCCACAACACAGGATATCGTGCAAAGAAGGGGGGGTTATGACACCATTAGGAATCATTGGTTCTGAAAAAATTTCCATAAAATTATATTACCTGTACTGGGAGCGAACCCAGTACCTTTAGAATTAGTTGCTGACGCCATACCTCTTAACCACTCCAACCCCCAACTTAAAAAAAAAATTATTATAAATATACCCACCACAAAAATATGTGATTCATGTAAACACATTTTGGGATCTTCGCCGGTGCTATGGAGTTCGTGCACTGTGCTGAGATCCTTCTTGTGTGATCCAAGAGAAAAGATCAGAGCACTGATGAAGTTGTGCAATGAAGATGGTCCTAAAAACCAAAACCATTACCTATCAGCTTCCGGTGGACACAGGCCCTCGCCAAACACCTCGCTAGTCTGTCTGTTTGCGGCCGTCCGTTTAAGGGTTTTCTATGCATTCATAATCACATATGTAAGTACATGCCAAGCCTTCTGTTGGCGTTAGGTTGTGTGGTGTATGGTTGAGGTTTTATCTGATTGATCACGGTTTGAAGCAGACTTGCTTATGATTCAGCTACAAGAGACTACCACAACCCCCAACACTAGAAACGTTAACATCAGACTCTGAAGACTACCAAGACTGTTCGAACATTTATTACTCACTCTTCACAAAGATATGAGTATTCGGCAGAATCCTGTATTCTCACTGATTCAAACGCTTTCGTCCTCATGGTCACATTCAATGCTGGACACACAAATATTTCCTGATCTGGAGAAACCTCATTCCAAAATCGCACTTGCGCTGGACACATCTGACCACTACGAGATCCTACCAGCAAAAGACCTTGGTAACCAAGCATACGTCACCCTTGACTTACTTACGTCATACTTATTACTCGCTTAGGTCATACTTCAACGTGCGTTCACTGGGAGCACTATGAGGCTTTCACACACCACGAAAAAGATTAATTGGAGTTTATGTACCCCAGAGCTGCTTCCAACACCTTTGCTATCCATTCAAGGTCTTGTCATCTATTCTTAAGCCCTGTAAAGCCTGTTTCAGATTCCCTTCTCAATACCTTTTCCTCGATTTTTCTTACCTTGGAGATTCCTGAATGTATACTACCTTATAATGTTATCAGCTGATTTTCTTAGTGTGTGTCTTATCGGTGCAACGTCAAAGTTTTCTTTTCACATCTAGCACCAATAGCATTTGTCTGGTTATTTCCATCACTTCCACTTCGTCATACCATTTCAATCCTTTTATTCAGCGCAATTATACCTTTATGAAAATCTGTATGTATTTCCTTGTCATATTTCCACCAGACTTTTGCATTAGGACTACTTGAGTAAAGTAAACGACCCGGGTGCAAAAATTTAAAAGGGATATTACAAAATGAAGATGATAGATTCATGTCTCAGTTTCCACCGCAATAAAGCGAATACCCATTTTTTTGGCTTCCCAGTGCAAATAAAAGCTTAAAATCATGTTTACACTATGTCTATTAAGTGCGCAATAGCTCTAGGTCTAAAAAGAACAATGTACTATACAATTTGCTAATCTTCATCATCTGAGCCTTCAGCGAATTGTAATCTTTTTGTTGGCGGAGAGTCAAAATCTATCGGAAGAAGAAGGCACGCTCTAATAAATAAAAAAAGAATAATTTGAAGAAAAGCGTAATATCTGCGAAGCGCAATAAAGCGAGGAATGCCTGTACAGGGTGTCCATAAAAGATTGTACCCCTTTTAAAAAAAATTAAGGTTTTTTGAGTCTTTGTAAGGTATGCTTAAAAACTTGCAGAGATTATCTTACTTTTGTGATAGAAAGCATCCTCGTACCAAGTCATGGGGCCGAGAATAAATTTTTTGAAAAGGGTACAATCTTTTATGGACACCCTGTAATTAAACTACACTTTCAATAGAGGAACCACATAAGCCATGATAATGTCCAGTTTTGTTTACGATGACGCATGCAGACACTACTGATACTGAAACCCTACAGCAAGCCTGCAACAAAGCTTTCATGTTCTCTTATAGCAGTGGTTTTTGAATCAATTGTTTAACATTATGAGGTTTTTATCCCCAACACAATATCTTATTAGTCGCCTTGTATGACATGCCAGAGGGAACAGTAATCCCATACTTTCTTTCTCTCTTAAGATGCCCTCGAGAACTACCCCGGGGCGCGCCCTACAGACAGATCCTGAACTTTTTAACAGCTGTACATTTCATGTCAGCGACCGATTGTTAGAGTAGGTAGAGAGTTGGTCTCTCGTGGTAAAGGTGTCGAGTTCATGGTATCGGAACACTCCAGTATCCGCCTGGGACTTCCATTACCTTTTCCCTTACATTTCATGTCAAATTGCAAGCCTGAGACGAGTAGGAAGGCCATAGGGGTGAGCATGGAAACCTGTGGAACGATCCTAGGTGGAGCCGCCCCAGGTACTGATCTTGTTGGCAGTAGCAAACATCCTAATTAGAACTTTGAAGACTGAAGTACAGAAGGATTCTGTGTTAGCAGCGTGTGCTTGTATTAAAGTGCCTACTTACGTCACGAGCGTCCTATTACCAAGAACGGTTACAGCGCTGATCTCTCGCGGCAAAGTTGGCGGTTTCAAATCACGCTGCATACACACTCCAGTCTACCCAGCTGTTAATGGGTATCTGACTCTGCTCTTTGAGTTAGGTAAGGAAAAAGCAGTGGGGAAGGGAACTGGTCACCCCATCTCTCGATGCTTGACCTAGTATGGTGAAGTCATTAACACTTCGCTTCCCTATGGCCGTATCTGTTATGGGACTACCTTTACGTATATTTACCACACATGTTGCTATGGTTATTGTGTACAGTACCAAGGAAATTCAATGCGAGGTTCTGATAGGGCTGGCAACCCAATCATGTCAAATTGATTGCCACAGAAACCACCGCTATATGTAGCATGCATTTACTTGATGAAGGCTTCATGGAGACTATGCTACAATTTGGACTCTATACTTCGCAAGGCGCGTATGTGTCAATGTAGGCTCTTTAAGAACACCTACAGTGCTGGCTCTTTAAGAACACCTACAGTGCTGGCTCCATGCTCCGGTAGGAGCGACAAGGAGCATGCAGACATTTCACGTCATCGCCGACGACAGTGTTAATGATATATTGACGGAAGAACGATGAAGAAGCGTCAAATAAAGGAAAAATCTACATTATAAGAGCAATTGAGCCACCCATTGCCCTATCGACAAGCTAAAACCATTATCTACAACAAGTACAAAAATCAGTGGAAGGAAGAAGGTGATACATACAGCAGATATGGCCCAATCCACCAAACTTAACTGGCCACTGCAGATTACTGGGCCATCTCTATCGCCTCAGGATATCTCATACAAATGAATGTCCATGTGGAACTGGAATCCAGACCGCTGAACGCTTTCTCCAAAGCTGCCCAACCCATGATGACTCACTATGTCTAACCTGGCCAGGGGGTGCTGAGCTCAAGCAGAAGCTATGGGGCTGCCGCGCTGACCTGGGAAAAGACTGTGGACTTCGTCCTGGCGACATGCCTGCAGACTTAGCATGACTACAAACTGATTGCAGCAGAAGAAGAATATTATATAATTTAACTCTGCAACAAGAAATAACTTTTAGCTATCAAAGGGGCATATAGCTTCAACAAACACAAGTAAAATCTTCCTGTCACGTGCCATCAGTTCAAGTTCTTTCCATGTTTTCCTCATCATTTTCACTTCTATCTCCAGCTCTCTTCTCCATGTGTTTTTGGTCTACCTCTGCCTCTCTTACCCTGGGTATTCCAGATCAAGGACTGTCTTGCAATGCTATCAGTAGGTTTCTCCAATGTGTGAAGAAAGATTTCATTGCCAGCGTCTTCTTCTCATCTCTTGTTCCACTGGCACTTGTATTCTTTAACTCTGCAACAGTACGAATATACGTGTCCCTATTTCTGTTCCTTCTTTTTACTCGCGTTCTTCTTAATCTCGTCTTATTTCCCCCACCCCTTTTTAGTCTGTTTTCCATTTTCAGTCTGTATTTATGTCTTAGTATTAATCTTGTGATTAATTTTAATCTTCTTACCATTTCTGACGTCTGTACCTTTTATGTGTGTGCGAATGTGTGTGTGTGTGTGTTTTAATTTAATCTTCATAAAGTAAAATGTTGATAAACCTGGACCTGACACTTTGTTTTTTAGGTCAGACAACATGAAATGGACAGGTACTGTTTATTGGTGTCATTCTCTAATCTACAGAAGTTTCGCGTTTTTATTTGCTTTCACAATCTTTCTTGTTTTAAATTTGTTTATTTGCTCACTTATTTTCTTCCTATTACTTGAATTTTTGTGCTTTACAATATTCACTTAATTTCACATTATTCTTGTCACTGTACTTTAAATTCACATTATTTCTGTCACTTAATTACTCATATTTCCACAGTTTCTTAATTTAAATTATTACCTACATGTCTCCGCTGCTTAATCACAAATTCCCTTTGTTTAACTCCATCTCTCTCTTTTTTCTCCCGCATTCATTACCACTAAATCCATTTGTCTCTATCCTCTTGGAGAATACATACAGTGTATTGTTTACCTTATTTTCTTACATCGCTTATTTTTTCAATCTTCCTTAAACATCCAGTCTCCAGCAAGTCTCCACTGCCCAGCTCCAGCAAATCCACATTTGATCCAATCGGCTTCCAGCCTGTCATTCTCTACTCCACTAATTTCCCTGTAGAGCCCAGTATACTGATAGCTTATGGCGTGGGTCCTAAGCTGGAACTGTCCTGGCATTATTAGCCTCGTGCCCACAAGTTACAAATTTTTGGAGTTCCCGTGTCGGGTTGTTGCACGAGCGATTAGATTATCCGGGTCTTATGTTGCTATTTATGAATATTCGTCCGTTAATAGCTCAGAGAAGAAACGGAATGAAGCTGCAAGGTAGATGAAGGTATTACATATGATTATAAAGCTCATTAGTGGATTTAGTACGTAAGTCCGTTAAGTAAACAGCCATTGTAGTATTAAAAAGCCCGTTATTGTATCAAAGTCTTCAGAGGACTCTGTTCCATCTAATTCCGGATAGAGTGTACTCCTAGTAATTCAAACATTGGACTTAATTTTTACACATACTTGCTAAAATCCTCGTTCTGTTCTCACCACCACACATCTTAAATGATCTTTCTTACACTCTCTCTTTCTCTCTGATGATGTTTGTACTTTTCAACATATTTTATTTCATGGTGATACTTAGTTTGTACTTTTCAACATATTTTATTTCATGTTTATAATTAGATACTGTGAATGTGAGTATGCTATTATTTTACCTTTACAACGTCGAATTCTTTTACATTGATGGGTAAAATGCATGTGAGAATAAATGAAATCAGTATAAAAGACGAGAGAAAGGAAGGGCAGAATGTCAGACGGGCCTGCGTGCCCAATTCTCAACACTTTGAAAATAAAGTTTGTTCGTTCTCTCTCTCTCTCTCTCTCTCTCTCTCTCTCTCTCTCTCTCTCTCTCTCTCTCTCTCTCTCTCTCTCTCTCTCACCCACACACACACACACACTCACACACTCTGTGTATCATTTTAAGCTTCTTAATGATCACATGGTCCAGGAAGTCTACGCACCGAAAGCACTTTACATGCTCTTACACTGCTAGTTTCTGAAGCAATTTGTTTGACTCGGAGTACCCTTCCCTGTGCACAATCTTAGCACTGTCGCCTTCAACTACAGTGCCTTGTCGGAGTAGACATGCAAATTGTCTCATGATTGAGAACGAGAAAAAAAAAGTTTTTGTAAGTATACACTACACAACTCAATCACTCACCAACGTAACGCAAACTATCCCATTCAGCAGTGTTTCTCAAATTATGGGTTCAAGAGGTACACGACAGACTTTTTGATTTCACTTTATTATACACTAGCTGTAAGGACCCGGCGCTGCCCGGATTTTCCTAGTAACTGCATAGGAAACTTATGAAATGTCAAAATCAAACTATAATATTTTGATATTCGAGTGAAAATGAATTTTCATTTAAATTAATGACTACTGCTTTAAGTGACTATCCTCGTGCCTTGTTTACAGTAACTGCAAATGCAAGCTGCACAAAATACTGTTATTTCTTATTGTTCCACCAGAAGAGTGATTTCACTTTTGTTTTTCAATTTCCTTCCGAGTTTTTCCACAATACTCTTATTTCTTATGATGGAATCGCAAAAGCAATTTTATTCTGCTTCCGAGTTTTAGCAAGAAACAAATTAATAAGACATATGTTCCCTTTCCGATCTGGCGCACCATGAAAGAATAATCCTTCTTCTACTTTTTCTGCTTTCCTCCTAAAAAGGACGTTTGTTACGTTGTACCACAGTTTACAGCAACGCTGCGATATCTGCGCCTTTCGGCCTGACACGTCCGTTTCCGGCATGACATTTTTGGGACCGGGTTAGCCTGCCCTCTTGGATCACTATTCTCTCAGCCAGACTGCAGTGATGCAGCCTGTTTCCAGGACCACCACTTGGAAGTGGAGTAGGGTCTTGTTCAGCTCTGGTTCACTGACCCTGACGCAAGCAGTCAAGCTATGGGTCGCTTACTGCATTCCTCACTTTTGATGCGTCTTCGGTCCCAAAGAATAGTCAAACTAATCCCTTTTTAACGTTCTTAATACTGTTTTCCGTAGCCCGTTCTTTTCAAACATATATACATTATTGCTTGTAAAAAAAAACAACATGATTGCGTTGAGCTGTGTTTTTTAAATAAAAGTTTCTCTTTTCCGTGAGACACGACTGTTAAGGTCAAAAAGGGAGGTGATACGTACTATGCTGATTATACAGTGTGAATTCAGGGTTGTGGCACTTGTCGGCTTGTTTAATTGTGAGTTGTTTAAACATTTATATGTTAGAAAACAGAGTGTACAGAAAGCGTGTGAGCGCTAGTCATTTAGTTATTCTGTACTAGTTTCGGCCGGCTGTGAATAGCTCACGGCTAGTCCGTGAACAGCCGAGTCCGGTGACTGTTTGGCGGGAGATGTGTGTTCCCGTGGCAGTCGGAGAGGAGTCTAAGTTTGGGGCGTTGACGGGAGTCAGCCCAGTGTCTTGTGTGTGTTCCCAAGGGTAGTGTACGGGAACAATGTTTGGCCATTTTTCGAGGTGTACCATTATTTGCCTATTTTAGGTGTGATTATCTGCAGATAAGAGAAGATAAGGTGTACTTTATGTTAAGGACATGTTCTGGGAGCCTTGGTGTCTACAGGCCGATGTTTTGAATCATATTTACCTCCCTGATAGATTTCTATTGTGCAGGAACGGCGCTAGGAGATGGTAGGGCCATTGTTCCTTATGGAGGGAGAGTTTTCTGGTGAATGTACTTTATTGAAGAGATTATAAGGCCAGGATTTGTGCAGGCCAGATTACTTGTAGACTGCAGAGCGGACAGTCTTTTGAGTATATATAGATTTAAAGATCCATGAACAGATATCAGAGTTATTGAAGAGATTATAAGGCCAGGATTTGTGCAGGCCAGATTACTTGTAAACTGCAGAGCGGACAGTCTTTTGAGTATATATATATTTAAGCCTGTGTGGCGTTTTTGTAACTGCTGTATCAGCAGTCGTTCTGGTGGAACATGAGAACTGCAAGTATATATAGATTTAAGCCGGTGTGGCGTTTTGGTAATTGCAGTGTATGCAGTCGTTGAAGTATTCCTGTAGATTTAAGCCTGTGTGGCGTTTTGTAACTGCAGTATCAGCAGTCGTTCTGGTGGATTTACTGATGTAACATTAGAACTGCGATGTAAACAGGGTTTACATCATACTGAACAGCTGTCACATTCTGCGCAATTGATTATTATTGATTTTTGTGTATCCTGTTGTACCTGTGTAGTGTATCGTACCGGATTGATGTTGCTGTGTGAATAAATTATGTGCGGTCAATTGGAAATGAACACTAGTCTGATTCGTTGATCTATGCTTGACAGTACAGGGTGAGTGACTGTACCCTTCATACCACTCACTACAGACTTTATACACAGGGACAATACAGTCCTAACCTATTTATCATCTGCTCTGTGTGGGCACCTGTACTACAACAGTCTAATCACTTCAAGAGAGATATACTTTACCAAATATACATTAACAGTGCCAATTGCCCTGGGATAGACTTTAACAGCATTTGTTATCAACAACGTTACTTTATCAACGACCTTTTCAACCTAGACATACGGATAACGTCTGTTATATTAGGGCACATGGCTAAATAAAGAAGATCTTTCGTTCTGGTGTAATGTTTAGCTTTGAGCTAGTTTCTTTTTTTTTTTTTTGTTAATGACCAAAAAATAAATAAATACATAAAACTTAAATGTTGCCTTATTTTGGCTAGGCGCACCTCGTTTAAGATTGGCACATGTCCAATTATAGAATACCCTTCGGTCCAGCAATGTGATAAAGACCATTTTCTTTAATAAAAGATGTTGCGGTCAATGTCAGTTATGAAGATTTTAATCTTTGATGAACTATGTAATATTTGCTAAATAAACAGAAACTGCTTGATAAAATGTAACTAAATTTGATGTAAACAGTAATAATAATGTAAATACTACCAAAAAAAAAAATACTTTTTTTTTTTGCATAAAGCATTAGTGTCTGTTTAAACAATTTAAACTGCTATGTAAAATAAAGAAATGTGACGTTGTAAATAACGACGTTTAATAATAATTTTATCGTTTGGATTGTATCCCTTGATTCATAATTTTGATAGTTCCCCTTGATTCAGTTAGGCACTTGTTTGAGTACGGCCCTGTATCACGCATACAAAATTAAAGCACACAACTAGGTGAGTCTTTTATTCGGAAACGGATCCACACTGTATTGCCATTGCTTTTTTATTTTAATTTTCCTTTAAATTAAAAGTGTATGTTTAATAGTTTTGAACTATGTTGTAAAATATTGAAAAGTATGGCAGTTGTCATAAAACAAAACAATAGTTTTTACATTTATATTACTTCTCTTGATTAATTATGAATTTTTATTTAATGATTAGAGCCCCTGATCTGTTTACATTTTTCAATAAAAACTGTAATTACTCATAATGGCATAATTACAAAATTAAATTATAAAGTAACTGCATGGCGTTACCCGGCGGTAACTAAAGAGAGTCTCTGCCAAAATTCATCAAGAAATTATAAGGCATGCGGATTTGTATTAAGAACATAGAAACATACTTTGTCTTTTATTTATATAGATTTTAGGCTTCAGAAAATAATTCATTAAAATAATACATACGAGGATGTTGTACTGTAGAAAATACTCACATGTTTATTTGTAAGTGCATGTGATAAACGAGCGCCAAAGCCTTATCGCCCTATCTTTCTTATTTTGATGTCTCAAGCATTGTGCTCTTTCATCACACATTTGCTATTTCATCGTTTTTGATTACTCACGTCTGGTATCTAAAGAACCACATTCTTTTGATTCAGTTTCCCACCTTGTTAAACACACCTGGGTTTATCCTAATCTTGCGAAACCCTAGCTTGGACTGAATAAAACATTCTTTGATAACCAGTCCCTGTGTAAATAACTGTCACACATACCAGCTTGGGATACTATTATTTTGAGAGGTGGACATCATTCAGGGTTGAGCCGTTGTTTAAACAAAACACGGTCACCGTGGCGCAAAGTACAATAGAGCCCGGCACGACAAAGAAACTTGTTAGTATGCAAGCGACAATGGACCGAGGTGACAAAGGCCGCCGCCAGCAGCATTGAACAAAGCTTGACACGCGGGGCGAAAGCGCCAGAGAGCGATTTGACAGTTGGAAGGTGGGGGACATTTTTGCATTGGCCAGCCAATTATCTCAACACTTTTTTGTCAGGCAAGCCCGGCAACAAAAGTTGGTCGCGAATTGCCTCACCCACTTTTGGACAAGAGAGATCCTGGGAATGAGCGACCAGAGGGACTCTTAGCTATTGGTTGTATGGGCGGAGTTGTACGTCACCGGTCCAAGTGACCCACATTTGACTTTTAGAGATATAATATACCGCGCAGCTCGCTAGAGAGAGGAGTTCAGTTTTTCGAACATTGTGGTGTAGAGAAATCCCTAACGCATAGCCTGCAATTAATTCAGTGAGTCTACACACTACGTGTCTGACTGTAGTGAAGTGAATCCGTATGACGACACGCTCAAATTCCCCGCTTAAAACGTACTAGCTAACTTATTTTAAATCTATAAATAACTACAGTATTTGAAATTTGTCTGAGGGTCCAGTCAAATTTACCGCCAACATTTAACTAGGAGTATTTTAATTTTTCTAAGAAAACAAGTTAAAAGTTACCACCCCCTCTCTCACACACCCATCCCAATATTTATCGAAGGACGTAGTAAAATCTAACAACCAATCAAATCGTTACCTCTTTTTTGTAATGACAAGAAAACTTTTGTGGAAGTGGAAATAATGCCTATTTTGGGTTTTTGACAGAACTTCGATAATTTATTTCTCAATAACTAAAGATAATTAAAATAAAAGGGATATCTAAAATTATAGCGCAGATATTGCTTAATATGTACACAGAGATTCCCTCAGAAAAATTATCTTAACTTAAAAAATTTAATTTAGTAATATTTTCACATCAGGTTAAGATCAAATTTAATTACAAAAAAAATTAACCCCATTTGAAAGCAAAGGAATAACTAAAGGAAAACTATATAGAACGATAGAGAATAATTGGCCGTTTAATTATCACTTTTGATAATTAAAATCAGTTCACAAATAACTATGATATAAAATAAACAAATTCGGTCAGATTAGACAAACACGCTTAAAACTGCTCAAATTCTATAGCCTAGGAAATAGTTAATTTGTTTGACTCTTCATTTGATTGGTTGGGGGTAGCGTGATAAAAATTAACAACTGCTTGTAAAGTGCGCCATTGACGAAAAAGCTTCCATACCAAGCTGACATTATTGTAAGAGACAAAAGGACAAGCCTTTGTCTTCTGCACTGCAAGCGTAGTGCTATAACCCTTTACTGTCGGGTCGCTTGTGTGTGTGAATTATTCTTTACTTGAGGGTAAGATAGATAATTTTGTTTGTATATTTTATTAAACCTGTAAGTAACAGGCTATTGTGTACCATATGTATTCGATACTGCCAAAAGGGATGTGTATGTCACAACGACCTAAGTAGGAATTGGCCTATAGCAGGCTTATTCGGAGTGATATTGTGAAAATGTTTGCCAGTTGGCTTTACAAATTTGCGACTGTACAAGTGTAAGAGCAGTATTAATAAATTGATATTGTCTTTTGGAATGACACACTGTTCAAATAACTTGTGAAAACATATAGAGAATGTTCGAATGAAGTAATGAACAGGTCACAAGTTATATTGTACCTCGCCATGACTATTGTATGGAAGACAAACAGGAAGGAGGGACATTAATGCAGAATCAATACTGAAGAAGACTGATTACACCAAGCTGAGTGTAGACAACAGAATTTAAGGTCTGGTGCGACTTGTTAACACAAGTGGCTGACCTAGGTAGGTATTAAGACAGTTAGAGGTGAAATTGATAGAGGCAGATGTTACATAGAAGGGATTGTCCTTCTTATTTCAGGTTGTATTACAAAGTACCTCGTTGCTGCAGTAGCCTGAAAGGAAGAAGTGTTGGAGTGAGGGCTCATGCTGCAATTTGAAGCTAGCTCCTTTTCTTCAGTCAGGAGTCACAACGTTGGTGTACAAGCCTAAGATCAACCAAACAGCTGCAATAACCCTTTCACAGATAAGTCCTTTATACAGGCACTGATACTTCATCCTAAATATAATTTCACCCATAAAAGCATTCCACCTGGGAGTGATGTAAATAACAGACAGTAAAGAATTAGTGATAATATCAAGAACTGTGGGTATACTCATTCCAGTGACTTTTGTTGTACAAACATGGACAGAGTTTCCAAAATTATTTATTTTAGCATGTAAATAACCTTTTCTTGAGTTGGTGAGATCCCAAGAGGTAGCAGATAGGGACCCAGAGAACTTCATCATCATCATTTCTTACTCTGGGAACTTACATAGCTGGACCTCACCTTGATTGTCTATACACCCTTGCTATTTTCAGAGAAGGGGGTATTTCTTATAAGACCAGTCTCTTATCTGGTACTATCCTGGTATCTTCTGATACATCTATTTGTCCAGGATATCTTATAATTTATAACCTCTAAACCTCTTATCACACTGACGTCTAACCAGAAATAAGTTATCAAAACGGACATTTGGTTTGCAGAATTCGCCATAAGACATTCTTCGTTCCTCAGTAAAAAAGGAATCTTTCTCGCCCACGATAAAAACGGTGGACGCAGCATTTTTTGTCAACATATATCACATGCGCACAAGCTCAATACGTAGTTATAACAAGTTTAAATCACTCGAAAGCTTACTACAGGAGTCAAGCTAAAGCTCACAGTTGATTACTCATATCCAGTTCAGCTCCAAAGGAAGCGTACTATCTGAATTCAAGCTAAAGAGCTCAAACGTTGAATCTCATATTTATACCAAGTGCAACACACTCTTAAGCACATTCTTTGAAGCAGACTCCAAAGTATATTTTTTGAATCCCGATTACATACTCAAGATAATGAATCCATATATCAAGAACATTTCGTGAAGATATCCAATCTGGCCAGTACCCTCTGGAGATTAGACAACAGACATTTTCATACGACAACTGTTAACTGTTGATCAACGCTATAGATGTAAACTCAAACAGTGAAGGACTGTATATCGTCAACGTTCTCAGTACGACAAAAGTTTTCTTCAGAACGTCTTCGATATAGAGATACCCCACTCGACATAACTTATAACAACTTGGGACATTCTATGCATACATGTGAATCATCCTATCCGGTGGCAGCATTTAGAGACACGTGGACTGTGTAGATTACTCACCATTTTGATAACACGTATCATGTCACATCATCATCATTTCGCTTTACACAAGCTAATTTTTAATTAACTACTGCTGAATTAACTACAATATTAATATCTCATCTGTGTGTTTTGTGTGAATCGTCTTTTACCATTATTACGTTCTAACCATTACTAACCCTATATGTGTACATATTTAATTAATAAACCCAATAATCGTTTGATCATTATCTAGTTTGTTAATGTATCACTCGTGCTGTCGGTGTTAAATATTTACATATAGGAAAATGTCTACACTCAGATGAGGTTGGGGGCTTTTTCTGTTACGGGATCTAAGGGCAGAAGCTAAGATCGTGGGAAACCAGAACTTTTTCCATAATTAACCAGAAAACACTGTCCAGTGGAAAGCATTCGCAATCCCTTCTTCTTGTCCCTATCTCGAATAGGTCTTTATTCTTTCTTAACGAGCCAATTTCTAGGGACATTCTACCTAATATATCATAGGCTATCCCTGGCGAACATTAATGTCGTAGTTGCCCCAATACTCACCACACGACCGTACACATTGTATAATTTGTATTATATATATATATATATATGTAAATGTATATATATATATATATATATATATATATATATATATATATATATATATATATATATATATATATATATAGAGAGAGAGAGAGAGAGAGAGAGAGAGAGAGAGAGATGGATAGATAGATATAAAGATAGATAGATAGATAGATAGATAGATAGATAGATAGATAGATAGATAGATAGATAGATAGATAGATAGATAGATAGATAGATAGATAGATAGATAGATAGATAGATAGATAGATAGATAGATAGATAGACAGATAGATAGATAGATAGATAGATAGATAGATAGATAGATAGATAGATAGATTGGCAGGGCAGATAGATAGATAGATAGATAGATAGATAGATAGATAGATAGATAGATAGATAGATAGATAGATAGATAGATAGATAGATAGGCAGGCAGGCAGGCAGGCAGGCAGGCAGGCAGGCAGGCAGGCAGGCAGGCAGGCAGGCAGACAGACAGACAGACAGACAGACAGACAGACAGACAGACAGATAGATAGATAGATAGATAGATAGATAGATAGATAGATAGATAGATAGATAGATAGATAGATATACTGTTCAAAAAAAGAAACGCAACATTTTTGGTGTTACTTTTATAAAAAATATTCGATGATTGGACATCAGTCAACCTATAGACTGTGTCCATCTGGTCATTAACTTCTCGTGGTTACCTGAATTGTACTCACCTCATGATTTGTGAGGTCATGAAAGAGGTCAAGGTCAAAACAACATTTTTGACAATAACTCGTGACAGGTTCATGAGAATCCCGTGAAACTTACTGAACACAAAACTCTCTGACCATATTATTGAATGCCTTTAAAAGATTGACGCTCCTCGAATAAATTCAGTTAAAAATTCAATGCGCAAGTATGGCTCATCTCACTACAGAACAACGACTCATCATCATTGGACGTTTACAGACTGGACAGTCACAAAATGTAGTGGCCAGACAATTTAATGTGGTTAGAAGCACCATTAGTCGCCTTTGGAGGCGATTTCAAGAAACTGGCTCAGTGGCAGACCGGCTGCGCAGTGGAAGACCCAGAGTCACAACTCCTGCCGAATACTGCTTCATACGGCAGCGTCACCTCAGGAATCGACTTGCATCTGCGTCCTCCACAGTCCAGTCAATGTCAGCAGCTCGTCGAATTTGAAATCAAACGGTCAGGAGTTATTGTCAAAAATGTTGTTTTGACCTTGACCTCTTTCGTGACCTCACGAATAATGAGGTGAGTACAATTCAGGTAACCACGAGAAGTTAATGACCAGATGGACACAGTCGATAGGTTGAAGGATGTCCAATTGTAACCGCTTGGAAACGCCACGCATTATTTTAGGCCAAGCTTCGCTTGCAGAGTTGCGTTAGTCACGTGATTTCTAACCAATGGTTAAGCTCAGTCCTTCCCTTTTTCCCAGAAACGAACGGGAGACGAAGCCATGTTTTTAGGCAGTATAGAATTGAGAGCGTGAAAGCAAGGACATGCTTTGTCTAATCAGTGTAGATTTCAGTTGAGGACATCAACTTCAGACACAGTTGTGTATATTCAATTAATTGTGGAAGTGTTTATGGATTCCAAAACTTTGTAAGTAGGAAAAACATAACATACTTAAAAAGATAGAGCTGACGGTCATAACCCAAGTAGGGCTATGTTCCAAGATGTGCAACAATGAAAACAAACTAGGCATATAATTGACAGATATGCTTACAAAGGAAGATCCTGATGTTGGGAAAAAGGAATGTTGCATCCTAGAAATAATATATTGAACCTTCATGCTGGTTTATAAATGTCGACATGCTATTATGAAAATTTGATGTGGTTACCATTTGACTTAACCCAGTTCTTGTTGAAAGTTAAATAAAACAGTTGTTTCATTGAACACAAATGCTGTTGACGAATCATATGTTTTGCAAGTGGCCATCATACAAATTACTAAAGTATCATACCAAAGCTAATCGCTGCAGGTGCAACACAAACAATAACCATCTGCTCTAAAAATAAAACATCTTAGAGGATTATCCCCGAACCTGGTAAATTCCTGTAAGTCTGTAGAGAGAAATCATCACCTCTAGCAGGCTAGCTAGTAATCAAAATCTAATACTCTCGATTCAAAACAGCAACCCCCACTACCCACCTCCGGCCACACATTACTATATGTTGCCTAGTGACCAGTCCTCTACAAAAGAGCAGAAGTATTAACGAAACATGGAATTCAAGAGAAAATACCAACACCAAGAGTACAACAACAGCAGCAGGAAAACCAACCCGTATATACACAACCATTACAGCCCACCGATTGACATGTTTCAGAAATATTTGCTGACGGGAAGTTACCCTATGCAGCATGAACCATTACTGTGTCAGAGCTTTGCCCATCAGTTCCCCTCCCCAAGTTTCTCCAACCCACGCCGCCCCTCTGACTCTGACAAGTGGAAAAATCGTTTTCTGACGGGAGGTTATCCCAAACGAGAATCCTTCACCAAGATGAATGCAGTAACAACACACGCGGACGCGGAAAGGTACTCTGTTGAAAAATTAAGAAACCTACGATACCCATGTCTACCAACACATCATACCGAGGACACAGATAGTACGCTGTATCATTTTAACAGACGTGCTAAGAATCACTGGACGAGTTTAAATAGAAGAAATTGCCGCATCGCAGTCCGAAGCCTATTCACCAATGTCAAAAGTCATAGGACCTACGAAATAAAGAATCTCCATGCATCTGACAGGGAATGCATTGTCACCACAGATGAAGGTTTTCGTGCTGTTGTAAAACCACTACATCCATGGCGAAGACCATTTCTTGAACGTCAACAGGTCAGTTCTGTGAAAGTAAACACGACGCTACATACCCCATTTCATAATAGACCAACCCCAATTAAACAACATCAAGACACATTTATGAATGAACCAAGAATGACCTCGGTGGCAACACAAACAGACCTTCCTACGTCACCTTTTAACCACACTCGAACGACAGTAGCCACTCAAACCGAAATACTGAATGAGGATGAAACTGAACTGAAAATAATAGAACAAAACTTCGATCCTAACACAGCGGTCCAAAACTCCAATGTACATGATGACGACACAGTGTCCTGTATATCAGACTCAGATAGTGGCATCGAGTCAATATTCAGCATCCCACCAGTACAGGTTCACACCACAGTTGAATCGTCTTTTCCTGAGCCTCACAAATCGCCTCCTGTGGCCACATTTGTAGAACTGCCACAACCGCCAGTCATGTCACCTCCAGCCACACATTCCCAGGCTACATTGCCATCATCACCGATTTCCTCTGCGCTCCAACAATCAGTCAATGTTATGTCACCTCCAGCTACAGTACAAACATTGACGTTTTCTTCAGTTGCCCATCAACCTCTCAATGTCAACAATGCCATCTCCAGTGCTGTACCTGCTGTCAACCCTATCAACAACGCTATCTCCAGTACTGTGCCCACTGTAAACAGTGTATCATTAGATGAAGAAAATGAGTTAGAATGCACGGAGAAGCGCAAAATGGTGGATAAGTTGGGAAAAGAAGTGAGAGAAGAAGTGAATGACACGAGTAAGAGAATGGTAAAAGTGGTTGAACCAAGCATGGACGAGTTGAAGAAGGAAATAGAAGTCATCCTAACACAGCCTGGATTTGACGGGTCACGAAGAACAGTATGGACATTGCTAGAAGAAAAATGTCGGACACGGTTTCTAGAGATAAGAATTGAATTAGATATGGTAATAACGAAAATGTTAGATGACAGAAACGAGAAGAGATGGAGAGAGCAGGACAAACGTGATCGAATGCAGAAGAGAAATAGAGGAAGAGGCAAAAATAGATATTGCTAAGATGAGGGAGTTAGAAAAATCAAGGCGAAACATATACCTGCCTCAAAACTAACAGATGTTCCAGCCTTACAAACCCTAACCACAGTGAAACCATCACCACAATCAAAAGATGTTAAGCCATCACCGCATTCGTCAATGTCCTCAGTGCCCCAACAATCAGCAAATGCAGTGTCGTCGCCTATCACACCCGTCCCCACTGCTACTCAGTATGATGCTCGCCTATCCAGTCGGGAAATTGCAATGCTCGAGGCGATGAAGGAATTCAAAGAACTAGCGAAGCTGTTCTGAAAGACAAGCCCCTCGAGTCTTCAATGTACATGCCATCTCATGTACGGTCAACGCATATGTGAAAAAACCTTTTTAACAATGTACTAACCTTCCCATGTACTTTATTTTCAGTTTCTGACAGTTCAAATGACTTGCTTCCAGACTAAGATGTCAAAAGCCCCACTGAGAAACTTTTTTCCAGCCATACCACTACTGATGCCAGTGGAAAATCAAGACCAGCCCACGGAGGATTTTTTTTTTTAGATAGTATAGTTGTGAAATAAAAATGAAAAAACAATTGATAACACACGGTGTTACGAGTTTACAGACACCCTTATTAGTCAGACAGTTTTTGATATTTAGAATGTTACACAACCTTACCTATAACACATGTGTCACACTATTCTGTTGTAACATGGATCTACACTTTTGTAACTGATCATATTCCACGCTCCATTCACCAGACTTCTTGTCCTTGCAGATCCAGAGTCCTGTATTTTCGCATCTTAGTGCATTTTCATGCAGACACTTTACACCAGTACTTTTTCTTACCCCATACTAATATTTCTTTGATCTATATTATGCTAAACTCCTTTATATCTATCACCTTGATCAATCATACTGTTCCTACTATAACATCTCTTAACAGCACATAACTCATACCCAAAACCAGTATTACATGTTTTGCTATTTTTCTCCACAGGATTATTTATTTCCCCAATGTACATTATTATTTTAGACCCAGATGTATATTAGTACTGTCAAGATTTTAAACATTCTCCTAAAGAGATTCCATATCCCAACCTTGACTCTCTATAATAAGATTTCCTTCACCCCACTGTTACACCATCTTTAACTTACTATTTTTCCATTCCACTATATTGACACGACATTCTAGACTTGTGATTTTTTCAATCCCAATCATATTCATTCCTTGGAATTACAATCATGTTGTAATCAGGAGATCCTTGATGTACCCTTTCCTCCCCACTTATTGACAACAGATACTGCTACAACATTCATTCTATTCTTACCTAAACTATTACTTGCAGCCCTATTGGTTAGGATTTACTATTAGGAATGTTGATAGTATATCTAGTGTTTGTTTAGTGAATTGATTTTTATCATTCCTTAGTACTTGTGATACAAACATAAAAGAAAAAAAAATGGAAAAGAGACAAAAGACATAAAAGAAAAAATGAAAAGAAAAATGAAAAGAAGAGAAAACATTCTATAGGATTGCTATATGTTTATATGCCACCCTCACACATTTTGATGATGATAAGCCAATAATGTAAAACATTGACTGCCCTGAGGTTAGCAGCTGAAGAAGAAAATAAATAAATCACCCTATACACCCCACCAGCATGATCTCTGATACTCCAGCAGTATTTTGTTGATACTGCCTATCACAAGTACCCCAATGACATTTGCGCATGCTGATTTTCTGCAAATGAAGAATCCCTTGAGAGCATTAGTATATGCTAACCCCAGATTGAACAAATTGCACCTATTTGTTGATGATGCCTTAGCCCATGTTAAAGAAATAGCATTTGCACATGCTGACCTAGCAAATGAAATACCCCTTTACAGCATTTGTATATGCTGAACCCACATTAAATACCCCATTACTGGATGATAACCACTAATGACACATGAGATGAAGAAGCAACTGGTTATGTATGATGAAAATGCCATTTTATATTAAGGTGAAACTTTATGTTGTCACAACTGAGATTTTGTTGTAATGTTTATGCACAAAATCCCCCACATTAACATTGGAGGAATAATCTTAGTCTTTCGTGGTTACGAGATAAGACAAAGAGATAATGGAATATTTTATGAATACCATGGACATGGAACAAATCAGAGCAGATGATTGTTACACATATGAGGACCATATTTGAAGTCATTATTGAAGCATTATCAGTAGACTGTCGCGAGGTGTTTTGAGGAGATAGGACAGCTTGGATGGAATGGAAGAATAAAGATAATAATGTCTTATTGATAGCTTCCGAGTTTATAATAGAACTGCCTCTCCTCGGGAAATAGTGTACTAGAAATTACTTAAAAGAGAATTCTGGTACCTAAACAAGATATTTTCTGGACGATAAATTCTTCCTCAGGGATCCTACAAAAGGACTGTGTAAAACACACAAGGTTGAGAAAGAGATTTGGTGTCCTGCCACAATTAAAATATCCCGACCCAATAGAAGTTAATTGAATTATGGCCGAGCCCCCAGGGTGTAGAATTATATTTAAAACAAAATACAACCCAAATAAAGTTAACAAGAAAAATAACAACAGACTCTGTTATGTAAAGTTGGATAAAAGGGTATAGAATCTTACATTTGTTATTATACATATAAATATGAAAAATAGTTTAGCTCTACTGTTTATTAAAAAAAAATCAACTAGTGTGGTCATCACTTGGACCAGAGATCTTTTCTATGGTAGTGTTGCTGGTAGGTGTTAATACTCATCTCCTCAAGGACTGTAGTAGCTGCGGAGATGATCTTGGTTCGAACTCTCTTGGTTTGGTCTGCCCCAGTAGGTTGGTCTTATAACAGTGAATGGGTTCAGAGGGTGTCAGAGTCTGCTTCCCTGGACTCAGTGCACATCACAGATAAGGATGGGGTAAGTCACCTCTGCTGAATGCCTCTTCTGTTTATGGGATGTGTGGGATGGTTACTGGGTGATAGGATAAGGTTGGGTAAGGGTAATCTTGGTACCATGGACTTGTACCCTGGACCTGGTTTAGGTATCTGGTAACCGCAACCTGGTTTAGTATCTGGTAACCGCAACCTGGGTTAGTATCTGGTAACCGCAACCTGGTTTAGTATCTTTGCAACCGCAACCTGGGTGGATTCGCTCAACGAATTCACTACAACTATTTCGCAACATGAAATGCCCACTTGGGCCCAGAGTCTGCTCCGAATGATGGTTACAAGAAGAATGCAGAAAATTCCCTCCAATATTCCAGGATCTGTTCCGGGCAGGGGTGGGTTGTGTGCAAATTCTGTTCTGGTCCCAGGGGTATAAAGTTACCTTCATTTCAACTCGCACTAGCGTCCATCGTTTCCGGCTGTTTTACATGCGTCCAGTTCGTGAACAACAAAGACGGTCGACTTCCTGTTCGAATCGTTGTACCGTGTTCCACCTTCGACTTTTGCTGGCGAAGTGAATAATTTATTACCTTGGACCGAGAATCCTGAGCTAGTAAAATACTGTTAAATCTAAGACTAGCGAGAGAGAGAGAGAGACTTTTTCATTATAAGAATGAAAAAGTCAACTGAAGGGAATTATTTTACAATCTAGCGAGAGATTTTAGTAGAGATATAAAATAATAGACAGAAGAAAAGAATCGGTGAGAAGTCGTTCCACGACATAAGCCCCCTTTTGAAAGTTCGGCCAACGGCCAACTAAGTTCGAGCCGACTCTTCTCTTATGTCAGACACTACATTCATGTATCGTGTCCTCCATTTTTCAATCCAAATATTTCCTCTTTTTCCTCTGTCGAATGGTATGCCTGTAATCCACACATGGCTATCCGTTTCCTCTTCAATAAGTAGTCGAGGTGGGGTGAGCAAGCCTGCTCGCAAAAAATATACCTCTCTTCTTTTCTCCCTTCTGGATCCTCCATTGAAGCTTGCCTCCTGGCAAAGAGCTTGCCCTAAAGCCTACACTCTGCTTACAATTGGGTCTATAGCAAATAGTTTTGCATGATGAGGTTGCCAACCTCATACACAACCTTATTTTAGTCATATTGCTTGACCTGTCTAAGGACACATACCTATCTCCCCGGGTATGAGAGCGTGTATGATCTTCTATCCCTGTTTCTCCAGTGACAGAGAAAGATAAGTCTACCAGTTGTTCCTGCCCACCAGGTACCAAGGAAATTTGGACCTTCTTCACTTTCTGATCCCAGAGAGTGGGTGAGGTTATCGGAATTGACTGAAGACTAAGTGCTTGAGGCTCATGTTCCTCTTTAGCCATTTCTCCCGTATTAAAGGAAGATATTCCTGAAACATATTTCCTCCCACCAGGTACCAAGGAAATTTGGACCTGCTTCACTTTCTGATCCCAGAGAGTGGGTGAGGTTATCGGAACTGAGTGAAGTCTTAGTGCTTGAGGGTCCTGTTCCTCTACAGCTGCTTCTCCCATGTTAAAGGAAGATATTTCTGACACATGTTTCATCCCACCAGGTACCAAGAAACTCTGGCCCGGCTTCACTTTCTGCACGCAGATAGTGGGTGAGACTATCAAAACTTGTTCAGAATTAAGTGCACTGGGGTGGTCAATCCCTTTGCACTCTTCCAACTTTTCAGTGAAAATGTTGGAAGATGAGTTAGGCATTGGAGTCTCCATAGCCTGTTCAGTCACGCCATCTCTGGATCGTGCTGAGTCTCCTAAGATGATATATTTCCCTCCTTGAGGTATCGGGTAAATTCGTTCATCTAATATTGCGGCCTTTACTTTGCCGTTTACAAAGTTCGACCTAACTTCTACATAAGCTAAAGGCAAAATCATCCTTCTGTTGATTATCATGGGTGCTGTTACCTCAACATCCTCTTCGGTGACTTGATCAAGGTCGATAACAGAGGCTGAAACAAGGGCATCACACCCAAGACCTTGATAATACAAACAGGTGATTTCTTCTCCATTTACTGTGGCAGTCTCCACATTTTGAGAATCCCTGTATCCACTCCGGGCCTTCGTCAAGTTCCCATCCATGGTAGGGACCTTAGCTTTGTATGAAGTCTGTGGGATTGGGTCTCGGCGCATACAGTCTAACTGATGTAAGTTGGCCGACAGGTGATGTTCAAGAACATCCCTTCCCTTCCCATAGGGTTGCGTAATCCTTTTCCGTTGAGTGATCCTATTTGGTTGAGCGATCCTATTTACCAGGTTGTTGGTGCGGTTGTTGTTGGTATGCCTGTTGTGAGTTTTTGCTGAGGATGAGGAAGGTCTCTTCAGATTATCAGCACTCTTGTGCTTAATCTTGTTTTCAGGATGGTCTAGATGTCTCCGTTTAGATATCCGTACCTCTGCTCTGTCTGAGCCTGAATCCTGAGACATAGACTTGGCTTCATGTGGTGCAGTTATATTTACCACTGAAGATGGTGATGCAACTGGCAAAGGAGTGGCATGATGAGTATTCCTAGATTCAAGTTTATCCCTGGATTCCATATTTGTAGGTTGAAACTGAGTTTCCAGTTCTTCCTTACACTGGAGGGATTTTTCTTGTCTTTGTCTCTCATGTTCCACATTCTCTTCCGTGTATTTTGCTCTCCATTTCTTCCTTTCCGCTTCTCTCATCCTGCATTTTTCCATCTTTTGTGAAACAAAAGTATCCAGTTCTTCTCCGGAGAGTTCACACTCAATGGCTAACTCTGTCCAGAATGTTCTCCACTCATTCAACTCTACAGATTCTTCCATTATATCCGTAGTGGTTCGTTGAGCGAGTATGAGATCTCTAACTCACAAACAATAATTAAGGCAAAAATACTTTCTATAGTCTTAACTATACTAAAGTATTACAAAACCATATATTAAATCAAACCAGCATTTATAACCATCAAATTAAAAATTAGTTAACAATAGGTAACTAATTTCCAGCAGTACCACCAAGAAGAGTTCTCATAACACAACTTAAAATCTGTTTTACTTGCAAAAATATTTATATGTATTTTAGTCTAGGGTAATTTATATGTCCCCTCTTTAATCTAATCCCAGACCTGGACACCAATAAGTGACAAGTACCTACAGCAGTAGTGATCTAGGAAAGATAAAGAGTTTTCATATCTCAGACAAGTGTCTAAATATGAAATAAGAGTTAATCCCGGACACGAGCGTCCCAGTTGTCGCGAGGGTTTTGAGGAGATAGGACAGCTTGGATGGAATGGAAGAATAAAGATAATAATGTCTTATTGATAGCTTCCGAGTTTATAATAGAACTGCCTCTCCTCGGGAAATAGTGTACTAGAAATTACTTAAAAGAGAATTCTGGTACCTAAACAAGATATTTTCTGGACGATAAATTCTTCCTCAGGGATCCTACAAAAGGACTGTGTAAAACACACAAGGTTGAGAAAGAGATTGGTGTCCAGCCACAATTAAAATATCCCGACCCAATAGAAGTTAATTGAATTATGGCCGAGCCCCCAGGGTGTAGAATTATATTTAAAACAAAATACAACCCAAATAAAGTTAACAAGAAAAATAACAACAGACTCTGTTATGTAAAGTTGGATAAAAGGGTATAGAATCTTACATTTGTTATTATACATATAAATATGAAAAATAGTTTAGCTCTACTGTTTATTAAAAAAAAATCAACTAGTGTGGTCATCACTTGGACCAGAGATCTTTTCTATGGTAGTGTTGCTGGTAGGTGTTAATACTCATCTCCTCAAGGACTGTAGTAGCTGCGGAGATGATTTTGGTTCGAACTCTCTTGGTTTGGTCTGCCCCAGTAGGTTGGTCTTATAACAGTTAATGGGTTCAGAGGGTGTCAGAGTCTGCTTCCCTGGACTCAGTGCACATCACAGATAAGGATGGGGTAAGTCACCTCTGCTGAATGCCTCTTCTGTTTATGGGATGTGTGGGATGGTTACTGGGTGATAGGATAAGGTTGGGTAAGGGTAATCTTGGTACCCGCAACCTGGTTTAGTATCTGGTAACCGCAACCTGGGTTAGTATCTGGTAACCGCAACCTGGTTTAGTATCTTTGCAACCGCAACCTGGGTGGATTCGCTCAACGAATTCACTACAACTATTTCGCAACATGAAATGCCCACTTGGGCCCAGAGTCTGCTCCGAATGATGGTTACAAGAAGAATGCAGAAAATTCCCTCCAATATTCCAGGATCTGTTCCGGGCAGGGGTGGGTTGTGTGCAAATTCTGTTCTGGTCCCAGGGGTATAAAGTTACCTTCATTTCAACTCGCACTAGCGTCCATCGTTTCCGGCTGTTTTACATGCGTCCAGTTCGTGAACAACAAAGACGGTCGACTTCCTGTTCGAATCGTTGTACCGTGTTCCACCTTCGACTTTTGCTGGCGAAGTGAATAATTTATTACCTTGGACCGAGAATCCTGAGCTAGTAAAATACTGTTAAATCTAAGACTAGCGAGAGAGAGAGAGAGAGACTTTTTCATTATAAGAATGAAAAAGTCAACTGAAGGGAATTATTTTACAATCTAGCGAGAGATTTTAGTAGAGATATAAAATAATAGACAGAAGAAAAGAATCGGTGAGAAGTCGTTCCACGACATAGACAAGGACCAATAGATTATGATAATCCCATGGAACCACAGGTACTAAGGACACAAAATGGAGAAAAAAAAATAATGACTGAATAATTGCTACGCCCAGAGGTAAAGGAAATAGAGATACATCCGCATTTTTGGAGAAGATATCTCTTTGATTTTTGCTCATTGCCTTTGTAAAATGAACATTGTTGTATAACAAATGACTATTCCCTATCACGAATTACAGAATGTTGTAAGATAGTTGAAATAAATTGACAATTTACTATACTCATAACATACCCAGAATTACAGGAGAGAAAATATAAATGATTGATGAAATTGGACGTACTGAGATTTGCTCACCCCGAGGATATTGGATAAGAAAATAATGCTATCCCAAGGACAGACATGTCACAGATATATCATGGAGATATTATGACATAAGAAAAGAATACCTAGATTGGAAATGCTACAAACTTTGTCAACGACACCATGAAATAGACCCCGCCCCACACTTAAGATAACTGACGGACGAGATTTTTTGAATCATAAGTACCATAAGTCACCCATCTGGCTGTAGTCAGCGGATGTTACAGGCACCACATAACTCTGACTAACCTTCGACCTGCGAAGGCAGAATTGGTGTTGAAATCCTGAAAATATGTATTTTACCTCATATTGCGATAAAATTATGAAAGTTTTGTTGATGTTTACAAATGATTGGTTGATGTGTTGTTGATAAATATATTGTTAGAAGTCATACATTGAAAGGAAATAATGATAAATTCCCAGTATAAACAAGAGGACCAGGAAAGATCCACACCTATAAAATATTGGAGCACCACATATATATGGAGAATATGGGATTTATAAAAGAAAAAAATAAAGGAAATACAAAATGGTATACAAGGATAAACAAGTGATAACAGATACATATTGTCAAGGATACCAGGTTATAAAAAAAAAAATAAATGAACAAGTACAAGTAATGAGATTTTTAATCATTTTAATTGGTACATTGTAATTGCTTATCAGAATAAATTGTTACATTGAGCTTTGAAAATGATTATGTACAGATCTGAAATTGTTTTCCCATATGCAATAATAAATAACAAAAGAAAGCATGATGGATCACCACGGATAAATTAACTGACTTATACAATTGGATCGTCATTTGCAAAGATGATGTGGATATTTTGAAGAAAAAAAAAACAGGAATACTTTCTACTACAAAATACATGGAGTGCTTACTCAATAAATAAGTTAGGACCAAAACTTATTAGAACACCAGGAGTGAAAATAACATAAAATTTTGAACCACTCGGAGGACACAGAGATAGAATTAGGTTTTCCCCCACAATGTCCAATACAGTGTGTCAACTATATTGTTAGAATAACATGCATGTGGATTATGATAATGAAATAGGATATTATTGTTCATGTTCCCAATGTTGCCACTCCCCATATTTTTGAGTGATGACTTAATTAATATTTTTGTTGGTTATTGTTCATGTTCCCAATGTTGCCACTCCCCATATTTTTGAGTGATGACTTAATTAATATTTTTGTTGGTCAGGGTTGCCAATTTAAAAATGTGATGAAGAATGTTGAAAAATGCTGGATAGTTAAAAAAATTTTTTTGAAGTTGATGTCCATCCCTAAGTTTTTATAGAGAAGTTGATCGCACATAGATATAGGAACCTAGTTTAGGAATTAGTTTAAATTTTTCCGAATTATTTTTGGACTTAGAAAATTTTTTTTGAACTTTAAACTTTTCTGAACATTTTTTTGAACTTAAGAAATTTTTGGGATAAATTTTTTAAGATTTGATAGTACTCAAATGTCTCCCTACGGGATATATTTGCAGGGCCCCGGGATCTGTATGTAACCGCGTATACCGTGAGTTTTCAGATATAGACTATATTAACATAAAATAAATTTTTATAGAAACAGAAGATAAAAGAAAATCTTAACGCAGATGTTCAATTAGGCCAGTTTTAGCTTGGAAACGCCACGCATTATTTTAGGCCAAGCTTCGCTTGCAGAGTTGCGTTAGTCACGTGATTTCTAACCAATGGTTAAGCTCAGTCCTTCCCTTTTTCCCAAAAACGAACGGGAGACGAAGCCATGTTTTTAGGCAGTATAGAATTGAGAGCGTGAAAGCAAGGACATGCTTTGTCTAATCAGTGTAGATTTCAGTTGAGGACATCAACTTCAGACACAGTTGTGTATATTCAATTAATTGTGGAAGTGTTTATGGATTCCAAAACTTTGTAAGTAGGAAAAACATAACATACTTAAAAAGATAGAGCTGACGGTCATAACCCAAGTAGGGCTATGTTCCAAGATGTGCAACAATGAAAACAAACTAGGCATATAATTGACAGATATGCTTACAAAGGAAGATCCTGATGTTGGGAAAAAGGAATGTTGCATCCTAGAAATAATATATTGAACCTTCATGCTGGTTTATAAATGTCGACATGCTATTATGAAAATTTGATGTGGTTACCATTTGACTTAACCCAGTTCTTGTTGAAAGTTAAATAAAACAGTTGTTTCATTGAACACAAATGCTGTTGACGAATCATATGTTTTGCAAGTGGCCATCATACAAATTACTAAAGTATCATACCAAAGCTAATCGCTGCAGGTGCAACACAAACAATAACCATCTACTCAAAAAAAATAAAACATCTTAGAGGATTATCCCCGAACCTGGTAAATTCCCGTAAGTCTGTAGAGAGAAATCATCACCTCTAGCAGGCTAGCTAGTAATCAAAATCTAATACTCTCGATTCAAAACAGCAACCCCCACTACCCTACCCGGCCACACAATCATCGAATATCTTTTATAAAAGTAACACCAAAAATGTTGCGTTTCTTTTTTTGAACAGTATAGATAGATAGATAGATAGATAGATAGATAGATAGATAGATAGATAGATAGATAGATAGATAGATAGATAGATAGATAGATAGATAGATAGATAGATAGATAGATAGATAGATAGATAGATAGATAGATAGATAGATAGATAGATAGATAGATAGATAGATAGATAGATAGATAGATAGATAGATAGATAGATAGATAGATAGATAGATAGATAGATAGATAGATAGATAGATAGATAGATAGATAGATAGATAGATAGATAGATAGATAGATAGATAGATAGATAGATAGATAGATAGATAGATAGATAGATAGATAGATAGATAGATAGATAGATAGATAGATAGATAGATAGATAGATAGATAGATAGATAGATAGATAGATAGATAGATAGATAGATAGATAGATAGATAGATAGATAGATAGATAGATAGATAGATAGATAGATAGATAGATAGATAGATAGATAGATAGATAGATAGATAGATAGATAGATAGATAGATAGATAGATAGATAGATAGATAGATAGATAGATAGATAGATAGATAGATAGATAGATAGATAGATAGATAGATAGATAGATAGATAGATAGATAGATAGATAGATAGATAGATAGATAGATAGATAGATAGATAGATAGATAGATAGATAGATAGATAGATAGATAGATAGATAGATAGATAGATAGATAGATAGATAGATAGATAGATAGATAGATAGATAGATAGATAGATAGATAGATAGATAGATAGATAGATAAAACTATATTCTCATTAGGGGTACGCCACCAAGACAGAACGCTCATAAGTGTACTCGATTATTGGAAGTTTGGGAAACATTGCATTCAGAAATAAATATTTAATGAAACCCGAGGTCTGTGAGTGGTAAATAAATAAACGAATATAGATAATAGCAGGCACTTGTAAACAGATAAAAAAAGGAGGACACTAGACAAAGAAGGAAGACACTAGACAAAGAAGAAAGACACTAGAGAAAGAAGGAAGACACTAGACAACAGAAGGAAGACACTAGACAAAGAAGAAAGACACTAGAGAAAGAAGGAAGACACTAGACAACAGAAGGAAGACACTAGACAACAGAAGGAAGACACTAGACAAAGAAGGAAGACACTAGACAACAGAAGGAAGACACTAGACAACAGAAGGAAGACACTAGACAACAGAAGGAAGACACTAGACAAAGAAGAAAGACACTAGAGAAAGAAGGAAGACACTAGACAACAGAAGGAAGACACTAGACAAAGAAGGAAGACACTAGACACAGAAGGAAGACACTAGACAAAGAAAAATACACTAGACAAAGAAGGAGGACACTAGACAAAGAAGGAAGATACTAGACAAAGAAGAAAGACACTAGACAAAGAAGGAAGACACTAGACAAAGAAGGAAGACACTAGACAAAGAAGGAAGACACTAGACAAAGAAGGAAGACACTAGACAAAGAAGGAAGACACTAAACACAGAAGGAAGACACTAGACAAAGAAGGAAGACACTAGACAAAGAATTAAGACTAGACAAAGAAGGAAGACACTAGACACAGAAGGAAGACACTAGACAAAGAAGGAAGACACTAGACAAAGAAGAAAGACACTAGACAAAGAAGGAAGACACTAGACAAAGAAGGAAGACACTAGACAAAGAAGGAAGACACTAGACAAAGAAGGAAGACACTAGACAACAGAAAAGTAACATAAGAGAGAGGCTCACCAGGGGAATTGAACCACGGGCCATCAGAACGGCGCCATCTTGTCTCTGCGACAGTAAATGTGATCTTTTGGAATCTGCTTGACAGACGTATTTCGGTTTTCGTGTGTTTTAACACAATCAGCAAACATATATTCATGAGAGAAAAATATATATCAAGTAGCATCAGCTTTGCTCAATGTTTTGGTCAGTCTGGGTTTTTCTAATGTCCAACGGTATTTAGTGGCAAACTGGTTTGTATTAGACAATGATATGAAAATGTTGCGAGAGTCGGGGAGTGAAAAGCTAGAGACCTTTTTACAATGGGTCGAGCATTGAGAGGTAAGGTGACCAGCTCCAGTCCTCGCTGCCTTTTCCGTCCCTATCAGAGCAGATCCAGGCACCCATTTACAGCTGGGTAGACAGGTGCAAGATTGTGGCGAGATGAATCTTGGGAAGGAGTTCCGAGTAAGACAAGATGAAGAATACAATGAATAGCTAATACTGAGAATCTGAATCAAGGAAAAACACAGGTGAGACAGGTAGGTAACTTCACAGGACCAGGTGATGGCTGTAAAAAGAAAGCTATGAAGTAAGTCGCCTTGCTAGATCTATCCTCTGCTCTATGGGTACGTATATCAACATGTGTACATGTGTGAGTTATGAATGTATCTCGTTTAACTAGCCGCCACTTACTGTAATGACTCATAAAAACAATTAATGCCGTTAGAAAATTTCCCACAAAATAGACTGAATAACTTCCGACATAAGACACATCAATATAACTTTAATAAATATTTATATTTGCTATACAGTGAGAATTTATACATTCTACGACATGGTTGTATGGTGCCGCTGTAGCACAGTGGTTAGTGTACTGGCTTCCTAGTTCGGTGGTCCATGGTTCGATCCCCAGTTGAGGGGAGATTTTTTAGACCTCTGGGCTCGACCCAGCCTCATGAATTGGGTACCAGAGTAACTCTGAGAAGGTTAAGGCGGCCGGCGTGATGCTGACTACATCACCCCTAGTATGCCGATGGTCAAGAAAATGTGGGCCTAACACCATTTTCCCAATATGTCTCATTGGGCTAATTGGATCATTTACCTCTTTACCTTACTACAAGGTATATTATAAAGAAATAAAGTGTCTGTCTGTCAGTGTCTTCCTAGAGTACAGGTTGCTTGGAGAAGAACAGCCCAATTAGTGAATGACTTAACAGAATGTCTTTCTGCTTAAAAAAAAAAAAACAATCATATAGATGGATCTTTCTGCTTGTTGATTGTTCCCAGAGTTTGGCAGGCAATGTCCACGTTCTTGTGATCGTGGCAGTGTCCTATGAAATCGCTTCACAAGATAGGGCTTCTGCTGTAGACCCTGCTTGTGAGTGTCGTCCTATTCTGCGTCGTGAAAATGGATTCTGTCATGGATTTCAAATCGTGCAGTACGGATAAGTAGAAGTCGCTGAGACCCTCTCAAGTGCTTCTACTTGTCCTAGATTCTGCGTTTCAGAATTCTGATCACCAGAGTGAGGTAAAGCAAAAAGCAATTATTTAAACCATTCAGAAACAAGTCTTTTGATATTAAATTTTGATTCGATTGTGCATCCTTAAACTGTATAAAGAGCTGAATAGAACATCCAGGTCTTTTGCATAATTTAACTTTACTAACGTCAAAGATTTCTTCCTATGGCTGACATTGCCATTCATAATCAGAGCCTTCATTTTCGGCAATGTTGTCATGAGGCTGTGATAATGTCAGTCATGGCTTATATACATGTGGCAATATAACTATATTCATAATTCGTCTAGAAATGCATTAAAGTTTGTAAAGAAATTCCCTTTTAAATTGTAATAAGTCTGATTTAGAATTTATCTTCCACCACGTGATCTCTCTTGGTACCAGAACCAGTATAACTGGTTATATCAGAAAAAAGTTTGGTGAACTTTGAACTCTGTTAACTGCATCGTCATGTTGATGAAAATTAAGCTCTGCTAGTCAGTTCTGCGTTTAGATAATAAATCCTGAAAAGAACTTGTTCTGAAAAGGATTTGTCCTGAAAGGACTATCCACTGCGCCAATGCTGTCAGTTTATTATTTATCAAGTTTTAAAATAAGTGTCTTAATCTGGTTAAGGTACCACGTGGCGTTACAGAAACGTGTACATATATTACAAATCACAAACATGCTTTTAAAATATAAACATCATTTTTTTTTACAAAATTTTAGGGTTTTACTGACATATGGCTGGTCCTGATCCTAATGACAACATCGGCCATCTTACAAGAGGGATCAGAGCATCATTTTTCGGCTCAGAACACAACATTTACCATTCAACAGTCACGTGAACAGAATCCAACCACAACACTCACCAGAGTGCCAGCTAAGTAACTACCCCTACGAAACTGTTGACCACCAACTCTTTGAGTGCCCAGCACTCGATGATTTTAGGAAAATGCTCCTTCCTCCCAGGCCAGATAAGTGGAACACCGTGTACGGAAGGACAAAACAACGTGCGAAAATATGCAGATATCACTACATGGCACTGGGCCGAAGGACGAGAGCCCAAGCGCCGGTGTATCAATTACAACAACAACAACACACACAAAACTAAGATATATTAAAGTTAGAATATGCGAAGCGATCTATACTAATTTATGAACATACTCATCAGACAGAACTCAACTTTCTATGGCGGTATGGCTACTAATTCAACAAAATTTCAAGTAAATCACCGCCTCGTCTCAGCTTGAAGTGCTTTGGTGTGATTTCGGGAAGGTGTTTGAGTCGAGCGAGATTTTATACACTCTGAGCTCTGCTAGGCTTGTGATTTGATTGGTTTCTGCCGTTTTTGTTCTCTCCTATATACTGTGGCCTTTACTTAACCAATCGGCTTCCATCGATCCTTCCTTGTTTTCTAGACGTACGCATAGTGTTTTCTCAGATGTGCGCGTTGTTTGAGCCGTATTTTCTCAGGCGTACGCGTAGTTGTTTTCGCATCATGCAATCGTCTGTGATAAAAGTCATTTCTTCCAATCGCTGTGTAGCAAATAATTTGCGGTGTTTGTCGTATAGCAGGTCTATCTTTATCGCTCTATCTTTTCCAACATCATTCTTATTTTATTTTCTCCCACATTTTGCTCTTTCATCGTGGTTAAAGTAATCTTTCTTAATCACGTCTTGAACGTAAAGCGTAATTTAACACGCCTTTCATTTAGTTCCCCACCTTGAGTTATCTTGTGAAACACACAAGGGTATAGAACAAATTCTTTGATACCTAATTCCCCGTGTAAACATCATGAGACATGCTACAATGAGTATTGTTTAACTTTAAACACCCGGCTAGGCAATAGAGATAAATCTTTTCATTGCTAATCCACTGTTTAAACAAACCCAAGTCGTACCACATTGGGACAACGGCGCTGGCGCGGCCGATGGACAACAAAGGACTAGTGACACACAGAAAGTGGATAATGAATAGATAGATTAAAAGATTGTGCGCAGAGAATGAATACGGGAAGCAACCAAAAGACAGAAGACTTTGTGACGGGAGGAGGCGAGTGATCTTTTGCATTAGCCGGTCAATCATTAACACCTGTTTGTCTTGCAAAACGGACAGGCAACGCGGATGAAAAAGTGTGTTACGAAAGCACACCCGCTTTTGGCCAGTGACATTCGCTGATAGGGCACGAAAGGTGTAAAGCCTAAGTCACAATATGGAGGCCTAGCGATTGGTTTGTAGGCGGAGTTATACGTCACACATCCAATGTCGGAACACTTTGGCACCCAGAGATATAATGAGAGGGCGCGATTAAATCAGGACGAAGTTTCCAAAATTGTGAGGCAGAAGATTTTCCCAGAACTGAGCCTGAGTAAACTTGTTCATTCCAGTGTGGATATTTAATTCATATATGTGGAGTTTTTACTATTCTTAAGGAATTTGCGATTGGAAAAACATTCTAACAGAAGTCTGAGGTTACACCTTTTCTGTTTGGCGTCTAACCGGAAAGAAGAATGCAAAGTGCACGTCCGGATAGCAGAATTCACAATTTAGGACATCCTTCAGTTCCTCAGTTACAAGGACGATTACTCGCCCGCGTTTTACACGGTGATTGCGCAGTCATTTTATTCACATGCTTATCAAGTGCTCAGAAGTTGATTCTCCTATTTACATCAAGTTCAACTCACTCAGCAGCTTACCGCCTGAGTCAAGCTAAAGCACACACAGTTGATTTTCTTCTTTACATCAAGTTCAACTCAGTCTGTAACGTATTCCCTGAGTCAAAAGTTCATACTCCCATGCGGATTCTCATACTTATATCCAGTTCGGCTCACTCCAAAGCATATTTTGTGAATCAAGATTCCATAGTCACAAGTTGAGTCGCATATTCAGCTAGCAGGTTCAACTCACTCCAAAGCATATTTTATGAATCAAGAGTACATACTCAAGTTGATGAGTTTACATACCGAGATCATTTCGTGAAGATCTGCAGTCTAGCCAGTACCTTTCAGAGATTAGACAGCAGATATTTTCCTAAGGCCACTGTCAACGGTTTGTCAACGCTACAGAGATATTGCCAAACACTGAAGGACTGTATATCGTTAAAGTTCTCATTGCACCAAACATTTTCATCAGTACGTCCTCGTCTATGAGATAACGCACACAACATACCATACACTTACCTCGAACAATCTACGCATACCTGTGTATCAGCATACATGGGAGGAGCATTAAGAGACACATAGACAGTGTAGGTTGGACATCAATGTGGTAACACTTAATGTATCATTCATCACCTCACTCTTCACATAGTTTCATTGTAATATTTAACTTACTACAGTATTTATATCTCATCGGTGTGTGTGTGTGTATATATATGTGTGTGTGTGTGTGCGCGTGCGTGCGTGTGTGTGTGAGTGTGTGAGTGTGTGTGTGTGTGTGCGCGCGCGCGCGTGCGTGCGTGCGTGCGTGTGTGTGTGAATTGTCTTTCACCATCATCACTTTTTATTTTTCTACTAACCCTATATGTGTAGATATTTAATTAATAAACCCAATAACCGTTTTTATCATGATCTAGTTCGTTAATGTATCACTCGTGCTATCGGTGTTATATTTACTTATAAGTAAAATTCTACAATTAGATGAGATTGGGGGCTCTTTCTTTCTCGAAATCTAAGGGCAGAAGCTAAGGTCATGGGGAAATAGAACACTCTCCATTTTTACTAGAAAACACTATCTAGTGGAGACCATTGGCATTCTCTTCTTATTGTCCTTATCTCGAATAGGTCTTTTTCTTTCTTAACGAGCCAATTTCTGGAGACCTTCTAGATAACCTTTCATAAACCATCCCCAGCGACAACTACTGTTGTAGTTGCACCAATATAAACTTACAACAGTGTTACTACGGTGATTTCTCGTCACTATGAGCAGTGACAGTGGGTACAGTGACGGAACCGTGTTTCGAACCTGGCACCTTTGCCGCGAGAGGCCGGCGCTCTAACCACTCTGCAAATCGGATGCTTTAGAGTTTTTGTGGTCAAACTTATCATGACTTAAAACGAAAGATCAATGTATTATGAACGAATTGAAACCGATATGTGTCTTTTTTTATGGGTGTTTATTTAGTTTTCCCTGCGAAATGAGCACCATTTCATTATTTTTCAAAAAATGCACCATGAAAAAGAATGTCAAAGCACGCGTATTACTTTTAATGGATGTTCAATTTCTTTGTCACGGTGCAATCCGCGCCATATCAGTATTTTGCCCAAAAGCAGGTGTGATTGTTTTATTGTTTGTTACAAACAAACTCTATACATGGGATAAGCTAATTATAACCAATCAGAGGGTGATAAGACATTTCTATCCATTTAAAAAGAAAAGCAACTGGACATTTGAATATCTGATGTTTTAAAGTTGCCGCGTAGAACTGGCTCTAGATCTGATGTGCTGTTCGGGCAGTATCGAACATCCTGTAGAATTGGAAATAAAACTACCAGGCCCATGCATAATTGTAAATAGCATTAAATATGAAATGATATTTACAGTTGTTTCAAACTCGCTGCAGTACGTGGACGAAATCGATACCTGATTCAAGAACAATGAGCTGTTGCACTTTGATCGAATACTGCAGCCGCTATTGGCGAGTAAGAACTTGTGTGTTCTTTTGTGAACATTAAAGGCCGGTAAATAGAACTCTCCCATTAAAAGAGAATATCGTATGAACTAAGTTCATATCACCCGTGTGTTACCGGGGCCCGAAAGGGGAGCAAAGAATAGTAACACTGCACCCTACCACGCATGTCGTAAAAAGCGACTAAAGAGGGTATGGGCATGGGGCTGTTTACCCCATCCCGTAAAAACTTCGCACAGTGGGCTGATCACCTGCTTGCCAACCAATCTGATTACGGAAACAATGATAGATTGTTTGGTCTGTTTTTGTTCCACAAAGACGCCATTAGGCGTGGTGGAAACAGCGATAGATTGATCAATTTGTTGTTGCCCTAAGACGCCACTAGGCGTACTGGCCACATACTGCTTTGCCGGTTGATGGCTAAGGATGGAAGAAGAAGAAGAAGAAGAAGTTCATGTGGCAGTGACATCAAAGTGAGGGGGGGGGGGGGTCAGGTCATGTAAAGTTTGTGGATAAAGCTGAAAGGTCCACGTAAAGTTTGTGAATGAAACGGGGAGGATCACGTACAGTTTGTGAGTGATAAGTGGTGGATCACGTACAGTTTGTGAAAGAAATGCGGAGGATCACGTACATTTTGTGAGTGATAAGTGGTAGATCACGTACAGTTTGTGAAAGAAACGGGGAGGATTACGTACAGTTTGTGAGTGATAAGTGGTGGATCACGTACAATTTGTGAAAGAAACGGGGAGGATCACGTACAGTTTGTAAATGAAGCAGGAAGGATTACGTAAAGTTTGTGAATGAAACAGGGAAGATCACTTAATATTTGTGACAGACTATGAGAGGATCACGTACAGTTTGTGAAGGAAACGGGAAGGATCAAGTAAATTTGGAGGGTGTGAGTGGAACACATATGATTCACATAAGGATTGGGGAAACCCTACGAGTCACTTAAAGCTTGTGTGAGAAAATCTACGAATTACTTACAGTTTGTGGGAAAACCTATGGATCGCTTAAAGTTTGTGGTAAAACCTACGGGTCGCTTAAAGTTTGTGGGAAAACCTACGGGTCGCTTAAAGTTTGTGAGTAAACCTATGGGTCGCTTAAAGTTTGTTGGAAAACCTACGGGTCGCTTAAAGTTTGTGGGAAAACCTACGGGTCGCTTAAAGCTTGTGGGAAAACCTACGGGTCGCTTAAAGTTTGTGGGGAAAATCTACTAGTCGTATAATGTTTGTGGTGAAAACGTAAGGTCACATAACGTAGGCACTCGTAAAAAACAAATAAGTAGAAACTAGAATACAGGAAAGCAACTGAAGTGATTGTCGCGAGTATGGAAAATAGAGAATGTCTGAGTGTAGACAGACTATGAATGTGTAATGTGAACAGTAGAGAGCATAGATTCACTAATGAAATTATGGGGAGAGATATGACTTTGGAGAGTAGTGAGATATGTACTGATCTCTAAAGGACTACTTCTACATTATACTGCTACTGTGTTTAAGATGTCAATCTCTCACCCGTCCACCAAATGCTAAATAGAATACTCTACTGCAATAAGGGCACACAGCACAACATCAAGTACAGTTAGAAGAGAAGAGAATCTGACCACAGTTCATATATATATATATATATATATATATATATATATATATATATATATATATATATATATATATATATATATATATATATATATATATATATATATATATACTGAAGCACATTAAAAACGCACCACTATTATATATACAGATGCCGAGAAGCTGGGAAAAAAGTGTGGGAATGGATTTTCCCCGTGTTTGTCATGAGGTAGAGAGCGAATGGCTGCTGGAATGGAAAGTGCATGATTCAACCCACGGGTTTGTGTACAGACTACATGAAAACAATGAAAGTTACACGTGCAACACGATTGCCAACAGCTATGACCCTGAAAATGTGTACGCGTTGTGGCAGTACACTCGGTATAAAAAGGCCGTTGAGACAAAACACCCAGTACATATGCTTGAAATGCCACGACTGTCTGAAAACGACCGCCAACGAGCCATTGGTATGTTGGAGACCGGAATGAGCTTGCGGGCCATTGCCAGAAGGATGAATTGCCACCACAGCCCTATTGTACGTCTCAATGAACGTTACGGAACCACTGGCAGTGCCCGGGATAGACTTCGGAGTGGCCAACCACGAGTTACTACCCCTGCGCAAGATCGTCATATTGTGCTGAGTCACCTAAGGAATCGTTCTCTCCCGGCAAGTCAAACAGCAAGAGCAATAGTGGGTAGACGTGGGCAAGTCTCTCGAATGACAGTCATACGACGACTCAGAGATACAGGCCTTACTGCAAGACGACCTTATGTTGGGCCAAACTTGACCCACAGACATGGTTAGCAGCGCCTGCAATGGGCAGAGCAACATGTCAGATGGACTAGACTGCAGTGGAATGCTGTCCTATTCACAGACGAGAGCAGATTCAACATATCCTTTGCTGATGGACGTTTGCGGATTTGGCCACGGTGTGGAGAGCGCTTTGCAGATTGCTGTGTTCGTCAGCACAACCGATTTGGAGGTGGCAGTATTCACATTTGGGGAGGATTCAGTTTTCACCATCGCTTGCCTCTTCACGTCTTCCGTGGAAATATAATGCTGTGACATATCGAGATGAGGTTCTGGATGGATTGGTTGCTCCTGCGTTCACAAATTATCCAGAATTGCAGCTTCTTCAGCAGGATAACGCACGTGCGCACACCGCATGCATTACGCAGCAATATCGACTGCAGCAGAACATTGTGACGATTGATTGGCCTGCCCTTTCACCAGACATGTCCCCTAATGAACATCTGTGGGACGAGCTTAGACGCAGAGTCTACAGGCAAGGTTCTCCAGCTAATCTGCAACAGCTCGAAGCTGCTCTTACACGTGAATGGGACTTGATTTCCCTGAATTTCCTTCAGAGACTTGTGCGTTCCATGCGGAGCCGCTGCCAAGCTTGTCTGCAAGCACACGGTGGACATACCAGATACTGAGGATAGTGTGAATGAATTTTTTTATTGGTTGCATTTTTGGTTTTCTCCCTTGCAATGAATTTCATAACAATCAAATGTACAAATTAATGACCAACATGGATTCAAAGGAAAATGAATAAAGATTCCAAATATGTAAACTTGTAAACACTTAAATTTACATTTCACACTCTGTTCCTGGATTATACAGGTGGTGCGTTTTTAATGTGCTTCGATCGATATATATATATATATATATATATATATATATATATATATATATATATATATATATATATATATATATATATATATATATATATATATATATATATATATATATATATATATATATATATATATATATACCAGGGGCGTTCAGAAAGTAATGCACCACATCGTTTTTTTCAGGAGCTGTTTATTTAAAAAGCATGAAATTTCTAGACAATATACATGGATATGTCATGTAAACATCGGTATTATTCAACATAATCCCCATCAACTTGTACGGCTTTAAGTCAGCGCGAAACAAGTGCATGTATTCCTAGCACGTACCAGATTTTGTCTTGATCATGTAGCCATTTCTTCGCTGCATGAATCACTCCTTCAACATCTTCAAACCTTATCCTACGGAGTGCATCTTTAAGTGGACCAAACAGATGAAAATCAGAGGGTGCCAAATCGGGACTATAGGGTTGATGGGGTAGTACAGTCCAACCCAATTTGGTGATTGCTTCCCGTGTTGCCAGACCTGTGTGAGGTCGCGCATTGTCGTGAAGTAGAAGCAGGTCTGCTGGATTCTTGTGCGGCCGAACTCTGCGAAAACGTTGATTGAGTTTTTTCAATGTCTTAATGTAAGCTTGCGAATTGATTGTCTCTCCTCTTGGCGTTATGCATTCTTTCCACAAGAATCACACCTTCAATGTCCCAAAAGACAGTGGTCATGGCCTTTCCAGCTGAAGGAATTGTCTTGAATTTCTTTCTTCGTGGTGATTGCGGATGATGCCACTCCATTGACTGTCTTTTTGTCTCAGGTTCAAAATGATGTGCCCAGGTGTTACGTACATTTATTACCTAAGGGGGTAGTCTTCGGTCCTGCCAAATGTACGCACCAGTCTTAATATAGTTATATTATTTGTGCGTTCGATTGATTCACGCACTGACGTGCACAATGCAGTGTGAGTTGCTTTGGACGCACGGGTAACCTAGTTTAGGGATTGTGACGTCATGTTTTGCATGGGGCAGTACGGACCATGTTGATGTCCGTGGGATTTTTCTTGTATTCGTGGCAAGTTGGTGGAAGCCATTATTTCTATACATATATATTGGTCTTCATGTCGAAGCCAATAGTGGAAGTATCACGTAAGTGTCGCCCCATTTCACATTGAATGTTTATCGAATTTTAATTGAAGTATCAGGCCGCTCCTAGTTATGGTCTAGCGGGAATCCATCGTAGTATGTCATTCCTAGAATGGACAAACGGAGTCGATTGCCTTGTTTGAATTACCGTAGAAGGAGGATACCTACGAGGAAACGAAGTTAATTGATTTTTGTATGCTTCACATGTTTTAATATGCCGTTTCGCCAATGCCAAAGTCATGGCATGGATTTTGGGAGAGGTTAGTCAACAGAAGACTCTAACCTGATTGTATTGCCGTGTCTGACTTTGTCTGGATTATATATATGCTACATAAGTATTGTATGAAGAAAGTCTGGGAATTTTACGGGTATGATATCAAAGATTGATCCTCGAACATGAATCCGTTTACCACGATAGACGTCCTTGGAAGAAGGTCAACGGACTTCATTGTAAATGTATATTAGCGGGTAACAGAAGTGATCCTCAGCTCACTTGGATAGAAGAGGACTTTATTGTTGAAGAATCTCCAAGAATTTAAGAGTATGATCAGCAACTTTAAAGTATGACATTTGCATCTATAATCTGTAACCATGATCGTCTTGTGTATTCCCGTCTGTATCGTGTCAATAAATAACATGTACTTTCACCAACGACTTGCGTGCAGTCCTGAATTGGAAAATTGACTACTGCTTGTTGGAGTTCAACTTAAGAACATTTCTGAGATATTTTCATTGAGAAAACCATTCGCGTATTTTAAGCTAGCATAGACCAGTATCACCATACACTAGCTTACAACTACCTCTTTACCAATGGAATGAACTCCCAACACCAGGTTTCGTCACCTGTAACGATCTTAGCCAAAAAGTTCTCTCCATCAGCATTGAAACGCTCCAACAATTCAGAAGAAATTGCTTTCCTTTGCAATCGGTGGTCATTTGTGAGACTTCGAGGAACCCATCTTGCGCAAACCGTAGAAAATCCGAGAGTTTTTATAACTGCATTTGCACTACCAATGCTGACTGACAGCTGTAAGGCCAATTGTTGAGTAGTGATTCGCCTGTCAGTAAGAATAATGCCCTCAGCGCATTTCAACATTTCTGCGTTGGTGGCTGTTGCAGGACGTCCACAGCGCGGCCGATCAAGCAGCTCCATATCTCCACTTCCTGATTCTTTGATTCTCTGAACCCAGCAACTAACTGTACTCCTGTCGACTGCAAAACTTCCATACACATCACATAGACGCTTGTGAATGTTCACAACAGTTTCCTTCTCTGGAACGAGAAATTCTATCACAATTCACTGCTTATAACGCAAGTTGCTAACACGCTCCATTTCAACGGATTAGGGCAGCCGTATTATTTGGCCGGTTGCGGTGCAATTTGGTGCACACAAGTGGCACGTGCCATATTTGAAGTGTGCAAAATTTCATGCTTCTATCTTCATTATTAGCTGAGCAAAACGGTGTGGTGCATTACTTTCTGAACGCCCCTCGCATATATATATATATATATATATACATATCACGTAGCAACATCTTTACAGAATTATTTATACACATGTCCAAAATGAAAAACTTAGGTCAGTAAAATATATATCAGCTCACACTTCTGTCTGATGAAAAATCTCTTGGCGTTAACTCTTATCGGAGTTTAATTGGTAGCGTCTCAATAAAAATCAGAATTCCCGGTCACACAAAAATTACTTAACCTAACGAAATATATATATTAAAGAGGAAATAAAGTAACACGGGATCTCGATTCTATATAATTAAGCTAAAAAAAGAAAAACCCCAAGAAATTAACTAAGCAAATGTACTTACCAAGCAAGGAATCGAATTACCGCACTACACTCGTATAAACGGTCAACTTACTAACACGGTGCTAGGCAGCAACAATTCCTCTAAAGACAAATAGCGAAGAGTGATTGGAACGCCGGGCTCAAATAGTAATGTAGAGTATGCAGGTATCGTAGCGTGGCTTCCCCACGTGCACGAGATGAAACAACTCCAGACGTAAGACTTACGAGAGAGAGAGAGTCCCCGATCACCTCGAAGAGACTGGGAAATAGACGTAAAATTTGCACGCTTATCCGTTCTATCCGCGTCCTGTGTTCGGTATGACAGACCAAGGACGGCATAAATAAAAGGCAGAGATTTTTCCCCCGCGCTCGGGGTATTCTGTAACTCAAAGAGCACTGAAACTAGCCGCTTCCCCAAGAAATCGTTAAGTAAAAGATCTTTGGCAAAATGCCGCTATTTAACGTAGAAAGGGGTGGACTTAGCTTGGCCCATTTAAGATTGACAGAACCAGACAGAATTAGAGCTATAAGAGTTATAAGTCAGGAAAATGGGCGTAGACAAGAAATAGAAAGAAAAACAGGGCAGATCCCTCAGACCAAAGTGTCAGACATTTCCTCAAATCATGACAGTGATTGGCTTAGTGGAGACTTGAACCCAGGACCATCCGCACAGCACCACCAGTAGTGAATTGTGACTAGCCGCACTAACAGATAAGCACAAGGCAAATCGTGCTTCGTGGACATTAGTCATTAGCTCGACCACTCCAGGAAATTATGAAATATTGGACCAAGAAATTACCCACAGTTCATTAGCGTATTTCCTCGTTCAGCGTTTTATTGCAGGCAAGAGGTCGGATCTACAGGGGTTATGACCTCAGGTGTCATCTTCTTAATCTACTTCAAGCCCGTCAGTCTGGTCAACAGACATGAAAACACACAATGAAGAGAACTGGCGACGAAGATAAGAAGTATAAAGAACTTTGTCACGAAGTACGTTAAAGTCTATGCTCTATAGAACTTTATAATGGCAAAGAGAAAGCACTGTTTCTCAGTTATATTGTAGGCTATTCAAATGGCTTCTTATTATATTTATTTTGTCCATTGTCGTCTTACTGTCACGTTCACTTTTATTTTAGTTCCTCAAAAACGGAAACGTGTTGTTAAGATCAGACTCTAAATTGTCTTCTTTAGCAAAATGCAGTGTCAATTGGCATTGTTGTAAGAGTCTGCTTTAAACTGTATGTTTTTTTTTTTTGGTGTAAAATGGTAGTACATGTAGTAGTAGTAGTAGTAGTAGTAGTAGCCTCTTTCATAACCGACTATGGGAATGTGCCCCTGAGGGGATAGCTGTCAGCTGCTTTTGTTTTCATTGTATTATTTTCGGCGGGCTCTTTTCTCTTCTGCTTGTTGTGAGAGCTTATTTTCGCCCAATCTGAGGTTTCACCGAAGAAGCATCACCACGTGGTGAAGCTGGAGTGTTCTCTCCAGGGCGCGAGCTTTGACACAGTTATATGGAGATCAAGCTGTTGCCCATGCAGCATGTTCCCTCTAACCACGTAGACGGTTTCCAAAATAATTATCATGCTAATGAGACAGAAACAAACGAAGCGTGACATTTCGCATATCCCTTGCATGGCGAGTCCTCATTTCGCAAAGAATAAATTAGTGAGAAGAAATGGGCACTTTTTGGTACTGAATATTTTTTTTTTCCAGAGCCCCTAAATATTTCGTGAATGTTCTGACAAAACACAATTCCAGGTCCCGATTATTTCAGGAACGATCTAGAAAAGACTATACTTCTAAATGGAGTGAAGGGATTATTATCATTATTACTTTCATAATCATCAGCATCACAGCAAGGGTCGTATCTGCATTCAGTTTAACAAAGCCACGAATAGGGCTCCAAGCGGTGACGGTATTTTTAGCACTGACAGGATAACCGCGAGTTCCCACTCAACTTACCCCCAACGATCATGCCGGTTCAAAGACACGGCTTCATCGAACAGCTTCTGTATTAACAACTCGTGAATTATTCATATGGGGCGAGGGACAATCATTTAAATACAAAGAACACACACAGCTCCATTTGTTTGAAATCGATAGGATTTCTCGTTCACCGGGTCATCTTTGCCAAATACGTGAAATGGAGACGTCCATGCCAAAGGACCGACTGTTGAACTCACTTGACCGCCTGTGAAAGACCTCCAGAGCAGAGGCTAACTAGCTAGACCACATTGCTACTAGCATCATTATTTTCCCTTGCGATACTGATATAAATAAATAAATAACCAAATAAAGGTAATTAAGAGGTACTAGGTGGACAGAAAGGAGAACATCTGACAACAGAAAATGGGAATCGAACCAAAAACAATCCAAACGGCGCCATCACCTTACTGTAAAAGTAAACCGTGATAGGACGCACAGCCAAATTAGCTTATGGATTATGGAGCCACTATTCTAGGTGGTCCCGTTGCGGGAAGCCTGCACCAAACATCACGCGCTCTAGCAGGGGTAGTTTCTGTAGCAATTTGTATTACAGGATGAGATTGCCAGTCTCATGCACTACCTCAGATAAATCCCCTGGTACGACATGCATGGGGTGCATTAGTCCTATTTTATCTTTTCTAGACACCCGGGACTTAGACGGGGCACATTGTTAAAATATTGTGATGCTTATTTTTAACTTTGTTAAATTAACTTTCTTGTATAGTGATTCGTCGTCATCATCTTCACATTAATTTAACGTCAAGATTTGGAAGTTACTCCTCACGTCATCTCTCTTGACAGAAGGGCAGAGTGTTAGACGGGCATGTGTGCCAAATTCTCAACCCTTTGAAAATAAAGCTCGTTCGTTCGTTCGTTCTTTGGTATGGTTTTAAGGACCATTTTCATTGCTCACGGACAGCTCCATCAGTGCTCCGATCTGCTCCATCAGTGCTCCGATCTCCTCCCTTAGAACACACAAGAGGATCTCAGTACCGCCGAGGATCCTAATGTGTATACAGAAATCGTACATTCTATAAATATTTTTGTAGCGGGTAGATTTTCCTAAGTTTGTAAATTTTGCAAGGGCAGCGGCCGTATGTCCTACTCTTAACAATGTCTAACTGCCGAGATATTTTTAACGTGTGCAACTTGCACATGGGATCTCCTATTTTTTCGCCCTTATCCAAGAAAGCTACCCATCCAACATCCCTACCCAGGAGATGGAGGGAGTATGACATCATTAGCACCCACTAGTTCTAAAAAGATTTCCATAAAATATATTCCCTGTATTGGGAACCGAACCCGGTACCTTTAGAATTAGAGGCAGAGTCACCACTCCCCCTCACATCTCTCTTTACGATCCATAGGAAGCCACATTTGGTTTATTGTCGCCAATAATATTGCTTTTTATACCCTGCCCAGTCCCTTAGTTATATTTGGGGTATATAGTGTGATAAATTCTCCTTCGGTGCTAGCCTGTTGCTAGTCTTGAAAAGGACTGATGCTGAAAAGGACCATAGTTTGGAGCCACAAATGCAGCTGGTCCTATTTGAATTAAACGTACACCAAACATTTATGTGCGTCTGTAGTGCTGGTGTATGTGGAAGCTGTTACATGATGCGGTTCTCATCCCCATGCTCAACCTGTTTATTTGTTGTTTCACACGTCATGCTTGAGGAAGCAATAATCATCTTCTGTCGTTGTCTCGTCACAGACCATAAGTATATATTTACTTAGTCGTTCTTCTTCTACCCGGGGGTGTAGAGGTTTGCCAGAGAGATCACTGTTACCCGTAAATAGTTACAGATGGGTTATTAAATATTATTATTATCTGATGACTGGTCTTGGAGATTGAATAAATGGTGATGGGTGTTACCTTAATGGTTACACTGTTCATACGCCCACACAGAGCAGAACAGTAATTCTTATATCACGCGAATGTCAAAATATCAAATTCTGTACTACTAACATACCACTGCTACACACGAGATACTGTTAGTGAATTCAATCTGTTTGTTGACCTAGATTTCCGCCACCCAGGCTATTTATGGTCATGCGTTACTACCGTCACGACTACTGTTCTCCTACCGTGTTAAATGTTGTAGTGAGTGTGCGTGGGTACATTCACACGCCACAGATACGCACGTACAAGTCGTGGAACTGCAGGTGACATATAACAGTTTATTGTCACAATACGTTCATGAAATACACAGTCAAACATAACTCACAACAAGAAAGTACTATAGTCACATCTCCACTTCTCATAATCATTAGCGCTCTACAACATCAACACTAGATCCTCTCAGCAACGGTCATCCTCGCCGTGCTGACAATAATAAATGGCCTCAAACGATGCTTCTAACATCAGCATTATAATAAATAGACAATGGATCCTTTTCCCAGCAAACGGTTGTCCAATAAATAATGGCCTCCTTAAATATGCTTCATCAAAGACGCTCTCAACCTTGGCGCTTTAATATAACTATGGATCCTCTCAGCAACGGTCATCCTCGCCGTGCTGACAATAATAAATGGCCTCAAACGATGCTTCTAACATCAGCATTATAATAAATAGACAATGGATCCTTTTCCCAGCAACGGTTATCCTCGCCGTGCTGACAATAATAAATGGCCTCAAACTGCAATGTTTCCTGGGCGTACACAAGCCCTCAGCTAATAAAGTCAGCCTAACTTAAGAGCTTAGCTCATGTAAACTGTTAGATGCTTTCCCACCATGGGAAAAGTCAATGAGCTGACAAATATATGTGGTGCGACACTGATAGGCAAGGAGAATAACAAAATGTCCATTTACCTTGATAGACCATCAGAATGCACTAATAACACACATACATACACGTCTCAAAGACGTAAGAAATATATCACTATCATCGGGAAATATCTTCAAATACTTCTAAGTCTATCCACAGAGGTTTTCCATTTCCCCAGGCATGAAGCCGAAACACAAAGACGTCGAAAACACGTCTTGACCCTCTGACATTTTTCGTTCGACCTCCAGATCGGAAATCTCGTTTAACCCCTACTAAACCGCGCATGCGCCTGGACGCTACGCTTCCTTGAGCGAAAACTCAAACGCAGTGTTTCAACACATTCCAGATAAAGATTGACCATTGAAGCCTTATATGGTCATGAGTTAAGACCTAAGCTCTAGTTGCAAACATTCTTAGAAAAGTTAGCCATAAGCCCAAATATGGACATGCAACTAAACCTCGGTTCTCGTTTTAAACCGGTAAGTTGAAACCGGTGGACAGACAACCACTGTTAAATACTCCTCCCAGAAAAATCCCGGGTGATATCCCTTAGGTCATGAATCAAAATTAATATAGACATTTTTATTAAAGCAGAATATTATACATAGCGCGAAACTGCACGCTACAATCACCATACTGTCTTATCGATGGTCTTACTTCTAGCCTGGTTCCAGTCTAATCCTCGGTCCTTCAGGTATTGTCTAATGTCCTCCTAGTGGACTCTGGGTCGTCCTGGAGGTCTGGATCCCTGGCTCTTGGTTTCCCATATTTGTCATGGTAGCCGATCTTCTCCCACTCTGTTGTACACCATAGGTAGTCGATCTTCTCCCACTCTGTTGTACACCATAGGTAGCCGATCTTCTCTCATTCTGTTGTACACCATAGGTAGCCGATCTTCTCCCACTCTGTTGTACACCATAGGTAGCCGATCTTCTCTCACTCTGTTGTACACCATAGGTAGCCGATCGTCTCTCACTCTGTATTACACCATAGGTAGCCGATCTTTTCTCACTCTGTTGTACACCATAGGTAGCCGATCTTCTCCCACTCTGTTGTACACCATAGGTAGCCGATCTTCTCTCACTCTGTATTACACCATAGGTAGCCGATCTTCTCTCACTCTTCTCTTCTTCTTTGATCCTTAGCCGCCGACCGTCAAAGCAGTCAGTGGCCATCACGCCTAGTGGCGTCTTGTAGGGCAAAAACAAATTGATTCCACTTTGCTCGGTCGGTGGCCATCCTTCGTACAGTGCCCCAACTCTGGTTCATTCTTTGCATCTCAGCCTCCACAGTCCTCCGCCAGGTTGTTTTTGGTCGGCCTCTCTTTCGTTTTCCTTCAGGGGTCCAAAGCATAGCTGTTCTTGTGATGGCATCGGGGTCTCTTCTGAGGACATGACCAACCCAGCTCCAGCGTCTGCCAGCTATGATAGTGTGCATGTCCTCTTGCTTGCTACGAGTAAGCAGATCTTGGTTAGTGATGGTATTTGGCCAAAAGATTCGGTAAATTTTTCTTAGGTATGTTGTGTGAAAAGAGGACAATTTCGACATTTCCTTCTCTGTAACTCTCCAGCATTCCGCACCATAGAGAAGCACAGAAAGCACACAGCTCTGATATAATCTTGATTTTGTGCTTGTGCTGTATTGGGAGGACTTCTCTCCCTCTGTTGTACACTATAGGTAGCCGATCTTCTCCCACTCTGTTGTACACCATAGGTAGCCGATCTTCTCCCACTCTGTATTACACCATAGGTAGCTGTGGTAAAGTGGGATGATATAAATATTTATAGGGGACTTAGTGTACTGACTGAGATCAGCTGTGAAGGTATCTGTATCTAATAAGTGTGGTGTATTACAGATGACCTTACTTTGCTACCACATTTAGACCTCATTCAGACTTATTCTGGAATATTATGATGACTACGTTGAATATCTAGGGTTATAATAGTGATGAAGTGTATGTTTACAACAACCAACAGACAGATAAACAATTTAATTTAATCCACAATACTTTACAACACTGTGACACTCACATACATAGAACACTCTATAAGACTATCTTAATAAGTCAAGTGTAACTTTTAAAAATATGTATTAATTCCTTTCAATAATAGATATCCTGATTCAACTACAAAGTGAACCAGGAATCACAATCAAATGAAATCACAAGTTGTATGTTCACAATTTATAGATAGGATCTTTGTATTGACATATATTATTATTACAATATGTGTGTAAGTAGTGATGTAGTACTATGAGGTAATACTGGCTATTCAAGCTAGGTTGTTGTTTGTCATCATGACTTCAAGTGTTTGTTTCTGGTGGAAATAATATTGGAAAGGTTCACAGTTTCTTTTTATTTGAAACAAATAAATGTCCCTCTTGATTTAATGTAAAGTCACTTTTAGAGGGAGGGGGGGGGGGGGGGGTATACACAAGATTGAGCTGCTCTGGCCAACGTAATCTTAACTTCTGTGTGGGCGGCAGGAAACAGTCTCCTATGCTCGCTTGCTTCACAGTTTTCTTGAGGAACAACACTGGTCGATATCTTGACCAAGGAGTATGCTATCAGCCTCTGGATTCAGCAAAAATCAGACCAGGTGCTGCTTTAATACTTTAGTACCACGGTCCCTGAAACAAGAAGGTTGTACCTCCTACTTCAGAACTAATTTCTAATCTATTTCCACACTGAAGCACAATACATAACAAACACCGAGTTCAGCGCTGTAGACCAACTGCTAGCTTCTAATGTACAATATACACCAATATTCCTCTCCCTAATGGTTACAACGCCTCTGCAATTCCAGCATTAATTCCTTCTATTCAATAAGATAGGTGTCATAGTACTATTTGGCAATCCCATGCAGTTATACTCCTCTCCGACAAGTTTTTCTCATGATAGAGCAATATCTAGGCTTTGCCTCATGTTTGTTACTGAACCACACACATACAGACATAAATTTATCAATTCACATTCAATTTTCATCAAAAAGATTTCAAATATGTCTAGCTTACCACAATTCAAGGAATTATTAAACAAATACGTTGACTGGCGATGAGTTATGGCACAATTCCGACCTGCCTCTGTCCCAGGCTTTTATTAGAAAAATATGAGCTGGATCTCAACGCACTTGCTTTTACAAATTGGATTTTCAAAAAAGTGGCACTGAACTGACGCTCCTAATTGACTATATTAAATGGTCTAGCCAATGAGACCATGTTTACAAAAGCTTTTGAAAAAAAGTACCCTTCCTATCGTTGCCATTAACAACCAAAAATAGTATTTGCCATCGACTAATCATGTTTCGCCTTACATATTATTCTAGCCAATCAAATCGGATTTAACGTGGTGGCCTCATTTCCTCTAAAGCAGTGTCCCAACACGCCATTATGAGCAAATATGATCCTGTGTTGTCAGACAACACCACTATAGTATTTTGGCTATAATTTGTTAATTATTAGACTATTTGCTTAACACCTAACATATTCTTTGTCAGCAAGACCTAAGGCACCCAAATATATAAGTTTAATGGAGCTAAGTGGCTGCGTTCAAAATATGTATTTTCTTCTACCACCCGCTCACTTCTATACGATGGGGTGTCTTCTGTACTGTCAGGCTAATGTCAGGATTTCAGACGTAAAACAGTATTGTGTCATGTTTCCTAATAAGCATTAACCATGTGTTTTAAAACCTAACCTCGTATTGGTAGTGTTTTTTATTACTGTTTATTTGAAAAAAAGCAAGCCTGCATGCTTTTCGCGTCGGGGTGGCATTAATTTTCAATCGCGAGACGACGTTGGTAGTATTGCATGCGTTCCTCCGTACATCTCTCGCTCTCTCTCTCTCTCTCTCTCTCTCTCTCTCTCTCTCTCTCTCTCTCTAAGCCCGTCTGTCTTTTCGTTTACGTAGTGCATAAAATGGCATGAATGGGATATTAAATCTAGGTCATTACGCAGTGTGTCTATCTCAAGGTTTTCTAAGAAACACAGTACCCGTTTTATTTTTCGAAACGCGTGTATTTGATGCAGTAGGCTTTACTAGCAAACGTGAAAGCGTTACAATTTTGCAGACGAAGTAGAAAAAGGGGATTTCTTGTTTAACTAGCATGACGTTCTATAATACAGGCGTACGCTATGGTCACCGCACTGTTCTTTTACCATTCTTCTTTCCTTGTATTGAATTAATTCGTTAGGCTTTACATTTCCTTTTTAATTTATATATGTGGATTTAGAATGTCTCACGACAGTAGCCGATCTTCTCCCACTCTGTATTACACCATAGGTAGCCGATCTTCTCCCACTCTGTATTACACCATAGGTAGCCGATCTTCTCCCACTCTGTATTACACCATAGGTAGCCGATCTTCTCCCACTCTGTATTACACCACAGGTAGCCGATTTTCTCCCTCTCTGTATTACACCATAGGTAGCCGATCTTCTCCCACTCTGTATTACACCATAGGTAGCCGATCTTCTCTCACTCTGTATTACACCATAGGTAGCCGATCTTCTCCCACTCTGTATTACCCCATAGGTAGCCGATCTTCTCCAACTCTGTATTACACCATAGGTAGCCGATCTTCTCCCACTCTGTATTACACCATAGGTAGCCGATCTTCTCCCACTCTGTATTACACCATAGGTAGCGATCTTCTCCCACTCTGTATTACACCATAGGTAGCCGATCTTCTCCCACTCTGTATTACACCACAGGTAGCCGATTTTCTCCCTCTCTGTATTACACCATAGGTAGCCGATCTTCTCCCACTCTGTATTACACCATAGGTAGCCAATCTTCTCTCACTCTGTATTACACCACAGGTAGCCGATCTTCTCCCACTCTGTATTACACCATAGGTAGCCGATCTTCTCCCACTCTGTATTACACCATAGGTAGCCGATCTTCTCCCACTCTGTATTACACCATAGGTAGCCGATCTTCTCCCACTCTGTATTACACCATAGGTAGCCGATCTTCTCCCACTCTGTATTACACCATAGGTAGCAGATCTTCTCCCACTCTGTATTACACCATAGGTATATACAAGGAACAATTAGAGCTCTTGCGACATAAATGTGGATCTGTACGGAGACAGATCTCTCAAGTTGCGGTGTTTCCACATTGGTTGTGTTTTGGCTTCGCTCTTTAATGTCTGTGCACTGCGTTTATTTTTTGTCGGATTCTTCTGCAATTTTTGGTAGAAATAAAATACACAAAAATAATAATTGTTATAATAATAATAGTAATAAGAATCTTTAAGTCAAATGTTGAAGCATTCCTATTTTATGACTCTGAAACATGGAGAAAAACACAACTGACAACCAAGGAGTTACAGACTGTCATAAATGGGTGCTTGTGTAGAACAAGATTGTGTGGCCAGATTACTAATGTGTAACTGTTTGAAAGAACCGGCCAAAAACAAGTGGGACAAGAGATGAGGAAAATACGCTAGCAGCATATAAAAATGACAGCGAGAAAACCAGCTGATAGCATCACAAGGTAGTATTTTTACTGGAACCACCCAGGAGAAGAGAAATAGAGGTAGACTGAAAAATACATGAAGACGGGAAATGGAAACAGATATCGCAATGATAAAGGAGAAAAAGAAAGACCTTGATAGGATGGCACAGAACAGAACGGCTTAGCGTGAAGTTGTTGAAGACATATGCTGTACAGAGAAATCTATCAATTAATGTGCTAGAGTATTTCAGTCCCATGCAAAAAAAAAAAAAAAAAATGGCCACCCCAGTGCGTTTTTATTGTTGTTGTTTGCAAATTTAAAAAAAAAAATGTTCATATGCATAAATAACTTTGTTGTTGTATTTGAACAACATTTCCGGTCGGAAATGACGTTTTGGGTTGTTAAAATTAGAAAACAGCTCTAGACAGGAGCAAAAGATACGAAAGCCCCTTAAATGGCTCCCGGGTCAAATGGGTCTAAACCCTGAGCCATTATAAAGTCGATTGGGACTGAAAGAGTTTTAATAGCCTTACCAGACAATCTGTGTTCTGGAATTTCCAGGGTAAGAGAGGTAGAGGAAGACAAATGGAGAAGAGAACTGGAGACAGGCATGAAGGGGTTGCATAAGACATTTAAAGAGCAGACGTCACGTGACAGAAAGACTTTCGGTTATTGGAGGCCTATACTCCTTTGGGAGTTGAAAGGTGAAAGAAGAAGACAAAAGAAAAATGGTAAATTTAGCATTTAAAAATGCTAAAACGCATATTCTCTTCACTCTGACTACGTAAAAATGTGTCTTCATTTGGTCGATCGGTCTATCTTTCCTTACTGCAAAAGTTAGAGATTAGAACCATCACTTTCAAAATGCTCAGTGCCAGTGAATATCCATGGACGATCATTAGCTCTTAAATAACACGTAGCCCGTTAATCTGTCCGCCTGTTATCTGCACAGACACTGTCTGTCTCTCATACTTACACGGAAAAGGCTGAACAGGTTAAGGAAGCGAGAGAAATGAGGTGATAGAGTAAAGTGAGTACACTTGACTGGTACTGGAAAACTCTCCGCGTGAGTTTTTCTTACACGATCGTGTCTGATGTAGTTTTTGTTAGGGGTTCATTGTACAGTTAGAATACTAGAAATAGCGGGGATTCCAATCTAAGTTTTCATCTTTGATATTTGCATCTGAAAGAAAAATGACTATACTTTTTTTTTAGCAGGTTTCAGATACGAGAAAATGTCCAACTATTGAATCAGAAATTGTCAATCAATCAATACACTTTAGCTCCCCAGGATGAACAGGCATTCAACAAACACATGTCAAGTCCTCCTGGCACGTGCCATCAGCTCAAACTCTTTCCAAATTTTCTTCATCATTTTCACTTCTGTCTCCAGTTCTCTTCTCTGTGTGTTTTTAATCTAGCTCTCTTTGCCCTGGGGATTCCAGAAAGTAATGTCCTGTAATGCTATCAACAGGTTTCCTCAGTGTGTGTCCCATCCATCGCCAGCGTCTTCTCATCTCTTGTTCCACTGACACTTGTCTGGCTCTTGTCATCAGTTCCACATTTGTGACTTTGTCATACCATTTCAATCCTTCTATTCTACGCAAGCACCCGCTTATGAAAGCCTGTACATTTTTGGTTGTTGTTGTTTTTGTTGTTCTAAATGTTTCAGAGCCACACAATACTTGTCATTTGAGTTGAAAATTCTTAATATTGTATTGGACTTGATTTGTATTGATCTCCATATGTTTCCTAATGCAATAAAAAATCCTCTTGTTTCTTCTACTCCTATTTAACTTTTCATGAACATAAAACAAAGGAAAACATATAAGGTTAGTAACAAAAACAAAATAAAAAACACAAAATAAAAAAAAAGAAAACACTTACTAACTACTCATAGGACAAGGAAAGACAACAAAATATTAAATAAAAATTAAAAAAACAACAACTCAAAAAGAACAAATACTAATACAAAGTAAAACCAAGTGTAAAGGACAACAGTTATCAAGAAACAATACAAAAGAGAAAATAAAATGGACAAATACTAATATAAATTAAAATCAGCAACTGCTAAAGACAAAAGCTATTTAAATTGAATACAAAATAAAATAAAATGACACTAAATACCCCAATTATAACCAAATTTCAGGTTGAACAGGGTAGACCAGGATGGAACGAGAAGAGGCAATAACGGTCAGCTGTTAAGTGCCCGCTCTCCACCCATCACCTCATCAAAACAACAAAAACGTACTGCTATTTTGATATTCACAAAATCCTGTCACAGAATGCTCCAAAGTACCTTTGGCCGCTTTTAAAATATAATGAAAGACGTAGTCAGCGCTTAAACAAATTACAGGTACCCAAGCCCAGGCTAGACCTATTTAAGACTAGTTTGGCTTACTCAGCTGCTCATCTTTGGAACAATCTTCCCAATGACCTGAAAAACACGCACAGTCCTTACTCATACAATCGTATACTGTTCAAATACTTTATGAGTGTTGATTATATGCCACCCTAACTGATTGTGTGTTGTACTTTTATCTAATATACTGTATGGAGGCTCTGATGATCTAGTTTTTCATTACAGTATACTTATTCTTAATTGTGTCATCAGGTACTGTTAATGTATGCTGTAATACTATCGTGTAATGTTGTATGGCCCTTAAATTAATAATTTAAGTACGCTGGAGAATGTTTGAGTAACAGTAACAAAAGATGAGCAAGAGGAAGGAAGAATGCAAGAGGGGACTGCCCGATTTTCAACCGTTGGCAAATTAATTGCTTTCGTAAATTTCTATCTAACTATCTACCTAATCTGATTCTGGTCTTGAGTTTGGGACGGCAAAGACAGCGAGGAAAGTAACTGTTTACCCTACCTCATCCTGATGAGCCTAGTATCATTGCACTCAATGCAGCAGTATCTGCTATGAGACTCAAAGCTGCTCACCTCTCGTAAAGTCTTTCGCGTGCACTGGAAAAAACACCGAGTCCTAGTCATTCAGTAGCAGACCGTTTGCATTTTTTACGAGTTCTTATAACACACCTCTGAATATGCCTCAAATCACTAATTTACTGTAGGAGGAATTCGATTTTTATCAGTCTTGTTGTTTGTTTGTTTGTTTGTTTTTTTTTTCATACATTTTTTTTTAAATTCTTAATTTTTAATTTTTTTTTAATTTAAAGTATTTTAAAAGCATACTTTAATTATAATGATTATGCAAATGTATGATGTTATATTACTTTTATAATGATAAATGCCTTAAATAATGCTTAAAGTAAATGTGAGGATGAAAGGATACAGCATACATAATGAGAGAGAGAGAGAGAGAGAGAGAGAGAGAGAGAGAGAGAGAGAGAGAGAGAGAGAGAGAGAGAGAGAGAGAGAGAGAGAGAGAGAGAGAGAGGAAGGCAGAATGTCAGACGGGCCTGCGTGCCCAATTCTTAACCCTTTGAAAATAAAGTTCGTTTGTTCGTTCGTTCATAGTCTTTCCCTCCAACTTTATCTATATTGCTGCCAAGATATGTGTACGATTCTACATCTTGTAGTGGTGTTTCGTCAAGATTGACCTTGTCATCATATCTTGCATTTATTGATGTCAATGTTTTCATAACCCAATCATTCGCTAGTAAGAAAAGAAATGGAGACAAGATATTCTGTCGCACTTCCACCCTTCCAGCAAACGGTTCTGCAAGCTGTCTTTCACAAAGAATCATACATTTTCGCTCATGTTACTGTCCCTCGTTGCGTCGATTTTATGCAGCTGTCCGTCAGGAGTTCCAAAATCTTCAACACAAATATTGTATTGAGCAACAGTTGGCTGAGAAGAAACCCTAAATCTAGACTTCAAATTGATTCCAACTTTTGCACTTGGCACCGTCGTTTCTGGAAGTCTCTGATGAAACAAATAAAGAATAGAACTACTGTACCCACGTGCGTGTCGTAGGAGGCAACTAATATGAGTTTGTGCGTGGGGTAAACAACCTCATCATGTAAAAGAAATTGTTATCAAAACCAACGATAGAAGAGCATGTGACTGCTTGGTGCAGGTTTCCTGCAAGGTGATTGGCTACCATTGTGGCTCCATGCTTTGTAAGGAACGAAGACAAAAATGACGACAACCGTTAACAACTAGTAGCTATTTACGTGCATGAGATGGTTATTCTGAAGGAAAATCTCAGATGAAGAAACCCACCCAAACAAAGGATAGAACCACCGATGGATAAGTATGAGGTGAGGCTGTTAAAGGTAGGTTGCAAAATATATCCTCATGGATTACTATCACCATCTATGTTAGAGCACAGCACCTTTCACATTTCTGGTTCTCAAGATGCGTAGTAAAATCACCAGCTACGCGAATGATCGCAATGTTGTCTTGGGGTACGATGAAGGTCCCTCGCCACGGTCGGTGAATTCATTTGTTACGCCGCTAAGACACAAAGAACAACGAACAACAATTTTTTAGAATACAGGGCAAAGACAGATTACAAGGTTGGCCTTTCTTTACCTTATATTACAAATTCTATTAAACCACTTAATTGTTAAAATGTGGACATATTTTGTCTATTTTTTCGTAGTATTTTGCATTTAATAAATAGATTATATGAGTCAGAATATTTGTTCTTTCATCTAGATTGTAAACCGAAAGAAATCTGGATGGGAAAGGCATCAAGGAAGAGAACTAGTCACCAGACATCATTAAAACTGGACTTTGCATAGTGCGTTCTCTAACACTTCATTCCCCTACGGATGTATTCTGGTATGGTTCTACCATCACCTTTACTACTACAAGTCGCTGGCACGCTCATTACATTATTGGCTGGAATAGCGCCAGACCTGTATCTTGTTCTGTCTCGCTATGGAAACAGTAGACTTGGAGAGAGAGAGAGAGAGAGAGAGAGAGAGAGAGAGAGAGAGATAGAGAGAGAGAGAGAGAGAGAGAGAGAGAGAGAGAGAGAGAGAGAGAGAGAGGAGGACATGCGAAGGAAAACAGCAAACTCTGCCAGCTAAGCTATTATGATGTGTCACAACAGCCTTGTTTGTAGATACCAGAAATTAATGAAGCTAGCGAGGGCCTCTGAATAGTGCTAAAATAGTGCTAAAAGAGATATCAATGTTTCTTGTTCTGCAAGGGCTATGGCAGCTGGCGTCGGATATCATGTCTCCCCACAGCTTCCGGTCTCCAGGCTGTTTATCAGTTATGTAATTGAATTCTTGTCAAACTCCAGTATCTTCTCTCTTTGTTGTTCTATATCTCTTTTTCATTCATTCCTTTCCTTGTATTTTTCACAATATATTCCAATCGTCCTCTAATCTTATGATGCCTAAAGACAGTGGATAGCTTCCTTCTAATAGAAATAACACTCTTCCTTTGTCCATTAGCCTCTTTCATGAGATCCTCATTACTCTTATCACTGTCCATGGTATTTTGAACATTACATATTTAGTCGTTCCTCTTCTACCCTGGGGTGTAGAGGTTTGCCTGAGAGAGCGCCATAGTGTCTTATCGGCTGTCTTCCTTTTAGCCTGGTCCAGCCCAGTCCTCGGTCCTTTAAGAATTGTCTGATGTTGTCCTCCCGGCCAACTCTAGGTCATCCTGGAGGTCTGGATCTCTGGGTCGTCCTAGAGGTCTGGATCTCTGGGTCGTCCTGGAGGTCTGGATCTTTAGCTCTTGGTTTCCCATCTTTTTCAGGGCATCCGATCTTCTCCCATTCTGCGGTCATGGCCAAACTATCGTAAATGGGACTGTTCCACTAGGGTTTGCAGCGGTTGGTTTTTCGAGGTCATGACATATCGTCTGATTGTGAACCGTGTCCTTTCGTGTTACTTTGACCACTTTCCTCAGATACCTCATTCCGGAGGTTTCAATCAATCAATACCCTTTATCTCCTCAAGGAGCATAGGACATGCGAAGTCCTCCTGTCATGTGCCATCAACTCAAGTTCTTTTCAGGATGTTCCACATCATTTTCACTTCTGTCTATTTCTGAGGTCTGCAGTTGGTTTTTGTGGGTTGTAGTCTGTTAAGTCCTAATTCTAGTCAAGGGGAGTTTATCAGTAAAATACTTGTAAGTACAGGCCGGATTTTTATTATCACCCTTGAGTTGCTACTTTTAGGATCGGGAATCCTCTCGAACCTTCTAGATGAGTTGAGTTCACGGCTCAGCGGTGTTTTTGCGCGGGGATGAAATTTTTTACTGAGCCGTATTTTAGGCGGGGATATTTTTCGTGACATTCGAATGCTGAGATAGCTTAGAGAAGGGACTGACGATTATGGTCAGCGTGTCCCGATATAGAGAATTGTTTTGGTGAAAAGGATTTTGATATTTCCTAAGATTTCATAAAGCCGTGGATATAAAGGCTTAAATATATTCTGCAGAACATACGTTGTTAAAGATTTCTTTCGGGCCATGGATAGGCCGTTATGTGTTGATATCTCCGATGAGGGAGATTTGTGAAGGTCGACAGATTATTATTATAGGGAAGGTGTTTTTCTCCCATGAGTTATGTTGAGTCTGACGATACAAATATTACTGTACTGCGATATAGGCAGTTCCCTTTACTGTAGGGATAATTTGGACCAGGAAACTTTATCATTATGAACTGCTGTACTTATGCAGCTGTTGTTCCTGGGATTTTGTATGCTATGCACTTAACTGCCTATGGATTTGGTGCTTATGAGATGTGTCCTATTTTGCTGTGTACTGTACCTGTGACAATGTGCTTAGTGATGTCCTCGTGACTGTGGAGTATTAAAACACTGTAGAACGATTAGGAGTTTCAACCTTTTCCTGACTCCTGCATGTACGTTGGTGTGTGTGTGACTATTGTTGACTTTCGTTAGAACTACATGCATTCGCGTTCACTGATGTCTATACACCCATACACCTGGTCGGCCACCTGTAAGCCCGACGAATGCTGATGTGCCTTCATCAGCGCACCTACAATAACATTAACATTACCATCCTTCCTGAACCACCAGTCTCTCTAACAATATGTTTATCATAGTCATTGCTCATGACAACGCATCAGTAGGTTAATGACTGGAACATGGATGAAGAAGTATACAGCCATCTCCGTCTTCTTGCCAATTTTGCTGAGGAGTCATTGATTTATATAGTATGATAGAGTGTTCTTAACATTCTTCTGTCAAACCATACCTCTGGGCCCTCTAGAGATTTGGATCTCAGTTGGACTGTTCATAACTTGATGTCACAAACCTTATAGAAACAACTTCACAGAAAAATGGCATAGATAGCACGCAGTTAGATTTAACGACAGCGTACTACTTCTAGGCGGTTAGAGCACTGGTCACTCGCGGCTAAGGTACCGTCTTCCTTTCACGGTATCCCCACGCTGCAGTCTACCCAGTTGTAAATGGGTACCTGACTTTGCTGTTGAGTTAGGGAAGTGTAGAGTGTGATTACCGCGAATGGTGTACTGTTCGTGTGCTGACCAATATAACCACTCATACACTTGTGTCTACAAGGCACCAATGCAGACTGCTGGAATCTTTGTTTACTCAATTTATTCAGACGTACACACTGGGACATACGAGTACATCATGGTATGTTGACATATCAATTTGTAGGTATACATAGCAGATCTGAAGTCATGACACATTCAGAAATAATGGGCAGTACATCAAAAGTTCAATTGTCATGATACATTATGGCCGCATCCCCCTATCTGACTAAACGCGTCAGTGAAGGCGGATCGGTAAATAACTAAAGTTACTTGACGTCCATAGTTTGTAGCATATATTATGAAACCACGAAAGAGGGGGTTTCTAGCAAGATTGAGATCTCCCTGTCACTGTCCGATAATAGGATAAATAATCTGTTCTCTTGGCAGTGATCAAAACATATGATGACCGAAATCTAACATGGCCGCCTCCCTGAGTTGTCGTTCACTCATTCATAGGAAGGAGAATATAAGCCAGAGTTAATTTATAATGGGTATATAAATGATTTCATAAATGTTTCCATACAGCTCTACGGTGATCAGGTTAATTCACGTAGCCATAACCGCTGCAGGAAAGTCTGTCATCTTCGTCGATACAAAACACGACCCTAGCGATACGAAGCACAATGTTCCATCTAGGTCGAATCGACATGAGATCATCAATATAGGGTCTGGCAATACATGGAGTCCGAATTATACATTGTACCGTACCTTAGGAGAGTCTCTAACATAAACTATAGTAGAGATACCATCTCCTTTAGAAGAAAACCACTTCATGAATCATATTTCCTTAAGAATCTACCAGCCCTTTGAAAAGTGCGTACCCGCCATTATCACGGTACATCGGAACTCATCACGACTTGTCAAGACAACTCATACTTCCGCTAGACCGGAATAACAAGAATCTAGTCCCTCCTACCCATCCAAAATATACAATATAGGACTGATTCTACTTGTACTAATAATATGTAATACATATGAATTCAGGCCATAAACACAATAAGCAAATTAATATATTTTCTGGCCCTAAAAAATAAGTACAAACGTAAGCGCAATATCCTTGCGCCGGATCAATATCCAGAACGATTACTCCTATAATCAAAAGTGTGAATCAAACATGGATTCTCTCGCTTTTACCATAGACAGCATTTTCATACACAAATGAATGAATGTCTATATTTTTCCCATATTAAATAGCCATATCGATTTTTGTAATATGTGCGTCAAAATATGCACGCAACAGATTACCACACCCCTCGGGAAAAAAAAAAGGTACATTTTTTTTTTTTTTTCAAACACATCTAGGAGCAACATACAATAGGCTCACAACGCACCAATAACAATGCGCAGATGATAAGCATAAGTTTTATGACCTTAGAGAAAGTACTTCTCTAAGTATAAATATTTCCAGAGAGGTGTCACCAACGCATACTACAATATTAGCAATGACACAATTTCCACATTAGTTTATACATAAATTTCATCTAAGATATCTTAACATCATGATCATCAAAGACGAAAAACATTGAAAGATCAGCGGTGAATAAATATCAATGAACCGCTAAGTAGTGTTACAATCAATATATGATATATTACATATGTGTACACATTCAAACATAGAAACAACTGTATCAAAGTTGTATAACAGTTATGAATCATGTGGGCATCTAGACAAAATATCTGCCATCACATTTTCTGACCCACGGATAGCTCGCACCGAAAAATGAAATGGCTGTAGAGCAATCGCGTATCGCGTTGATCTCGCGCTCTTCAGATTTTTACTCTGAATAGCCGTAAGAGCTTTCTGGTCAGTTTCCACAATGAAATGCGCGCCCAGAAGAAATCTTTGCAGTTTAAGGATTGACCAAACCATAGCCAATAATTCACGGTCTAGGACCGAGTAATTCTTCTCTGCGGCATTTAATTTCCGAGAAATATACATCACAGGATGCAGAGTTCCAGAGTACTCTTGCATTAGTGCCGCTCCAATCCCGGTGGATGAAGCGTCACTACGAAGAATAAATGTCTTATCCTTAGAAGGCAATACTAGGATAGGTGAAGTAGAAAACATAGTTTTAACCTTATCCAAAGAGGATTGACATTCTTGAGTCCAATGGACTACATTAGGAGACCCTTTCTTTAGCAAGGAAGAAAGAGGTGACATAATGGAGGACAGATTCGGGATGAATCGTCCATAAAATTGTATTAGACCTAAGAGACTTCGTACTTGCTTTTTAGTCTTAGGAATAGAAATGTTAAGTATCTTACTTGTATTATGGTCTTCTGTTTTTAGGAACCCATGACCAACACGGTGTCCTAAGAAAGATATTTCGCTAAAACCAATACATGCTTTCGATGGTTTCGCTGTCAGGTTATGCTCGCGTAAGATAGACAATAGTTCATTTATACCATTATAGTGATCGTTCCAAGTATCACTGAAAAGACAGATGTCATCAAGATACGCAATGACATCTGAGCGATGAGATAGGATTCGACGCATCATGCGTACAAATGTTCCAGGGGCGTTCATAAGACCGAAAGGCATGAAATTCCATTGGAATAGACCCCTAGGCGTCGAAAAAGCAGTAAACGGTTTGGCGTGTTCGGATAGTGGAACTTGCCAATATCCCTTAGACAAATCGAGTTTAGTAAAGAAGTGAGAATTCGATAGTCTCGTAAGTAGCTCTTCTAGTAAAGGCATAGGTTCCGCATCAAATTTAGTCACTTGATTCAATTTGCGATAATCCACGCAAAGACGTATGTTATTGTCTTTTTTTCGTACTATAACCATCGGCGAAGAATATGCTGATGTGGATGGTTCAATAATTTTTAACTCTATCATCTCATCTAACTCTTTCTCTACCTGTGCTTGAAAATGTATCGGGATAGGATACGGTCTGACTCTTATAGGACTATGGTCAGTAAGAATAATGTCATGTTGAATGACATCCGTTTGACCAGGAATGTCAGTAAGGACATCCTGAAATTGTTCTAACAAAGTAGAAACTTGTTTCTGCTCTCCTGGAGATAATTCTGGAGAAATTGCAACATCTTTCCATGATTCATTAGAGTGAAGAGGAATCATTGGAAAAGGTAAATTTACATCCGAGAAACTCGTTTCCTCATCCTGTATTACTGACAGAGATGAGTACTGTCCATGTTGGACTGGAAAATCGTCCGTTGCCTGGAAAACAGGTTGTAAATAATCAGGACGTTCATGGAATTCCGTGAGCATGTTGATGTGGAAGGTTTTACGCTTCCCGTCAATATCGACGATATAGTCAACATCGGAAACTTTTGATATTATATCGTACGGACCTTTCCAAGAAATGAGAAGTCTATTTTCCCTACAAGGTAGCAAGACAAATGCTTTGTCACCTGGACAAAGTTGACGCAAACATCTCTTTTTATTGGCAAATTCCCTTGCCTTCTGTTTCGCAAATTCAGAAGAAGCAGTTGCCAATTTGCATGCTTCAATAATCTTGTGTCTAAGTGCGATGACATATTCATAAGAGGATTTTGTGTCATCGACAATATTATCAGCAGTTATAAGATCATGAAGTAAGGACATAGGACCTCGCGGTTTCGCGCCAAAGACAAGTTCAAAGGGAGAAAATCCTGTATGTTCGTTGGCGACCTCTCTATATGCAAAGAGAGCCGCGGGTAAAACCCTATCCCAATCCTGAGGATGATCTTCCGTTATCTTACCTAGTAGGTTTTTCAGAGTTCTATTCAAACGTTCCACCATCCCATTGGACATAGGATGATAAATACTACTCAGCGATCTCTCTATCTTCAGAGTCGACATTACTTGAGACATGGTATCCGATATGAGTTGGGTACCATGGTCGGATAATATTTCTGCTGGAAACCCCAGACGAGAAAATATTAACCAAAGAGCATCTGCGACATCAGCAGTAGTTATGCTCTTTAGAGGAACAGCCTCCGGCCAACGTGTGCACATATCAACACACGTCAAAATAAATTGGTGTCCTCTAGCAGACTTTATCTTAAATGGACCAATGATGTCTATCGCCATTTTTTGAAACGGCCGAATGGGAATGTCTGCAGCCTGAATAGGTGCATCATGGCGTGGACCTCTGGATTTAATCTCTTGACATACTTTACAAGATCGACAATAGATTCGTATGTCCTTATTCACAGCAGGCCAAAAGAAAGATTGAAGAACTCTAGCTTTAGTACGGGAAAAACCCATATGTCCAGCACACTGCGAATCATGAGCGTGCTGTAAGATTTTAACTCTCATATTTTTAGGCACAAGGATTTGAGAATGAATGGACTTAGCGGAGTCTTGTACCATACGTACAAGTACGCCATTCTTCATCGTAATCCAAGATTTACGATTAGTATCCTTATTCGGATCACCTTTTGTTGCCAGAGTAAAGAATTTCTTTAGAGTAGGATCATCTTCCTGCTGTTTGATAAAGGAATCGTGGGAAATCTCCAAGGGATCATCTCGGATCTGCGCATCATTATCTTCAGAATGTGAAGATTGTGGCATATTAAGAGCTTGAGCCCTAGTGATTACTGCATTAGCCGATTGCATATTAACATTTTCCCAATTAGAAATTTGCTGTGGAGTGCATTCTTTCACCCCTAAATGCGACCGATGATAAGATCAGCGATCGGATTCGGCAAGAGACATGCTTGCACCTCTCCTGTAAAGAAAGGCGTAGCAATATTGATAATGGCAGTGGAGTACTTCTCCAATGTGCCACCAAATGTTACACATTTGACTATATTGCCTGTAGCTCGAGAAGGATTTACGAGTGATTGCCTCACTCCAATGGTAGTGCACCCCGAATCGAAAAGAATTGATACCGGAGTACTATCTATTAGGCCCCTATTAAAGACAAGAGCACCCCTTCCATTATGCGCAATTGACGCATGGAGAGCGGGAAGCGGGTGACCGCAGCTTAAAGTAGAAACTGTGGTTGGATCGAATAATGTTTTGCATTGCGAACACTCAGATGCTCTAGCAAAATCGAAAGCGGAATTTGCTACACTGTTGGAGTCTTTTTTATCATTATTCTGATTATCGGTGTCGTGGAACTCCTGTTGTGCAGAGTTAGCCTGGTAATAAGATTTACCATGTCTTTTGTGTTGTGATCTACCTCGGTTATAATTGTCTCTATAATTATTATTGCCTCTGTTATAACCCCTATTTGGGTTTGAATCATAATATTCATGATCATAATCATCATGCTCGTTATATTGAGTATCCCTGTAATATTGGTTTTTTTGTCTCCATGAAGCACTTGGGTAGTTCCTATAGCTACTCCCTTTCCGAGAATTTCTAACATTATGGGTACCCCTCGCGTGTCGAGGACTATCAGCCCGATTCCAGTTCTTCGAAGAAGAACCCTGATTTGAGTGGTTATCTTGGTTTTGATACTTATTCCAATTAACCTTTTTATCAAATTTATTTTTAGCTCCTTGGAATTTGTGTGAGTAATTCTGATTATATTCTGTTGCCGAAGCAACTGGCATACTCTCTTTAATGTTAGAGTTACTAAGAATCATGTCAGGGTGTGCCGTGGCATACTGGTCACAATATTCTTCCATTTGCTTTATTGTACCAGGTTTACGCTCATGTAAGAACTCTAGGAATGATTTATTTACAGAAGACATGACCTTGTCTCTTAGCAATAAATCCGTAAGACCATCAAATGTTTTCTCTGTTTTGGATAATTCAATCCATCGTGAAAGTGTAATTCGTGCTTTTGAGATGAAATCTGAGAATTCTACACCTACCTCAGGTCTCATTGTTTTAAACAAAAGACGGTAACCTTCCTCAGACAGCTGATATCTCTTTATCAAAGCTGCCCTAACAGCATCATAATTATCTTTGTCGGCCTCTTCAACAAAATATAACTTACTTAGGGACTCCCCTTTTAGATTTTCAGACAACTGATTCACATACTGTGATTTGTCAACATTATGAGATCGACAAGCCCGTTCAAATCTAGAAAGCCAAAATGTTATGTCATCACTGGTAGGGTTAAACGCTGGTACCTTGACCTTGTACACAAAGGGTTTACCATTACCACCAGATGCCTGATTAACATTACTCATACATGTCAATTTTAATTTCTCTAATTCAAACTCATGTTCTCTTATTGCTTTTCTCTCTTCAGCTTCTCTATCTAATTTTTTTTTTGTTCTGCAGCAGCAGCAGCTTCTAATTTTTTCTGTTCTGCAGCAGCAGCAACTTCTAATTTTTTCGGTTCTGCAGCAACTTCTATTTTTTTCTGCTCTGCATCAGCTTCTAATTTCTTCTGTTCTGCCTCAAATCTCCTTTCCTCCACTTGCATCTGCAATTTCTTAAGTTCAGCAGCAGTATCAGCTTCTTTTTCTAATCTTTTTTCTTCAGCTAGAGCTTTCCTTTCTTCTGCAGCAGCTTTTTTTTCTTCTATTTGAAGTTTTCTCTCCTCAGCCGCAGCTTTTTTTTCCCTCAGCAGCAGCTTTTCTTTCTTCAACAGCAGCAGCAGTTTTTTTCTCTTCTGCAGCTAATGCTTTGTCATATTGAGCAACAGCCCATTGTTCTAAGTCTTTTCCAGTCTTATCAAGAGATTATTTCATTGTGCAATGAAATAATCTAATGTAGACATATTGTCTTCTTAAATCAGAAACCTGAAAAAGTAAATAAATTACCCTATTTCACTTTAATGGGAGACAAGTCTATACCATAGACTTAGTCTTAGTCCAAACTTGTATGGTTTATAATAACCAATGATAACTTGAGTACCTGTGGACAACAATAACTGTATCTCAAATACTGTGGGAGACAAGCCTTACAAAGGTCTTGTATATCTCAATGTAATCAAAGATCACTTGGGTACCTGTGGAAAATAATCATAAAGTACTGATCTGTACTATACTATCAGTGTATACCACTATAACTCTATGTCATATGTCAACTAAAGACATTACAAAGGACAAACAAGGAAAGACAATATGAAAACATTTGCAGAGATCAAATTAAATTAAATAGGAGAAATGAAAAAAAAAATGATCACAGAATCCGTGATGATAACTGCAATAAGATAACAAGACAAATAACGCCACAGTGTATAAACATAAGGGTGTAAAGAAATCAAAAATAGAAAAGATGAGACCTACAATTATACAAACAAATCAAACAAAACTAAGGAACTTAAAATTATTAACAAAAACAACGAAGAAAAGAACACCTCATCACAACTAACAGAAATAGCAGCAAATTGTTGCTAACAAATTTCCAATTAAGAAAATGTGTACCTATAGAATACTAGTACCAGACCAATGTCACTCGGCATACCTTGTACTAGTCACACAGAACATAAACTAATTTAATACATAACAAATAACATGTAAGCATAAATAGCATATAGCATACAATATAATTTATGTCATGAATGGAATGTGTTGCAGGTATAGTGTTGTAAAGCAGGCACAGTTTATTTTAATACTAATAACTTGCCACTTTATTCAGTAATAGATTTAATTTTAAACTATTACACTGTCAATTTTTCTCTGTTGAGCATATGAAGATCCAACGATGAACTATGCACTTTATGTTCAACAACACTGTGGTTCTTCTGTACGTTGAGAAATGTCAACAATACTGCTCCAGATATTTTCTACACTTGATACCACTGTCCTGTGTAATACTGTCTGTACAGCGAAAAACTGTCAACAAGCGCTGACCTAGATACAGCATCCTATCGGTAATACAGGTCAAGCTGACATCGACTGTATAGCTGTCCTACTGGTGTTGATGTGGTCAAACAAATGTTCTTTCAGCTGTAAACTGTGATTCTCAACACAAAACTGCGTAAGCTGGACCCAGGAATCTGGCTCGCCACTGTAAAGTTTCTTTTCTTCTTTCCACTCTGTAAAGTGTCAGTCTGTATGCTGTGTAAGGAAGAGTGGTGTGTTGTTGAGATCAGGCATGCCCCCAGTCTACCCAGCTGTAAATGGGTAACTCACCCTAGTCCTGAGTTAGGGAAGGCAAAGGCTCCAGGGGAAGCAGGCCCTAAACTTGGTCACTCCAACCGACGCAGGATGGTGTATGTATGAAGTAGAAGTGTAGAGTGTGATTACCGCGAATGGTGTACTGTTCGTGTGCTGACCAATATAACCACTCATACACTTGTGTCTACAAGGCACCAATGCAGACTGCTGGAATCTTTGTTTACTCAATTTATTCAGACGTACACACTGGGACATACGAGTACATCATGGTATGTTGACATATCAATTTGTAGGTATACATAGCAGATCTGAAGTCATGACACATTCAGAAATAATGGGCAGTACATCAAAAGTTCAATTGTCATGATACATTATGGCCGCATCCCCCTATCTGACTAAACGCGTCAGTGAAGGCGGATCGGTAAATAACTAAAGTTACTTGACGTCCATAGTTTGTAGCATATATTATGAAACCACGAAAGAGGGGGTTTCTAGCAAGATTGAGATCTCCCTGTCACTGTCCGATAATAGGATAAATAATCTGTTTTTTGGCAGTGATCAAAACATATGATGACCGAAATCTAACATGGCCGCCTCCCTGAGTTGTCGTTCACTCATTCATAGGAAGGAGAATATAAGCCAGAGTTAATTTATAATGGGTATATAAATGATTTCATAAATGTTTCCATACAGCTCTACGGTGATCAGGTTAATTCACGTAGCCATAACCGCTGCAGGAAAGTCTGTCATCTTCGTCGATACAAAACACGACCCTAGCGATACGAAGTACAATGTTCCATCTAGGTCGAATCGACATGAGATCATCAATATAGGGTCTGGCAATACATGGAGTCCGAATTATACATTGTACCGTACCTTAGGAGAGTCTCTAACATCAACTATAGTAGAGATACCATCTCCTTTAGAAGAAAACCACTTCATGAATCATATTTCCTTAAGAATCTACCAGCCCTTTGAAAAGTGCGTACCCGCCATTATCACGGTACATCGGAACTCATCACGTCTTGTCAAGACAACTCATACTTCCGCTAGACCGGAATAACAAGAATCTAGTCCCTCCTACCCATCCAAAATATACAATATAGGACTGATTCTACTTGTACTAATAATATGTAATACATATGAATTCAGGCCATAAACACAATAAGCAAATTAATATATTTTCTGGCCCTAAAAAATAAGTACAAACGTAAGCGCAATATCCTTGCGCCGGATCAATATCCAGAACGATTACTCCTATAATCAAAAGTGTGAATCAAACATGGATTATCTCGCTTTCCCCATAGACAGCATTTTCATACACAAATGAATGAATGTCTATATTTTTCCCATATTAAATAGCCATATCGATTTTTGTAATATGTGCGACAAAATATGCACGCAACATGGATCTAGTCAGTGGCATCACTAGGGGGTGCGGTCCGCGCCGGGTGACACCATCAGAGGGAATGACACCAAAATGACTGTCTGTCATAAGAGGTTTTGATGTTACTAAATGTATAGGCTATCCTGGACAAATAGGTGTATCAGATGATACCAGGATAGTGCCAGATAAGAGACTGGTCTTATGAGAAATACCCCCTTCTCTGAAAAGAGCAAGGGTGTATAGGCAATCAAGATGTGGTCAAGCTATGTAAGTTCTCAAAGTAGATGATGATGATCTCTGAGTCCCTAACCGCTACCTCTACTGATCCCAAATGATTTAGCTACGGGTCTAGGGGAAATGTATTTACTTTATTTAATGCTTAATTTCAAACAGAACTTCAACTTAATAAAAATTAATTAAGCAAGGCTGTAGGAACTTTTCTGTACAATTTAATTGTCCTGAACCTCAATCTTTTGGGTCAGGACTTATAGAACTCAAGAAAATTATTTACAAAATGAAATAAATATTGTGGAAAATCTGTTCCATTTCTTTTAAAGGGTCACTGGAATGACTACACGTACTGTTCTTGATTTAATCTTTATACTGTTACCAATCTTACACTGCAAAGTCTACTACTTTCATCATCCCACAGTAGTTAAGTTTATTTGGGTGAATGAGCTTGGATGAATTATCAGTGCCTTACTAAAGGACTTATCTTTAAAAATGGTGCTGCTTCAGTGCTTTTGTATCACCAACTCTGTGACTCCTGGCTAAGACGATGGGGTCTATCTCCAGGATTTATGGGGAGCGCTCAACTCCCACACACTCATCTTCTCAAATAACTGCAGCCACGATGTAACTTCGTGATATAACCTGAAAATAGAAGGACAATCCCTTCCATGTAGAGATCTGCCTCAATCAATTCACCCCTAAACAATATTAAAACTTACTGTGGTCAGGCACTGGTGCTAACAAGTTGCACAAGACCTTGAATTTCGTTGTCTATCATCAGTTTTCATGCCATAACTCTGTCTCTTGGTTCATCAATGCTTGGGTACCTCGTTCATGTTTGGCTTCCATACAATAATCATGGCAAGTACAATACAGCATGTGACCTGTTGATTACTTCATTCTAACCTTCCCTATATGTTTATTACATGATCTATGAACAGGGTGTCACTCCAGAAGAAAATACTACATTAAATCGCTTATAACACTCACTGTCGTAAATTTGGAAATACTATACACCAATTTTTCAATTCGAACAAGCCTGCACTTACTACACACATTCTTACTTAGGTCAGCGTGACATAACACATCTCGTCGCTAGTTACACTTTCGAACAAATATGGCACACAAAGCCTGTTTACTTTACAGGTCAATTCTTTAACAAAGTATGCAAATAAAATTATCAATCTTACCCTCAGGTAAAGAAGTTCACACACACTCAAGCTGACTGGCTGTAAATGGGTTCTTAGCCCGCGCTACCCGTCCAAACGGCAAAGGCCTGGTCTACAGTCTTTTGGTATACGTCAGCTCAGTGTGATTTTTATGATTTCAATGGCGGAAAACTATAAAAGTTTGTTTCTATTTATAGAACTACACCGAACCAATCAGAGGAGAGTCAAAAAGTTAATTTTTCTTGACTAGTAAATTATGCGATTCTAAGTGTATCTGTAAGATCTGACTAAATTTGAAAATATTATATTTTTGTTATTTGTGGACCGATTTTAATTATCAAAAGTGATAATCAAACGGCCAATTATTCTCTATCGTTCTATATAGTTTTCCCTTAGTTATTCCTTTGCATTCAAATGTGGGTAATTTTTTTGGTAATTAATTTGGGTCTTACGCTGATGTGAAAATATCACTAAATTAAATTTTTCTATTACCCTAAAATTTTATTATGAGGGAATCTCTATGTATATATGTTAAGCAATATCAGCGCTATAATTTGAGGTATCCCTTTCATTTTAATTGTCTTTAGTTATTAAGAAATAAATTATCTACGTTCGGTCAAAAACACAAAATAGGTATTTATTTCTCGTCAACCAAAATTTTCTTACCACTACAAAATATGGAAACGATTTGATTGGTTGTTAAATTTGTACTATGCTCTGCGATAATTTTTGGTGTGGGCGGTAACTTTTTACTTGTTTATTATAAAAATTCAAACACACTAGATAAATTGTTGGCGGCAAATTTGACTTGTCCCTCAGAAAAATTTCAAATACTGTAGTTATTTATAGATTTAAAAATAAGATAGCTAGTTTGTTTCTGAGCGGTGAATTTGAGCGTGTTGTCATACGGATTCACTTCACTACACTGTCTATAAAATTTATGTGTAGTGTTTCAGTAGAAATTTATTATTTTTTATAAAAATATCCCTGTAGTTAGTTATAACCACAAAAACATTTTTCGTAAGCCCAGCTTACATGTACTGTATCAATATACCTACGTTTTTACTTCGAATTATATTGTTTTCTTACAGAATTTTCACTTTAACCACATAAAACTATGTAAATGTAACTACATTTAAGCTGTGCGTAAGATATTGTAATTTAAAGGTGTAATTTTAATTTTGCTAGTTGTTTATGTCACTACTATTGCCATTAGATTCAGTGATATACGGGAATGACGATTTACGAGTAACATTAGTACACAAAAACATTACTAAGGATTCTGTATTGTCTGGTACGGGAGGAGGTCCATGGGGGTGACACCATGAGTTACCGCATTGGGTGGCACCAACCCTAGTGACGCCCCTGGATCTAGTAGACTTAAATCTCTAACACTTGACTGCCCTATGACAGTGTCTGATGTAGGACTACCTTTACCCCCCCCCCCCCTTTCCCCCCTTGTTTGAAATAAATGAGAGCGACATGACACTCCTGAGACAGGCCGTGACTTCCGTCAGAGAAATGGATCTGGTTACAAGGCAGCGAACGAAGAATAAGAAGCCGAAAAAAACTCGGTGTCCTGTGTCCTGCTGTTGAATTAATCTAAAAGCTGTCTGGCACTTTCCAAATTCGTGAGTGTCTTCGCAATGTCTCTCATGAGTGTAGCAATAAAACGTCCATTTTTCACGACCCGATTACAACGATCAATTTTGGACAATCCACAGGGGACAGAACTCGAGGAAGCGTTAGTAGTAGTAATGAGATAAAAGTGTAGCCTCCCTTGAAATTTTGATTTTTGTTTTTTGTAATTTTGTTTTTCTTCATCAGTTATCAACTCACCAAGGAACGAAGGCCTTCAACAACAACCGTATCTCAAGTCTATCTGTCCCGCGCCATTAGCTGTCCATGTCGTCCTCATTCAAATGTCGATTTATGAACTGGCGGAAAATTACTATATGTGCTCTTTCTGCTGCACGTCCAGATAAAGGATCTGACTCCCTTGTTGTAATTCATTTCCATTCCACGTTAACTTAATTTGGTCGTTGTGCTTAAATTTATCATGACTTGTGCTCAATGGTCAATGCACCATGAAAAAATTTAAAGGCCTGCGTGCTATTTGTAATAAGTGTTCACTTTAGCATTCACTGTGCAGTGAGCACCGTTTCGTACTTTCCCGAACGTGTTAAATGAAAATATTGCAATGCATGCGCATTTTTATGGGTGTTCAATTTAGCTGTCACTGTGCAATGCTCGCCTTTTCCATAATTTTATGGAAAGGTGACGGGATTTTTTCATTGTTCGTTATATACTTTTCAGTTAAGACAATAAGCAATACTAGGACTTATGAGCACTATGTTGGTCCAAGTTATTTTTTTTTGGCCTAGAACTTGGCACTCGCATTCCTAGACCAAAGCTACCTTTGCTAACGAGAAACATTTTTAGATAATTGACTTTTAAAATCACCATGGGAACAGAGCTTCATACATTTATCACGAGGAGAGGGAAGGGGATAGGTAAAGTTAGCCCCACAGCAGATGCTGCTGTAGGGGTGTGACGTGTTAGAGACCAATATACTAAGTTCAGCGTCGAGAGGTGGGTAAGCGAGTTCCCTAACTAGCTGCCTTTCTCTTCCCTAACTCAAGACTAAAAGCAGGAACCTATTTACAGCTTAGTATGCTGGAGCATACCGATACCTTGATGAGAACCCGGCACCTTGCCGCGAGAGATCACCTCTCTAACCACTTTGCCATCGGACGCTCCAGAGAGAGAGAGAGAGAGAGAGAGAGAGAGAATAATTTGGTATTGTCAAAATGAGTCCCCACAAGAAGCTCTCTCTGTACCAGGAGGGACAATAAAGTAGAGACCAGAACCAATCATTTTCTACCACCCTCAGCCCTGAGTCTCTCTGTATTTCTCGCATTGTCTTAATAAGCGTGTGTCGGAGTTCTATCGTAAACCACTAATCTGCTGTATCTAATAATACTAAACTTTCACGAATCATTATTGTTTTTATGAATACCGAAAGAGAACTTATAGAGATAGGGTCCGAAATTCTGCAGAGAAAAGACAAATATTACCAGAATAAATGCTACAAATGATAGTACTTATGCACATAGAAGACGGCCGCATCCCAAAGATATTTTGTTACAGACAAATGGCAGACGGCAGATGGCAGATGGCAGAAGAATAGCCTAGAGACTTGAAGGTACTGGACATAAATCCAGCAGCCTGGGAGGATGAAGCTGCCGACCGTACTAATTTGAGATGCTCCCTACAGCGTCACCTCAGATTGGGCGAATAGAAGCTCTTATAACAAGCTGAAGAGACAGGAGCACGCCCAAAAGAATACCATGCAAAAAAAAAAAAAAAAAAGGAGTTAAGGGCTGTCACCGCAAAGGTGCATCATCGTCATAGTCTTGTTATGACTGAAGGAGACTTTTATATTATACTATACACGTGCACACAGACCCCTATAAGATGTTGACTTATTTATATATCTTGGTGTAGCGTGAGGTTTTTATTGTATATAGGATCAGTATAGTACTGACAATACAGAAATATAATTTCTGCAGGAAAATGGTGAAGTCTCAGTGTATGAGAGAACCACTGGTATCACAAATTAGTTACGGCTGTGAATGATCTGATCTCGAAAAATTATTAGAGTGGAGACAGTCATAAAATGCCACCCCGCTGGGTAACTAACTGTGATATTAAAACAAGGAAACAGATTTCACTTAACAATTATAAACTTGACAAGTCGTTGAAATACAATTTCCGTATTTATTAAGTATGTACACTATCTACTCTTGTGCTGAAGGGTGGATGTTGGAAGTTGGAATGCAATGGATTTATAAGTTTACATATGATTTATATATATATATAGATATCGATGGTTTTGAAGACAGGACGGGCGCACAATGATATAAATTGAATCAGAAGTCTGGGTCACAGTTCCATACATATAATCTCAACAGCATAGTCCTGGACATCAGCAACAATAGTACAAATACTTGCATAATTAGAATATGTAGTACAGTCATCCTTACGTACTGGTAACAACTGCATTCAATGTAAGTGCGGCATTCACCCCTCGCACATAAATCTCTATCTCTGATCTATAATCAATGTAAGTGCGGTATTCACTCCTCGCACATAAATCTATATATGGTCTGTATACAATGTAAGTGCGGCATTCACTTCTCGCACATATATCTCTGTGGTCCTACTTTCAATGTAAGTGCGGCATTCACTCCTCGCACATATATCTCTATCTCTGGTCTAATCACCAGGCATCCAAGTTCCACCAGAACTTAACAGCGCGGGAAAACCACAACGCGCTTACGTAGACCTCCTATTGGCGCGGGAAAACGACAACGCGCATTCAAATAATAGCATATAATGGTCCTACCATAGACCTCCTATTGACACTGGAAAACGACGTGTCTTTTTAATCCAAAGTGTGGCATTCACTCCTCGCACATATATCTATACCTCTGGTCTAATCACCAGGCATCCAAGTTCCTCCTGAACTTTACAGCGCGGGAAACCCATAACGCGCTTATAAATAATAATATATAAAGGCCTTGTAAATACACCTTACGCGGTACATCATCGCGTCACATCCAATATATTATAATGAAAATCACATACACTATTCACATACTCTAGAAACACTGACCGTCTCCCACGACGGATGGCCACAGACTCCTCTTTAACAACTCAGTATTCTTCTCTGACACGTATGCTAACTTCATTCACTTCGCACGCTTTTCTCATGTCCTGTAAATCTCAATTCACACATGAACGCCCCTGATTATTCTTCAACCATACTCTACGTGCTTATAACAGTGAACTTTTAAATGTCACATTCCAAGCTTGCATACTTCAATAATAATACACTCTAAACAGAGTTACACTTTTCTCTACCCACACACATGTATATACACGTCATGTATCTCATTACCTTAACCCATATATATATATATATATATATATATATATATATATATATGTATATATATATATATATATATATATATATATATATATATATATATATATATATATATATATATATATATATATATATATATATATATATATATATATATACCTATATATATATATATATATATATATATATATATATATATATATATGCATTCAAAGAACGCATACAAATATTAAGCAAGGATAATAACAGCTGAAGCGTTGAGTGCTGCTTGATTTATGAGTGTTATGTAAGCAAACATACACTTTGTTCTAGCATTATACAAGTGTTATATTACAAGTATAGCCCATGTAGTTATGGGGGGGGGGGGGAGGGAAGGGGAGTTCTCTTTGAAAAGACAAAGAAAGTATAACACTACTGCACCCTCAAGCATGTCGTACAAGGCGACTAACATGCGTTTTTACATGGGGGTTCCAAACCTCATCATGTAATAGAAATTGCTACATTAACTACCTCTGTAAGAGCATATGGCTGCTTGGTGAAGGCTTTCTGCGAGGGGACAAGCTGTAATAGTGGCTCCATGCTCCATACGGAACGGAAAGGATGATGGTGATGATGATAATATTAGATTTATTGAAACATTATTCTTGCATTACATAAACATTACACACATATTGCACAAACATGACACACGCATTACACAAACTTAAAACAAGAATTAAAAAGCATTACACATGCATCACACAAGCATTACATAAGCATCACATTCGTATTACATAAACATTACACAAACTATACAGAAGGATCACACAGGTATCGCACAACCATTACACAATCATCACACACAAGCATCTCACAAGCATCACACAAACATCACACAAACATCACACAAGCATCACTCAAGCATCACTCAAGCATCACTCAAGCGTCTCACAATCGTCACACAAGCATCACACAAGCATCAAACACACACAAGCAGCACACAACTATCACACAAGCATCACACAACTATCACACAAACATCACACACAAATCACACACGCATCACACAATCATCACACAATCATCACACAAACATCACAGAATCATCCCATAAGCGTTACACAAGCATCACACAAACATCTCACAATCATCACACAATCATCACTCAATCATCAAACAATAAAGCAAGCGTTACACAAGCATCACACATGCATCACACAATCATCCCACAATCATCCCACAAGCATCACAAAATCATGACACAAACATCACTCAAACATCACACAAGCGTTACACACGCATCACACAATAATCACACAAACGTCACACATCATCACACAAGCATCACACACGCATCACACAATAATCACACAAATATCACACCAGCATCACACAAGCATCACACGAGCCTCACACAATCATCACACAAGCGTTACACAAGCATCACACACGCATCACACACGCATCACACAATAATCACACAAATATCACACCAGCATCACACAAGCATCACACAAGCCTCACACAATCATCACACAAGCGTTACACAAGCATCACATACACATCACATAAGCATCACACAAGCATCACACACGCATCACACAAACATCACACAAGCATCACATAAGCATCACACAAGCCTCACACAAACATCACACAAGCATCAGACATGCATCAAACAATAATCACACAAACGTCACACATCATCACATAAGCATCACACACGCATCACACAATAATCACACAAACATCACACAAGCATCACACAAGCCTCCCACAACCATCACACGAGCGTCACACAAGCATCCCACAAGCATCACACAACTATCACACAAACATCACACACAAATCACACACGCATCACACAATCATCACACAATCATCACACAAACATCACAAAATCATCACATAAGCGTTACACAAGCATCACACAAACATCTCACAATCATCACACAATCATCACTCAATCATCAAACAATAAAGCAAGCGTTACACAAGCATCACACATGCATCACACAATCATCCCACAATCATCCCACAAGCATCACAAAATCATAACACAAACATCACTCAAACATCACACAAGCGTTACACACGCATCACACAATAATCACAGAAACGTCACACATCATCACACAAGCATCACACACGCATCACACAATAATCACACAAATATCACACCAGCATCACACAAGCATCACACGAGCCTCACACAATCATCACACAAGCGTTACACAAGCATCACACACGCATCACACACGCATCACACAATAATCACACAAATATCACACCAGCATCACACAAGCATCACACAAGCCTCAAACAATCATCACACAAGCATCACATACACATCACATAAGCATCACACAAGCATCACACACGCATCACACAAACATCACACAAGCATCACATAAGCATCACACAAGCCTCACACAAACATCACACAAGCATCACACATGCATCAAACAATAATCACACAAACGTCACACATCATCACATAAGCATCACACACGCATCACACAATAATCACACAAACATCACACAAGCATCACACAAGCCTCACACAACCATCACACAAGCATCACACGCGCATTAAACAATAATCACCCAAACGTCACACATCATCACACAAGCATCACAAACGCATCACACAATGATCACACAAACATCACACAAGCATCACACAAGCCTCCCACAATCATCACACAAGCCTCCCACAATCATCACACGAGCGTCACACAAGCATCCCACAAGCATCACATACACATCACACAAGCATCACATAAATATGTTATTAGATTGTAAAGCCGCATTAAATTAAGACAATATGTTAAGCAAAAATAATTTTCTGACTACCATCATTTTTGTATTGCCCCTTATAGAGCGCGGTATCTTTATTGTTGCTGACCCCTGGTAAGATTCTGACCCCTGTCAAAGTTCTAGAGATAAACCCAGATTTTCTTCTTAAAAAACCCAGAAATACCCAGATTATTTTATGCCTCAAATACACGGGATAGACGATGCTTACACAATCTTTTAGTGCAACTTTAGCACAAATAAATTCATATTAGACAAACATAAAGGTATGTTTTCAGGCACTCGTAAGAAATAAAGAAGTAGAACACTTGGACAACAGAAAAACAACAGACGTGAGTGGCTTACCCAGGGTTCGAACCCCGTACCTTCCGTACGACAACTCCGCCTAGCTATCAAGCGAATCACACTGACCCCACGGCCAGCTAGGCATCCCCCCAAAAAAATGCTTTACTGGCTATTTATCAGTAAGAAACACAAGATAACACCGGAAGTATACAGTGGGCAACTCAGCCCCTTAATGACGCAATCACTTCTGTTGTTCCACTATTAACAGTATGTGTCAGTCCAAACAAGACAAAGACCTTGATACTGGGTCCAGTAAATAGTACAATACCAGAAACCTACCCACTGTTCTATACTATTGTCCTTTAGTCTTCTACTATTTACTGGACCCAGTATCAAGGTCTTTGTCTTGTTTGGACTGACACATACTGTTAATAGTGGAACAACAGAAGTGATTGCGTCATTAAGGGGCTGAGTTGCCCACTGTATACTTCCGGTGTTATCTTGTGTTTCTTACTGATAAATAGCCAGTAAAGCATCTTTTTTTGGGGATGCCTAGCTGGCCGTGGGGTCAGTGTGATTCGCTTGATAGCTAGGCGGAGTTGTCGTACGGAAGGTACGGGGTTCGAACCCTGGGTAAGCCACTCACGTCTGTTGTTTTTCTGTTGTCCAAGTGTTCTACTTCTTTATTTCTTACGAGTGGCTGAAAACATACCTTTATGTTTGTCTAATATTAATTTACTGTTTACAGGCCTCGGGTTTCCCTTCCTTATGTGTTATTTAGCACAAATAAGCTGTGTGCTACCAAACACAGCCGAGAACAAAGACATGCGGAATCTCTTTCTTCAGATGTGCCTGTAAACCACTTGCAGTCCACATCATAGTGGCACAGTTGTCTGCAACAAAACCAATGACGTTACTAAGCGGGATTGCATGCGTGCTCAACAATTTCTTAACAGCTGTAAACATTCCAAGGCTAGTCCCATTCTCCACCTCAATACTGTAATATTATCAACACTGAATGTGTGTCTAATCAACCAATCCACTGTCTCTTTCACCATTTAGACTGCTAACCTTTTAAACTATTGTCTCTTTCGTCTATCAGTATGAGTGTAACTGTAAAAAGAGGAGGAAAGGATCCCGTTACATGCCCATTGAGGCATATTGGGAATTTGGTGTTAGGCCCATGTTTTCTTTACCACCAGCACACTAGGGGTGATGAGTTAAGCATCACGCCGGCCGCCTTAACCTACCCAGAGTTAATTTCGTTCGTTATACTGCTAACAACATAAACCATTGTTACTTTCGTTCGTTATACTGCCAGCCACATAAACCATTGTTACTTTCGTTCGTTATACTGTCAGCCACATAAACCATTGTTACTTTCGTTCGTTATACTGCCAACCACATAAACCATTGTTACTTTCGTTCGTTATACTGTCAGCCACATAAACCACTGTTACTTCCGTTCGTTATACTGTCAACCACATTAATCACTGTTACTTTCGTTCGTTATACTGTCAACAACATTAATCATTGTTACTTTCGTTCGTTATACTGTCAGCCACATAAACCACTGTTACTTCCGTTCGTTATACTGTCAACCACATTAATCACTGTTACTTTCGTTCGTTATACTGTCAACCACATTAATCACTGTTACTTTCGTTCGTTATACTGTCAGCCACATAAACCACTGTTACTTCCGTTCGTTATACTGCCAACCACATTAATCACTGTTACTTTCGTTCGTTATACTGTCAACCACATTAATCACTGTTACTTTCGTTCGTTATACTGTCAGCCACATAAACCACTGTTACTTCCGTTCGTTATACTGTCAACCACATTAATCACTGTTACTTTCGTTCGTTATACTGTCAACCACATTAATCACTGTTACTTTCGTTCGTTATACTGTCAGCCACATAAACCACTGTTACTTCCGTTCGTTATACTGTCAACCACATTAATCACTGTTACTTTCGTTCGTTATACTGTCAACCACATTAATCACTGTTACTTTCGTTCGTTATACTGTCAGCCACATAAACCACTGTTACTTCCGTTCGTTATACTGTCAACCACATTAATCACTGTTACTTTCGTTCGTTATACTGTCAACCACATTAATCATTGTTACTTTCGTTCGTTATACTGTCAGCCACATTAATCACTGTTACTTTCGTTCGTTATACTGTCAACCACATTAATCACTGTTACTTTCGTTCGTTATACTGTCAACCACATTAATCATTGTTACTTTCGTTCGTTATACTGCCAACCACATAAACCATTGTTACTTTTGCTTTTTGTCTGCCGCTAACTACATAACCCACTGTCTCTTTCGTCCATCAGTATTTTACATAAACTTCTGATTGATAACATCACTACTACACTGTTGAACATTGCCCTGGGCATTCTTGTTAGTAATTAATTCTTCCCTGTCAGCTGATTATTACCTCAGCATGTCGTAAAGTTTGGGAGCAGCGTAGAGAAGAAGAAAAGCGTGAAGACCCGGTATTGGAAAGGTCAGGCCAGATATTTGTCTCAATGTTATTTACCTTTTTCGCCCCTCGTCTTGTCCTACAGGTTTTTGAGGAGACAAATGTGGACTATTGCCACTTCGGGCATGTCGTAAGAAGCGACTAATTTGAGATTGTGCACGGGAACTGGCAGATTCATCATGAAAAACAAATTGCTTATGGAAACCGCCACTGCACGAGCACACGAATAGAAGCTTCCGATGAACCATTACTTAGTCGTGGAATAAGAGATTAGAGGAGAGACATTAGGGACAATGGCAGAAAGCCTGAGTGAAAAGTAGTTTCTAAGTAAAGATGAATAAAAACAGAATTTTTTAAAATTTTTTAACAGAAAACAGTAAAAATGATTACCTTTCGTTTTTCCACGTGTTGAAATATTTTTTATTTATTTACTTTTTGTTGTGTGTGGTCATTTATGTCACTGAATACCATAACTATTATCTCGAAAACCTGGCGATCTCTTTCAGTTATCTACTTTTATATTTTATTGCTAATCGTTTTCATGATGTCTTATAGCAGTCACAACATGCTTGATAATTACATGTCTCTCAGTCTAGTCTCAGTCTCATTTATTTCATGCTTCGCACGTTATGACGCATGGACCACAACAGCAGCTCGCTCCCCTTCCCCCCTGCTGGAAGCCTGCGCCAAAGGAAATGCTGCTGCATTGTTGGTTTCTGTGATGAGTTACTGTTTATTTTATTTTCAACTCGCCCCATTTTTTTGGTTCCATTTATTTATTTTTGTTCCTTAATTATTCTTAGGCGTTCGAGTTCGTTATTTATTAATTCTGGGTTATTTTTTATGGCGGTTGGATTAATCAGACAACCTTCACCAACTCTTTTATTTGTGGGTATGGGGGAAAGCCTGACCCAGGTGGTAACGCGGAATCAGTGGTTCATTCTGGTAGATAGGAGGTCAGTAGCGTTACAAAATATTACGTATAATTTCGGCGAGTGAGCAGAAACAATTTTGCGATTGCTCGGTCAACAATAAGTCAGAGGTTAGCTTATGATATGATTGGTGGGGTTTAGATTTAATTTATGTGCAGGCATGATAGTAGGCCAAAGGTTGGGTAAAAGCGGCTCCTGGGAGATGATGCCAGACGCAATGACTCACCGCGTCTGTCGTGCATCAGGCTATTAGCAATATATATAGTGAGCGCCAAAAGTAGTTATCGCTCACTATTCCAAGAATTTTGTGCCGTGAATACGCACCATTGCAGTCTGCTCGGTTCGGTGAAATTCTGTAAAGTTGGCGATTCACGGCGAGGAGGTTGTAGATAACCCTAAGCCTACCACGGACTTAGCCTTCTCAGGAGAAGGGGGCACGAGACATCAGTGTAATTGAAGAAAACTGGGTACGCGCTTGTACCTGGCGCCCAGTTACGTCTGCAACACTGAGAGGAATTAGAAGTTCTCTTGACGTGAGGAAACCTATACCTCAACGGAGGACTTGCCTCTAAATAGGAGCTCTTAGCTCGTAAAGGCCAATACCAAAACAGGCTACGTTGCCTGGTGTTGTTTACATACTGCCACAATAATGCAGTAGGCCTAAACCCGAAGCGGGTTAACTCGTCGGTTTGAAGAATTGAGTGTCATCAGCAGTAATAAAATCTACAGCCTTAGGCAATTAAATTTATATCTAATTACCAAGGGCCCCTTCATCAGTATTCGGGAAAGGAGAGAGGGAAAACATGCCTTTCTAAATGCTAACGGGAGGAGGTGCGTGGCGAAAAGCAACTCATCAGAGCCTCAGACGAAGACGATAGTGTCAGAGAGGCACTGAACAGAAACAGAGGAGAGAGAGAGAGAGGAGTTTAGCGAGGAACAGTAGGGTTAGATAGAAATACTTAGAGGGCAGCCTCTGACTTAGCGCTGCAGAATCCATTAGTGTAGCATTTCTTGATGGTGTATTAGTTAGGTGTGCAGGACCGCCTAGAGCGCCTTTGAGACAGTGTAGTCATTTAGTTTATACATCTTCAGCGGGACAATGTGTTTAGTTAGTAACAATAGTTAGTCATGAGTGGTGGCTCTTACTTATAGACCCCCCCCCCCCCCCCCCAGCCAAGTATATTTCTTTATCCTTAGTTGTTTTCGTGTAGGTGTGAAAGGGAGCGTGGTAATTTTTATATTGTGTCTTTCACTTGATTTGTTCTTTCTTCCAGGTTGTGCGAACTCGCACGTTATTGTTGTTTGCTGTGGTATTGATTTTGTTGTTTAATAAACTATAAAATGTACACTGGATCAGTTTATCTTTAACTATACTGTACTTGTATGCTTTGACTGTATAGTGGTGTCTGTGGATTACTTAGTGTAACCTTATCTCCTTTCTGGTAGTCAGAGGTGGTGAGACAGTAACTAGTAAATTATTCACAAGTGGCGAAAGAGAGTCAATCTAGGTTCTCACCTTTGAAGCGATAAATCTCATCCTTCCACATTCACTGTAATTCTCATCTTAATCTATCCTCTCAGACTTTCCTCAAAACTGGTGTCTTGTCTCTGTACTCAGACAGACTCCAATTAAAGCCACGTTGTGACAGTTTCTATAGTAGGGTGTCGCACATAATAAACACCCAGCATTTTCTCTCAAGATCTCTCTTCATGACTCCATTTTCCTATCTCCCATCTCCCGAAAACTTGAATAAGAAGACAACGGATAATAAATGTGATACGTAAATTAAGATAACCCCCAGAAAAAAGAGAGAGGGTAGATCTGAAATGAAGAGAGACTGCCAAAAAGTACAAAAGTTCAAACTGATAATAATAATAGTAATACATACACACACGGTAGAAATTAGCAGCACCGTGGACAATTGAGATACAGAAGTGATGAATGATGATCATCAGTATAATTATTCCTATTTGCTCGCACTACGGAGCATAGAGCCAACACTGCAGCTTGTCCCACGGGAAGCATACACAAAGCAGCTACATGCTCTTGAAGCGGGGGTTGATGTGACTATTCCTTTGACATGACTGGGTTGACAGCCACACAACCTCATATTAGTCGCTGATGCGATATGAAGTGATGGATCAGAACACATAAAAGACCTATCTGAAATGGGACGACCTTTACCTTTCTATGAGGATGAGATCATTTAAGAGACAAAAGAAGTTGATGACTTTCAGGCATCGGCAAAACAATAAAATCAGAATAAAAAGGAGCAGAGAAGCACACAAGAGGAAGGAACTATTAAGGAGATAAAATAAAATAAAGTTTCATAAATTGCTTTCCTTTCAAAATTTTTTATATAGCCAAAGGGAACCAACCGTCGAAATTTGCCCAAAAAACAAGAGAGGTTAGAGTTATATACCTTTATCTTTAAAGTCAGCACTTTAATTTATAGTTGAAAGACGGGAGCCGCGCTGGTGTAATGGCTTCGGCGTTGTACTGGCGACCAGGTGTTCATGGTTCAAACCCGGGCGTCGGCGTTTGAAGAAATGTTTACGGCTGGAAATTTGACTGAATATCCTGAACGGCTCCTGTGATAAACCCTCTGTGGATGGGAAGGAGCGAAGCTCCTGACCGGGTTGGAAGGAAAGTCCTCAGGTTCCCCAGCCTCGCAATGACATGTCATTGGGCCGAAGGGCTGAAAGCCCAAGTGCCGCTGGATAAGAAAAAAAAAAAAAAAAAAAAAAAAAAATAGTTGAAAGACCGGGAAGATATTTCTCTATACAGACACGTCGGTGATCTAATCTAGAGGTGGGAGAAGCGTCGACCGCGTAAACCGATGGACCGCTGAGAGATTTTTAGGTCGACCGCGTGATATATAAATTTTTTGAAATTCTTTTTCTAAATTATCTTTTGCTTATAAAGCTATATTTTTGTATCCATATTCGAGGTTTTTGTTGAGGCGATGCAGTGCAAATCATCGTCATATTAAGATAGTGTTTTTATATCTTGTGTAATACTAGTACTTAAATATTGTTTGTTAGTTTGATTTTGTTCTCATTGATGCAATATCTTTTCCGTGCCCGTGCACCGTTTTCATTTATTATATATGTTGTTGGTTTGCAATTAATACACATTTTTCTTCACCTTATATGCGTTCTACATTTCACAAACATGCGGAGTTTTTTTTTTAATTATTTACAGTAGAAAAACTTTTAAAGTAGCTGTAATTTAAAGAAAATTATATTGGGTATTCCACAGCCTCATTGAGAAAGCAGAAGTAGATCTTGGCATGCTTAAAGTGTGCCCAGGCCTGGTCTAATCTACCATGACCAATCAAAAACAACAACTGATACTCTACAGTCAATACTATTACTATTAAAAGTGACAGTTTTCGGCATTTGCATCTTAGGCGTTTGTTTAGGGCCTCGCGCATAAATATATGCTTGTCGGCACACAAGAAATTTATTTAAAAGGGATCTCGGAAAACCGTCACTTACTATTAACATTGCCACACTCTCTTTACTGTTAGTAGTATTACTTCTGTTGCTACTGCAATAACTTTCGCTACCACAGTTATTACTATTTGTGCTAATACTACCACTGCTATTATTACTGCAGCGACTACTGTTACTGTTAAAGCTACTTCTACTATTACTACTACTGCAGCTACAATTACTACTACTGCATTTACTACTACTATTACTTTTACTTCAATGTAAAACAAATTGTTACAAAAAACCACCTCTTCAAGAACACATGAATGCTTTGATGTAGGCTGTCTGCAAGGGAACATGTTTTAGTGGTGGTGTTACGTCCCTTTTGCGCACTGGATAGAGACTTGTATTTGAAGGCTATGTGGTGCGCACAAAGGTGTCGGTACGAATGTTTCTACGTGTGGTTAGGAAATGACGTGTCTTTGTTTGATATAGCAACAGTTTAGTTTATGCCCAGCGTCCAGTGGAATAAAGTGTTTATGTTTTCGTGGGGATCTTAATGTATGGAAGGATATACAAGGTACATAATGTACTTGGTAATATTTACCACTTGTGTCTATGTATAACGGAATATGCAGTGAGGATAAATAAGAGTGTATGTGTCTCAGCTGTTATGAGTGAAGGAATATTGAAATAACAACCCACAAATGGACAAGTGTCACGCAATGTAAACAAAACTATTGATTGAGGATATGTACAGGAATACAAAATATTTGAATGACTCGCCAGGACGAACGATAAACTTATGATACTTATTTATTTCTGTGAAGCAACTCTGTTAAGAGAAACAAAATGTAATATAAATGTTACTGTGCTTGCTACGAGGAAGTTGAGTTCAATCCTTTCACGTTTTCAGTGTGGCCAAGTTTTTAAGTTGATATTGTTCAAGTGTAAATCCAAGTTGAATTATTAATCATGCGAAACTCAACCCCGTAACAGTTGGCGGTATGCTTTACAGTGAGCCAAAAGTAAAAAAAAAATAAAGAATAGTACTTTCAGAACACAAGGCCGCTGGGAGCAAAGAAAACATAAAGAGAGGCAGAGAGCACAGAAATGGACACAGCCAACCAAGAAATTATAAACTGCACAGTGGCAACTGGCTGAGCTCGCGCTAAAGGGAGTTAATGACGTTGGAAACTTAAGCAGAAGATAATCTTTCGGTACTCTCCCTTTGTCTCGGAGTGCGCAATATCTGAATTATAACATGCGCTCCAGGGTTTGGTTCTTCAAAAACCTCGTGCACATGAAATTCGAGTATATGGAGCTTAATTACGAAGCCATAAGAAATAATGGGTTAGGTTCCAGGCTCATAAAGAACAATATTTATGTATTTAAGGTAAATATGCGTGGCAAAGCAAATCAAAAGTGACTGAAACGTTTAAAATAAGTTATTACTGCGCTTATTTGATACATAAAATTTGTTAAAATGTTGTATGGAAATTATAGAACAATCACACAGACCTAATTAGAAGAAGATTTTGTATCAGTATCTACTGAATAAACGCGTGCTGCTCCTGAAGGCTCTGTACCTAAGAGGTTGAAGATTGAGATTCTGAAAGTTGAGAAACATTTTCTAGATTGTCTACTGAAGAGGTTGAAGACTGAGATTCTGAAAGTTGAGAAACACTATCTAGATTGTCTGCAGAGGGTGGATGAAGACTGAGAATCTTAAAGTTGAGAAACATTCTCTAGATCGTCTATAGAAGAGGTAGAAGACTGAGATTCTGGAAGTTGAGAAATATTGTCTAGACTGTCTACAGAATAGGTTGAAGATTGAAATTCTGAAAGTTGAGAAACGCTATCTAGATTGTCTACTTAAGAGGTTGAAGACTGAGATTCTGAAAGTTGAGAAACGCTATCTAGATTGTCTACCTAAGAGGTTGAAGATTGAGACTCTGAAAGTTGAGAAACACTGCGAAACTCACTCATGAACTCAACTATCGTTGGTTGTCGTGCACTTCTCCTCTTCTCCACCAATATTTGGTTATATGGGGGCACATTATTGTATGAAACTACGTTCGAGAGAAATATACAATAACTTCAGTAGCATTTATGCTAGAGTGTAACTTTAAAGACATCACAATTAGCTCAATCATTTCATTGCATTACCGTGCAATAATGTTTTAATAATAAAAAAAAAACGTAAGTAAAAAAAATCCAGTTTTGCAAATGATTACTGTTCGCAATACCTTCTGTATAAATGAATTAATTTCGGGTACAAAGAATTAGGGCGTCGGAGTGGCTATGAGGAATGACGTCCGCCTCGAATTATAAAGATAACGGGTTTGATTCCCAGTAGAATGAATATAATTTATGGAAGTTTTTTTCAGAAGCAGCGGTCCAAATGGTATCAAACTCCATCTTGGTCTTCTGGTAGTGAGATCGAATGCCTAGCTTTTTCGCTTAAGGGCGAAACAATAGGAGGTCACCTGTGCAAATTGAATACGTTAAAGATCTCTCGGCAGTTGGACATCGTAAAGAGTAGGCCACACGTCCGCACCAGTGGCAAAATTTTAAAAAATTAGAAACCTGCCAACCACAAAAATATTTATAGGAAGTGTGATTCCTACATACACACATTGGGTTTATGTCCGGTGCTACGCAGTTCGTGCACTGTGCTGAATCCTCCTTGTGTGATCTAAGGGAGGAGATCGGAGCACTGATGGAGTTGTCCGTGTGCAATGAAGATAGTCCTTAAAACCAAACAACAAATTATGGGATGTAAAAGACAGTTCGCGCATTTTCCAATTCGCTCGAATGGAACTCGCGCAAATCGAGGCTTCAGTGTAATGACAGTGCTCGTAATTCGTACCCTAATATTATGTACTACTATGTGGGTCAACTCCCGAAGTACTGGTCAGTCTATGAATATTAGATCATCATTTTGACTCAAAATCATATCTCAACAAATGTCTACGATACGTTATTTGACAAAGTGAAACATGGGGAAATTATGAAAATAAACATCAGTGGTAAAGATCTGAAAATAATAAAGAACATGTACTGGTGATAAAAAAGCAGCTTTAAGAATTAGCAGCCAAATATGAAGATTTTAACAGGCAAAAAAAAAAGGGTGTTAGACAGGGATGTGTGCTGTCACAGAATCTGTTAAACTGTGCAGTGAAAATATAAAGAGATCCATAGATGACATGCCAGAAATATCAGTAATATAGTATACTGGTTCTTGGGTGGTGCGACCTTAACGGGCGCCATCTTGGGAGAGGACGGTGAAATGCATTTAACAATATGTTTTTAATTTAAATTTTAAAAGAGTAATTGAAACCACATTGTTTCGGATTTTAAATTTGCAAACTGTGTTTTGTTTACATTAACTTCATTTCTTTTACAATTAAATTCATGTCTATATTAATCGTGTGGTGAAAAGCGGCGCACTGATAGCCCATCGGTAATTCAAAATGATTTTTTTTTTAAAAATTACCTACATTAACATTTTAAAAACATTGGTGTATTATGTTTTTTTATAAAATACTACAGTGAACATCGCTTGCGGAAATCAAACCGTAATCCAGCTCACTAGTAGGACATTGAGTTTTCTGGACGTAAAATATAGTAAGGTGCGGCAGGGGCAGGGCGCCATCATCAAACCTTGCATCACCTTGAAAAATCATTAAGGGCTGGCTCTGAATATATGTCACGGGATTGCCTCCCCTTGCTTTGCAGTAGTAGTCCACCAATGTTCACAACGCAAGCGTATCTAAAAGTAGGTCGTCCAAGGTATCTATCTTCGTGCAAGATTACTATTGGCAAAGATGTAGATAGCAGAGGAATGATTTTTCTACCTTAGGGGAGCCTTCACAAGATATTCCCAGAAGTCAAGAACAAAACGCTGCTTAAGGGCTGAACAAATTTGTTAACTTATTATCCGGTCCGTCGCCTTTTGTGAAGTGGTTATGCTATGATTCTGGCCCGTCAAGCCCCAAGTTGGAATAATCCAATGAAGATTGAGATTCTGAAAGTTGAGAAACATTTTCTAGATTGTCTACTGAAGAGGTTGAAGACTGAGATTCTGAAAGTTGAGAAACACTATCTAGATTGTCTGCAGAGGGTGGATGAAGACTGAGAATCTTAAAGTTGAGAAACATTGTCTAGATTGTCTATAGAAGAGGTAGAAGACTGAGATTCTGGAAGTTGAGAAATATTGTCTAGACTGTCTACAGAATAGGTTGAAGATTGAAATTCTGAAAGTTAAAAAACACTGTCTAGATTGTCTACCTAAGAGGTTGATGACTCGGATTCTGAAAGTTGAGAAACATTGTCTTGATTGTCAACAGAAGATGTTGAAGACTGAGATTCTGAAAGTTGAGAAACACTGTCTAGATTATCTACAGAAGAGGTTGAAGACTGAGATTCTGAAAGTAGAAAAACACTGTCTTGATTGTCTACAAAAAGATGTTAAAGACTGTAATTCTAAAAGTTGAGAAACATTGTCTAGATTGTCTACAGATGAGGTTGAAGACTGAGATTCTGAAAGTTGAGAAACACTGTCTAGGTTGTCTACCTGAGAGGATGAAAACTGAGATTCTGAAAGTTGAGAAACACTGTCTAGATTGTCTACCTAAGAGGATGAAAACTGAGATTCTGAAAGTTAAGAAACATTGTCTAGATTGTGTACAGAAGACGTTGAAGATTGAGATTCTGAAAGTTGAGAAACACTGTCTAGATTGTCTACCTAAGAAGTTAAGACTGAGATTCTGAAAGTTGAGAAACATTGTCTAGATTGTGTACAGAAGAGGTTGAAGACTGAGATTCTGAAAGTTGAGAAACACTGTCTAGATTGTCTACCTAAGAAGTTAAGACTGAGATTCTGAAAGTTGAGAAACGCTATCTAGATTGTCTACTTAAGAGGTTGAAGACTGAGATTCTGAAAGTTGAGAAACGCTATCTAGATTGTCTACCTAAGAGGTTGAAGATTGAGACTCTGAAAGTTGAGAAACACTGCGAAACTCACTCATGAACTCAACTATCGTTGGTTGTCGTGCACTTCTCCTCTTCTCCACCAATATTTGGTTATATGGGGGCACATTATTGTATGAAACTACGTTCGAGAGAAATATACAATAACTTCAGTAGCATTTATGCTAGAGTGTAACTTTAAAGACATCACAATTAGCTCAATCATTTCATTGCATTACCGTGCAATAATGTTTTAATAATAAAAAAAAAACGTAAGTAAAAAAAATCCAGTTTTGCAAATGATTACTGTTCGCAATACCTTCTGTATAAATGAATTAATTTCGGGTACAAAGAATTAGGGCGTCGGAGTGGCTATGAGGAATGACGTCCGCCTCGAATTATAAAGATAACGGGTTTGATTCCCAGTAGAATGAATATAATTTATGGAAGTTTTTTTCAGAAGCAGCGGTCCAAATGGTATCAAACTCCATCTTGGTCTTCTGGTAGTGAGATCGAATGCCTAGCTTTTTCGCTTAAGGGCGAAACAATAGGAGGTCACCTGTGCAAATTGAATACGTTAAAGATCTCTCGGCAGTTGGACATCGTAAAGAGTAGGCCACACACGTCCGCACCAGTGGCAAAATTTTAAAAAAATTAGAAACCTGCCAACCACAAAAATATTTATAGGAAGTGTGATTCCTACATACACACATTGGGTTTATGTCCGGTGCTACGCAGTTCGTGCACTGTGCTGAATCCTCCTTGTGTGATCTAAGGGAGGAGATCGGAGCACTGATGGAGTTGTCCGTGTGCAATGAAGATAGTCCTTAAAACCAAACAACAAATTATGGGATGTAAAAGACAGTTCGCGCATTTTCCAATTCGCTCGAATGGAACTCGCGCAAATCGAGGCTTCAGTGTAATGACAGTGCTCGTAATTCGTACCCTAATATTATGTACTACTATGTGGGTCAACTCCCGAAGTACTGGTCAGTCTATGAATATTAGATCATCATTTTGACTCAAAATCATATCTCAACAAATGTCTACGATACGTTATTTGACAAAGTGAAACATGGGGAAATTATGAAAATAAACATCAGTGGTAAAGATCTGAAAATAATAAAGAACATGTACTGGTGATAAAAAAGCAGCTTTAAGAATTAGCAGCCAAATATGAAGATTTTAACAGGCAAAAAAAAAAGGGTGTTAGACAGGGATGTGTGCTGTCACAGAATCTGTTAAACTGTGCAGTGAAAATATAAAGAGATCCATAGATGACATGCCAGAAATATCAGTAATATAGTATACTGGTTCTTGGGTGGTGCGACCTTAACGGGCGCCATCTTGGGAGAGGACGGTGAAATGCATTTAACAATATGTTTTTAATTTAAATTTTAAAAGAGTAATTGAAACCACATTGTTTCGGATTTTAAATTTGCAAACTGTGTTTTGTTTACATTAACTTCATTTCTTTTACAATTAAATTCATGTCTATATTAATCGTGTGGTGAAAAGCGGCGCACTGATAGCCCATCGGTAATTCAAAATGATTTTTTTTTTAAAAATTACCTACATTAACATTTTAAAAACATTGGTGTATTATGTTTTTATAAAATACTACAGTGAACATCGCTTGCGGAAATCAAACCGTAATCCAGCTCACTAGTAGGACATTGAGTTTTCTGGACGTAAAATATAGTAAGGTGCGGCAGGGGCAGGGCGCCATCATCAAACCTTGCATCACCTTGAAAAATCATTAAGGGCTGGCTCTGAATATATGTCACGGGATTGCCTCCCCTTGCTTTGCAGTAGTAGTCCACCAATGTTCACAACGCAAGCATATCTAAAAGTAGGTCGTCCAAGGTATCTATCTTCGTGCAAGATTACTATTGGCAAAGATGTAGATAGCAGAGGAATGATTTTTCTACCTTAGGGGAGCCTTCACAAGATATTCCCAGAAGTCAAGAACAAAACGCTGCTTAAGGGCTGAACAAATTTGTTAACTTATTATCCGGTCCGTCGCCTTTTGTGAAGTGGTTATGCTATGATTCTGGCCCGTCAAGCCCCAAGTTGGAATAATCCAATGAAGATTGAGATTCTGAAAGTTGAGAAACATTTTCTAGATTGTCTACTGAAGAGGTTGAAGACTGAGATTCTGAAAGTTGAGAAACACTATCTAGATTGTCTGCAGAGGGTGGATGAAGACTGAGAATCTTAAAGTTGAGAAACATTGTCTAGATTGTCTATAGAAGAGGTAGAAGACTGAGATTCTGGAAGTTGAGAAATATTGTCTAGACTGTCTACAGAAGATGTTGAAGATTGAGATTCTGAAAGTTGAGAAACACTGTCTAGGTTGTCTACCTAAGAGGTTGATGACTCAGATTCTGAAAGTTGAGAAACATTGTCTTGATTGTAAACAGAAGATGTTGAAGACTGAGATTCTGAAAGTTGAGAAACACTGTCTAGATTATCTACAGAAGAGGTTGAAGACTGAGATTCTGAAAGTAGAAAAACACTGTCTTGATTGTCTACAAAAAGATGTTGAAGACTGTAATTCTAAAAGTTGAGAAACATTGTCTAGATTGTCTACAGATGAGGTTGAAGACTGAGATTCTGAAAGTTGAGAAACACTGTCTAGGTTGTCTACAGAAGAGGTTGAAGACTGAGATTCTGAAAGTTGAGAAACACTGTCTAGGTTGTCTACCTGAGAGGATGAAAACTGAGATTCTGAAAGTTGAGAAACATTGTCTAGATTGTGTACAGAAGACGTTGAAGATTGAGATTCTGAAAGTTGAGAAACACTGTCTAGATTGTCTACCTAAGAAGTTAAGACTGAGATTCTGAAAGTTGAGAAACATTGTCTAGATTGTGTACAGAAGAGGTTGAAGACTGAGATTCTGAAAGTTGAGAAACACTGTCTAGATTGTCTACCTAAGAAGTTAAGACTGAGATTCTGAAAGTTGAGAAACGCTATCTAGATTGTCTACTTAAGAGGTTGAAGACTGAGATTCTGAAAGTTGAGAAACGCTATCTAGATTGTCTACCTAAGAGGTTTAAGATTGATACTCTGAAATCACTCATGAACTCAACTATCGTTGGTTGTCGTGCACTTCTCCTCTTCTCCACCAATATTTGGTTATATGGGGGCACATTATTGTATGAAACTACGTTCGAGAGAAATATACAATAACTTCAGTAGCATTTATGCTAGAGTGTAACTTTAAAGACATCACAATTAGCTCAATCATTTCATTGCATTACCGTGCAATAATGTTTTAATAATAAAAAAAAACGTAAGTAAAAAAAATCCAGTTTTGCAAATGATTACTGTTCGCAATACCTTCTGTATAAATGAATTAATTTCGGGTACAAAGAATTAGGGCGTCGGAGTGGCTATGAGGAATGACGTCCGCCTCGAATTATAAAGATAACGGGTTTGATTCCCAGTAGAATGAATATAATTTATGGAAGTTTTTTTCAGAAGCAGCGGTCCAAATGGTATCAAACTCCATCTTGGTCTTCTGGTAGTGAGATCGAATGCCTAGCTTTTTCGCTTAAGGGCGAAACAATAGGAGGTCACCTGTGCAAATTGAATACGTTAAAGATCTCTCGGCAGTTGGACATCGTAAAGAGTAGGCCACACGTCCGCACCAGTGGCAAAATTTTAAAAAATTAGAAACCTGCCAACCACAAAAATATTTATAGGAAGTGTGATTCCTACATACACACATTGGGTTTATGTCCGGTGCTACGCAGTTCGTGCACTGTGCTGAATCCTCCTTGTGTGATCTAAGGGAGGAGATCGGAGCACTGATGGAGTTGTCCGTGTGCAATGAAGATAGTCCTTAAAACCAAACAACAAATTATGGGATGTAAAAGACAGTTCGCGCATTTTCCAATTCGCTCGAATGGAACTCGCGCAAATCGAGGCTTCAGTGTAATGACAGTGCTCGTAATTCGTACCCTAATATTATGTACTACTATGTGGGTCAACTCCCGAAGTACTGGTCAGTCTATGAATATTAGATCATCATTTTGACTCAAAATCATATCTCAACAAATGTCTACGATACGTTATTTGACAAAGTGAAACATGGGGAAATTATGAAAATAAACATCAGTGGTAAAGATCTGAAAATAATAAAGAACATGTACTGGTGATAAAAAAGCAGCTTTAAGAATTAGCAGCCAAATATGAAGATTTTAACAGGCAAAAAAAAAAGGGTGTTAGACAGGGATGTGTGCTGTCACAGAATCTGTTAAACTGTGCAGTGAAAATATAAAGAGATCCATAGATGACATGCCAGAAATATCAGTAATATAGTATACTGGTTCTTGGGTGGTGCGACCTTAACGGGCGCCATCTTGGGAGAGGACGGTGAAATGCATTTAACAAATATGTTTTTAATTTAAATTTTAAAAGAGTAATTGAAACCACATTGTTTCGGATTTTAAATTTGCAAACTGTGTTTTGTTTACATTAACTTCATTTCTTTTACAATTAAATTTCATGTCTATATTAATCGTGTGGTGAAAAGCGGCGCACTGATAGCCCATCGGTAATTCAAAATGATTTTTTTTTTAAAAATTACCTACATTAACATTTTAAAAACATTGGTGTATTATGTTTTTATAAAATACTACAGTGAACATCGCTTGCGGAAATCAAACCGTAATCCAGCTCACTAGTAGGACATTGAGTTTTCTGGACGTAAAATATAGTAAGGTGCGGCAGGGGCAGGGCGCCATCATCAAACCTTGCATCACCTTGAAAAATCATTAAGGGCTGGCTCTGAATATATGTCACGGGATTGCCTCCCCTTGCTTTGCAGTAGTAGTCCACCAATGTTCACAACGCAAGCGTATCTAAAAGTAGGTCGTCCAAGGTATCTATCTTCGTGCAAGATTACTATTGGCAAAGATGTAGATAGCAGAGGAATGATTTTTCTACCTTAGGGGAGCCTTCACAAGATATTCCCAGAAGTCAAGAACAAAACGCTGCTTAAGGGCTGAACAAATTTGTTAACTTATTATCCGGTCCGTCGCCTTTTGTGAAGCGGTTATGCTATGATTCTGGCCCGTCAAGCCCCAAGTTGGAATAATCCAACGAATGCTCTCTTATAATTAATGGCTTTATATTTATATATATATATATTTATCAAGAAAAATTGGCTCATTCGTTTGCTTTCGTACAAATGAATTAAATCAAATATTATCGTTTAGATTAAAATAACTTACAACAAATTTAATAGTCAATTAGTTCAACACGTTAAAATAAGGATTAAAGGGGGTGAAAGTTATATTAAATGTTTCCTCATTGAGGTTTTGGTATGGCGTGACTAATACTGTCTGTATTTTTGCTGTAGCCTGTTACACACAACTTAACTCCAGCTGAGTCCTGCAGCTGTGGTTTCCGTCACTTCTTTTTGGTGATGAGTACACTTCTCCGCGTAATTCGTCCACTGTAGGCGGTTGGTGGTGATACTCTTCTCTCACACAAGTAGCGTAGGAACTTCAGTACTTAAGTCTGATATCTAGTAACCACGAACCGTGACAAAGTAGAAATAAACAAATGCCTCAGTACATTTGTTCTCCGCAAACTAACAGGCCCATTTTCATGCGTTCCACCCACAAATGTTAACCTCTCAGAAGAATTAAATTCCCGAGCACATAATGTAACTCAGGGAATAGAATGAAAATTCACCAATATCCTTCTGGGTGTCAACTAGGAAATTGCGTCTGGAGTGCATGAATAATGATTTGCCTGAATTACAATTAAAAAGGTATATAAATCTCACAAAATGATTCTATACACTTTAGGCACATGTGTTGTATCATCATTCATTACTCGTCGCTACTCTCGTCGGGGTCTAGGTCATCTCTGCTGTCGGGTTTCCTGCATGACTAGTCAGAAACAATCACTAGCTCTTGCAGTAGTGGTTCATGAATATACTATTTTCCTATGTTGAGGTTGCCAGCCACATATATAACCACTTTGCAAGAAACCTGTAGAATTTACATTAGTAAATAATTTGTTTACACTTACACCAACATTTTGGGAATACACACGTCTCCTGGCACAGATTTAGAATGGACCCACAGCCCTGTAGTTAGATGCTGTTCGAAACACGTAAGTCTGAGTAATTCCTCTTATGACGGGTGAAACACTTGGTTTGGACATCTATAATTCCTCTTATGACGGGTGAGATACTTGGTCTGGAAATCTATAATTCCTCTTATGACGGGTGAAACCCTTGGTCAGGAAATCTATAATTCCTCTTATGACTTTTTGTGATAGAATTCCCAAGTTTCCAGTCTTGTATTAAAATCGTGGGTTTACTTGTGAATTCCAAAGTTGCCCAATACTCGATCTGGTACTTATAGTTGTGTAATTGTAAGTCCTATCCTTTTTCTTATGGCTTGTAGGAGGTGTTTAGCTGACGCTGCGATGCAGTCTGTCTGTGTGGTGTTGTGACTCCGAGTTTGTTAGATTATACTCACAATCCTTAGTTTCAAATCTCAGGTGTGTTTCCGCCGAAAGTTCCAATCAAATCATAGTAGATTCTGGCGAACCAATCCAATCTATATAGCACTGTTTGGGTGGGGAAATTTATCATTACTCATCCCACGCGTATTTGAAAATATTACTTTAATAAATACGCGTGGCCTCTTACACAGTGATGTCATATCGTTACCTAAGACTTCCGGCGCACCTCTGTTTATCAGAATAATCTGCGCGCCTACGCCAGACAGATGTCTGGACAGCCCGTGTGGTCTTGTTTCATCTGATCACCATACCGGCTTGTGTCAACACGATCAGCCGCTTTCCAGTGGGGTCAAATGTTTGACGGTCACGTTACCACAGGTGTTCAGACGGATTAGGCGATAAAATATTATCGCTGGCCGGGTCACCAAACCTGGCGAATCGTAACAACAGTGTGGGAGTGGAGTGTGAAACAATAAGAAACGCATTACTCCCATAGCAAATACTGCCATAGGGAAGTGACGTGTTAGAGAATTCACCATGCTATGTCCAGCATATAGGAAAATAGTAGAAATAACGAATCAAAAGGCATGATTTATGCCAAATAAAAGCGATGAATGAGAAAAATGAAGGAAAAGAAAGGATACAGCCGGAGGGCTGAAGGTGTGAGAGATCACACAAAAGGACATATTCAGACGTTTTGTCACAATATAAATAACTTGAGATACTCTGATGGTACAGTCTTAATAGCAAAAAGTGAACGGAAATACAATAGCGAAAGAAAGTGAAAATAAAGGCCTTTATGCCTCAATGGCAAAAAAGCCAATGGTAATCTCAAAGAAAACGATTTCACTAGAATGCACTATCAAAGTAAATGGAACAGTTTTAAAACAAAACAATTGATTCAAATACCTGGGCATGTCAGATGTTCCATCTGAGCAGAGATAGAAATTGATCAGCTTATAAATGTTTATGCTGGGGATGATGATGCCATTGTGTACACTGATGGGTCTGTAATCCGTGGTAATAAATCAGGGTGGGACTTCTCTGCTAGAGTAAAGGGCAGAACCGTCGCTGAACATAGCGGTGCTTACATGATAACAACCTCCAGCATGAGAATGGAGGTGGAGGCAGTTACTGCTGCCATAAGATGGCTGTATGAGACTTTATTAACAAAGGCAGTTATTGTATCAGACTCACAATCCATGCTTCGATGTTGGCTTCGACATGAATGGAAAACCTCCATAGAAGCATCGAATCTTCAAGAACTGATGGATCTACTGTCCTGGTCATGCAGGGGTACGCGGCAATAAAAGAGCTGACAGACTAGCTCCAGGAGCACCCATAGAAGGTGAATTGAACATGGATAAGAGAGAAATACTGAAGGCAATTCATGATCACCTATGAGAGAATGACACCGCCATCGATGAATCATCAAGGCTAAGATTGCTGGAATTTGGCATCAAACGTAAGACCAGCAGGGATGGACGTTTGAGAGGACGCATTCGGCGTGTATACAACCAGGAACAATTATCATTTATACTCTTCGACATTCGCTGAGGGAGACTGAGCACCTATGGGTTTACCAGTACTGCAATGACGTCGGTTCTGATATTCATTAACATTAATCCGCTTTCTTTGGGCATGCTGTGAGAAGAAGAAAGCTGAAATATATTATGATAATAAGAAATATTGAAGGAAAAAAATGTAGACGACGACAAAGAGAGAAGATTCTGTACAGTTTGACGTCATGACATGGACAGAAGTCAACAACAGAATTGATACAAAGTACTGGAGGCAGGAAGTTGTAGATAGACGTGATCGCCTGCGCCACCAGGCATAACATTTGAAGAGGAAAAAAATAATGTCATACATTCTAATATTATGTGTACGCACCATGTAATAATTACAAACTCTTTTATATATATACAAACAGTCAGACAAATACACAGACAGACAGATGCGCGGACCGACAGATAGGTAGACCGACAGATAGGCAGATTGACAAACAAGCAGACATACAGACAAGCAGACAAACAGACAGACATAAAGACTGACAGAGAGACAAACAGATAGATAGATAGATAGATAGACAGACAGACAGACAGACAGACAGACAGACAGACAGACAGACAGATAGATAGATAGATAGATAGATAGATAGATAGATAGATAGATAGATAGATAGATAGATAGATAGATAGATAGATAGATAGATAGATATATAGATAGATAGATAGATAGATAGATAGATAGATATTGTACAACTTACTCGGACAAAGAAATTACCTCCGTTAGGACAATAATGTTTTCATCAGGGCCAAGTGAACGACAAACGCAGAGAAAAGAAAGAGCGACATAGTCTCTAAATGAATAAAATTGCTTTATAAAAAATGATACAAGCCATACATGAAAATGGATGTTCTCACTCCGGTAAAACACAGTAAGGGCATCACTTTATTTTGTAAGACAAATTAATTCACTTTAGAAACGACAAGAGAGATAAAAGCTAGGACTGACGAGGTAAACGAGGGTTCTTTTAACGGAGAGTGCCTTTTGTCCTTTTCAAAGTGCTAAGTAATCAAATACGTGTAGGCTTTCGGCAAATTCCATTTCTCAATGGATTCATGAACCCAGTATACATTCTTTCCGTACTAAGAGGAAGGTTTCAGGAAATTTAAGAGGGTGTGTACGTCTGTATAGTGATGAGGGTGGTGGGGAGATGTTTCGAATACACTTAACAAGGAGGATAGATTGATATTTTAAAATTGTAAGAGTTTGAGATCAAGGGCATGTTTTACTGGGTTTTTTGTCAACATTGGAGTCTATCTATCTATCTATCTATCTATCTATCTATCTATCTATCTATCTATCTATCTATCTATCTATCTATCTATCTATCTATCTATCTATCTATCTATCTATCTATCTATCTATCTATCTATCTATCCATCCATCCATCCATCCATCCATCCATCCATCCATCCATCCATCCATCCATCCATCCATCCATCCATCTATCTATCTATCTATCTATCTATCTATCTTTCTATCTATCTATCTACCTATCTATCTTCGTGCCTGTCTGTCTGTGTATACATGAATATCTATTTTTCTGCCCCGTCAGTTTCTATCACTTTATTTTCCTATGGGTCTTTCTCTATGTCCTCTTCTGTTTGTTACATCTTACATTATCAGTGTAAACCAATGCCATCTGACATTGGAATCTTTGCCAGGAGAGCTGAGATTACAGCACATTTACTCCCTAACTCAATCATTGTTAAGTCTGCGACGTGACAGATAACCTTTACATATATGAAGAGATGTGTTTTTAGAGTCATGCGACCTTTTGCTTTATTTTTAGAGTGTCAAGATTTTACTTTTGCGTTACAGCGCTGAAGCGAAGCCGTTTGTGTTGCTTGATCCACAGTGAGGACCACAAAGTTTGTTTATCAAGGAGCCTTGGAGGAAAAAATAAATATTACACACATAAAGATATGCTTCAGCCACTCGTGAGAAATAAAGAAGTACAAAACTAGACAATGGAAAAAACAACAGAAGTGAGTGGCTTACCGGAGAATCAAACCCAGGTCCTTCCGACCTGCACCACCGCCTAGCTACGGAAGCGAATCACACTATCGTTATTTCTTTATTGTAGTAATAATCATGCTGTAATACTAAATGTAGCTAATAGCAAAAAGGCAGCGAGGAAGGGAACAGGTCACCTCATCTCTCGATGCTTGACCTAGAATAGTGATGTCTCTAACACTTTACTCCCTACGGCAGAATCTGCTACGTCACTACCTACCTAACCTTCAAAACAGCAAAAAGTAAATTTTAAATAAATGTTATAAATTATATGAATTGTAACTTTTGTGACCTAAAAGTATACGTAATATGTATCGTAGTTTTATGTTTTACACTTCCAGAAAACATAATGATGTTAGTAACTATAAACTATCAGTAAACAGAAAACCAAATAAAAACACGAGAGCTGAACGTTTGCACGACTTTAATGTCCGTGAATAGTTGAACTTTTAAAGTAATTCGTTATTTTTCTCCGTCATTTTTGAAGGAGAATGCTGCATGATATTTGCAATCAGCAGTAAGGCCCAGAAATAAGTCACAGTAACGCAAGAAACAATCAACAAGCGGTAAGCAATAAAACTTCGTTCCGACAAGTATGAACAAAACTTCTAATAATTAACCACAGCTACAAATAATTTTCACTAATAACGAGCGCACTAGTCAACTAAACCACACTAATCAGCGTTGATAATGAATATAAAACAAGATAGGAAACTCTATATAGAGCGATACAACAGGAGGCAATCTGATCATCAGAAGCGGTCCCCCCGTCGATCAAGTGTTTCGGCCCCTTAATCTCCTTTACACTCAAAGGGGGGCGGGCCCACTTGGGCATGACTCCCACGTGTCAGCCTCCTGTTGTCATGTGCAGATAATTACCACACTCCACCAGCCCGTTGCGGTTGTTCCACAGTCAGCAAGATGTTCTTTCCGCAGTTTCGCTGAGCCTCTTAAGTGCCCTTTATCGTGACTCTACTTTCAAACCCCACAGTTTCAGAAGATCATACATTGAGGCAGCCACAAGTCCTCTTGCACTTACCTCAACAGCCATGACCCGTGCAGTGAACCCGTCGTGTGACCGTGTCTCAAGTCCGTCGTCAGATCATCATACTTGGCTACTTTGAACGAATGTTGCTCGTCCAATCTGGATTCAAATTGCACGGTCAGCCCAATCATTATAATCTGGTGTGATGATGAGGAATGTAGCACTATATCTGGCCGTCTTCGAGATCATCTGATGCTTTCTGGATATATCCCTCGCCCAGGTAGATCTACTGCCATCTCCCAGTCTTTTGCATTGTCAAGAATAGATGGTAAACTGCTACTTGGCTTACAACACAAATGACAACAAAACAATTTTAATAACATAAAAAGAACAAAAGTCTCCTTCACCTTGTAATTATTATGTTTATTCATATATTTGGAGAGTGAGGTACTTTATATTACACCGTTGTCTTCTGAATATGTAATGGACTAGAAACGGATGTACACTAATTTAGACAGTGCTGTTGAAAACTGAGTTCTTGTAACAAAATAGTGCATGGTAGCAGTATTAGATAATTTAGTGATAGATAATAATGATATAATTTGAGTAAAAAACTACTGTAAGACTTAGACGACGCAGGAAAATAAAAAAAGAACTTGCATCGTTATTTGAATTATGCATATTGCATCAGATTTGTAATTGAATAGTTGAACATCTGCACCTAAGGCCAGATGTGAAACTAAGTTGCTGTTTCACGGAGAAGGATTGTCGTTTCGTCATGCGGGTCCATTAGGTGTTATAAATAAAATGAGAAAGTGTCTAAAGATTCGCATGCCATGTAGGAGGGGAGGAGAACCATTGATTATACGCCGTAACTATAGATAAAAACCGCAGGAGGGTTTAATTTGGTATGCGTAGACGTTAAATTTCCCTGAGAACATGGCTGCGCCTGTCAGTCAATGCTAGTGTAGTTTAGTTAGACCAGTCTGATAGAAAGATAAGCAGATGTAACCGCCATACCTGCCAGTCAATATAAGCTGTCTATATCACGTTATACCCAGCGAATAAGGTATGGCAGGATAATCAGCAATAAAGTATGCACAAGAAATTGCATTATTTGTTAAAAAATAAACAACCTGTAATTAAACCAATTAAGCTTAGAGGGTAGAAAACAATGGTGAAAGAGAAACTTAAGCCTCAGTCGCACACATGCAAATGTATGGAGATAAGTGATTCCTAATTTCTCAGTACATAAAGGAAGTGTTTCGGAGCGCAGATGAGTTGTCTGTTGTTGATATTGTGTAGATCTTCAGCTGTTTTCTCTATCGTCAATGCTAAGCAACATCATGGGCTTAAGTTGAGTCTGGCTGAGATGCCTGCTGTATGTCTCAGGTGGAAAATCATTTCCTTAGTTGCAGCCATGTTGATCTAAGTTGCTGTTGGGCGGTTTGTCCACCTTGCAAACAATTTGCCAGGGGATATGCACGGGAAGTATTGAGCACAGCGCTCAAACATAGGATATTTTCCATTAAAAAAATGTCAGTTGCCAATTATGGATTTTATTCAAGCGAGAAATACTTTTTATGCATGGTATGATTCATTCACTCATTGATTTTGTCAGTACTACATCAAATATTTGCCTTGGAATTATTTAATGATACAGATAATTATCTGCTAACGTGATGTGCATGTAAGTTGTGTTTTATTGTTGTAACTTCGGAAAGTTATAATTGTCCGGTTGAAAATTGTGAAGGATATTTATCTTCTATCTTGTGAACTTGTGAACGAAAATTTTAATGACTTTTAAATAAAACCGTAATTGCTATCCACAAGGCTTTAGTGGTGCTACAAAATATCTCTACAGAGCCTTGGGCCATGATGTCTTAAATCACGTTGCTTATATGACTCATATGAATAAGTCACCCTTAAAAGTTTTTAATATGGGTCATTCTTATAGAATACAAGTCAGTATTTTTTACAAGACTTTGTCATTAAGTATCACCGTCATTGTTTGGAAAACTTGGGGTCTCCTCGCAGAGCAACTCCGCTAAACTCATGAAACATCTCTGTCCTACATATTAAACACCATTATTTCTAGCAAAACTACAAGTATGCTACCAAGAACTTCATTCCTGCCCATTTTTGTTCATCCCAGAGGAATACTTGTGTAGATATTCCCATGAAGTCCACACAAAAGCATGATGATTCATGTGTTCTTGTAGTGTTAGGTTTTGTCGTAACTTGTTTTACAAGGTGAAGGTTGTCAACTTCATATTAGTGACCTCTTCGACAAGCCTGAGTGAGCTGATAGACTATTCTTTCATTATCTCTCAGAACTAATTGGGGCAACCCGAGCTTACTTAACATAAAGAGAAAACGGGGTCGCAGTGGCTAAGAGGTATGGCGTACGCCTCTAATTCAAAAGGTGACAAGTTCGATCTAAGTACAGGAAATATCATTGTTGGCAATTTTTTTGTTGAACTAGTGGTTCCTAATAATGTCATACTTCCCCCCCCAGCCTTCTCGGATAAAGACGAAAAAAATAGGAGGTCCTGTATGCGTTAAAACTCCCCTCGGCAGTTGGAAATCGTAAAGAGTAGGTCATACTGCCTTTGCCTTAGCAAAATTTAAAAATTAAGAAACCTACCCATCACAAATATATTTATAGAATGTGTGATTCCTGTATATACACATTGGGATCCTCGCCAGTGCTACGGAGTTCGTGCACTGTGCTGAGATCCTACTTGTGTGATCTAAGGAAATAGATATGAGCACTAATGGAATTGTCCGTGACCAATGAAGATGATCCTTCAATCCAAACCAAAGAGAAGACAAAACTAACCAGCAAAGCCAGGCCATAGGTATAATGTGAAAGGGAAAGAAAACACCGCCTAGGCTGGTCCCAAGCCCGTCTGAAAAAGGAGGCCTGCATGGAGGCCGTAAGGAGGCAGCCCCTCCACCATGCAAAGGCACAACAGGCCAATCACCTGTTTGCTTTAAATCATGATTACGCGAACTACAAGAGAGAAACCCGGACTGATTCTAAAGGCGACGAACTGGAACGGACTACGACTTATGGAACTTGGAACACAAGAAGTATAAATGGGAAAGAAGAGGAGCTGGTGGAAGAGATGAGGAAAGCAAAACTAGAAATCCTGGCTATAACGGAAACAAAGAAAAAAGGGACAAGGAGTCATGGATCTCGATGGCAACACGCTGCTCTACAGTGGTGTACTCACATCTGAAAGAGCCAAAGGGAGTGTGGGTTGCATTGTGGCCAAGAACCAAAAAGATAGTATCAAGGGAAGGAACTTTGTTTTGGAGCGCATTATGAATTTAAAACTAAAAGAAGGAGAAACCATAGTCAACCTGGTCATAGTGTATGGGCCAAATGAGGATGAGAGAGCAGAGGTCAAGGAAGAATTCTTCGAGCTGCTTCAAAGGACAGTGGACGACTGCCTAGATGAAATTATCATGCTCAGAGATTTCAATGCCAGAGTTAGAAATGACCGTGCTAGATGGGGTGGAGTTATCGGAAGATATGGAGAAGATACTCTCAATGACAATGGAAAGCGACTTCTTAAATTCTGCAGTGAGCAGAATCTGATCATTACAAACACAAAGTTCCCCCATACATGCATACACTAGATGTGAACCAACAAAGAATGAGAAGTCAGTGATCGACTATGCCATTGTTAGGAGGAGCTCATTTAAATATGTGCGGGATGCTAGAGTCTGGAGGGGGCCAGAGATTGGAAGTGATCACTACCTGCTTACAATCAAAAGAACAACTGAAAGAGTTGCTCAGACTAGGAACTGCCCAACATCACGCAAGAAACTAAGTAAACGAACAGGAGAAATGAGCATTAAAACCTACAAGCTGAGAGAGCCAGAAATTAAGACCAGATATCAGGGGCTTATTGCTGCAGCGGTGAGCAACACAGAAGAACAACCTGATGACTTGGAAACCCTCTGGCTTAAATTCAAGGACATCATAAAGACAGCTGCTGCAGAAGCATGTGGTGAAGTCCGACTTGGAAACAAGAGAAACAGGACACCTTGGTGGACAGAGGAAGTCAAAGAGAAAATAAGAGAGAAGAAAATGGCATGGAAACAATACTTAGGAGCTAAAAACACAGCAGGACAAATGGAGAAATATAGAGAATATGTGACACTCAGAACAGAAGCAAAGAACAAGGTGCTAGCAGCAAAACAGAAGTCCTGGGAAGAATTTGGAGAAAAGCTAGAAAAAGATGCGCAAGAAAACCAGAAATTGTTCTATAAGACCCTAAAGAACACGAGGAAGGAAAAACAATGTCCTCTCAAATTTATAAAGAACAAGCAAGGCAAATTGCTTACTGCCATGAAGGAAGTAATGCAAAGATGGAAAGAATATTTCTCAGAACTCCTGGATAGTGAGCAAGGTCAAGCATCAGAAATGATAACCACTAGCACAGAAGAGAAAACTAATGGTGGTGAAGATGACATAAAGATGGAAGAACTGAAGGCAGCACTGGAGAAAATCAAGATGGGCAAAGCAGCAGGGCATGATGGTATAACACCAGAAATGGTTAAGTACATGGGAGCATCAGGCGACCTATTACTCTTAAGGGTCCTGCAGGCAGCGTGGTGCAACAAGACCATACCATAGGATTGGGAGATTGCCATCTTAACACCAATTTTCAAAAAGGGTGACAATCGACAATGTGGAAACCATAGAGGCATATCCCTTCTCAGTGTCCCTGGTAAAATCTACTCTAGAATCCTAGAGCAGAGACTCCGACGCCTAGCTGAGCCACAATTGGATGAGATCCAGTGCGGATTCCGAGCAAACCGAAGTACTCAAGACCTAATCTTCACACTCAGACAGCTGAGTGAAAAGGCCCTTGTATAAGAGTGAGATCCATCTTTGTTTCATAGATCTGGAAAAGGCGTTTGACAGGGTCCCCTGGAGCAAACTTTGGGACGGTTTGGCAAGGAAGAACATTCCAGCACCTCTGATTCATGCTATACAGAGCTTCTACAAGTCTTGCAGAAATTATGTGAGGACAGCAAACCATAAGTCAGAAGAGTTCAGGACCACCACTGGTGTAAGACAAGGTGATATCCTTCCACCTTATCTGTTCATACTCCTCATGGACAATGTCATCAAGGCATGTAAGGAGGGAACAAGAAAGTATTCAGTGGGGTACTGGAAGATGAGACAGGTCTGTATTTCAGAGCTGGCATTTGCTGAAGATGTTGCCCTGATTGCTAAATCAGAGGCACATCTCCAATCCAACCTGCAAGTCTGGAAGGAAGAGCTGGAGAAGAGAGGGATGGTCATAAGCAGCTCTAAAACAAAATCCATGGTGATATCACGAGAAGAAAGAAGACATCAGATTTAGCTGGGAGAACAGGTCCTGGAGTAGGTCGACCACTTTAAATACCTCGGAGCTATTATAGACCGAAAGGGAGGCATCAAAGAAGAGTTGGCCACTCGAAAAGCAGCAGCTGGGAGACATTTTCAGGCCATAAATCGAGGATTCCTCAGCAAGAGAGAGGTTCGAAAGAAAACGAAGATGGCTGTATATCGCTCCACGTATGTCCCAGTCTTGACATATGGATATGAGTCATGGGCTATGACTACAACCCACAAAAGCCAGATCCAAACCTCAGAAATGAGGTATCTAAGGAAGGTGGTTGAAGTAACAAGAAGAGACATAGTCTGCAACCAGACGATACGTCAAGGCCTAAAATCCCACCCCCTGCAGACCCAAGTAGAACAGTCCCAACTAAGATGGTTTGGCCATGTCTGCGGAATTGGAGAAGATCCGCTACCACGACAAGCATGAGATACAAAGAGCCAGGGATCCAGACTCCCAGGACGACCCAGAGTCCGCTAGGAGGACAACATTAGACAATCTTTGAAGGACCGAGGATGTGGTAAAGTGGGATGATATAAATATTTATAGGGGACTTAGTGTACTGCCTGAGGTCAGCTGTGAAGGTATCTGTAGTGTACTGCCTGAGGTCAGCTGTGAAGGTATCTGTATCTAATAGGTGTAGTGTTTTACAGATAACCTTACTTGCTACCACATTATGCCTCAGTCAGAATTATTCTGGAATATTGTGATGACTACGTTAAATGTCTAGGGTATGTATATGATGAAGTGTAAGTCACAACAACAACAGACAGATAAACAATTTAATTTATTCCACCACACTTGACAACACTGTGACACTCACACACATGTAACATGCTATAAGACTATCTTAAATGAGTCACTGGTAAATTTTCAAATATCAATATGTATTAAGTACCTTCATTAATATATATGTCCTGAGTCAACTACAAAGTGAACCAGGAATCACAATCAATTTTAATTACAATTTATATGTACAGAATTTATCAATATGAGCCTTGTAGTGACATATTTTATTAATATTATCCTATGTGTGTCAGTTGTGTAGTAGTAATATGAGGTAATACTGGTTTTGTTTTTTCAAGCTATGTTGTTATTTGTCATCATGACTTCAAGTGTTTGTTTATCTTATAAATAGTATGGGGAAAAGTTCACAGTTCTTATCAATTTAAACACTGTATTTTCCCTCTGGTTTATTATAAAGTCAGATTTTGAGGGGGGGGGGGATAATGTTGAGCTCCACTGGCCACATAGGCTTATCTTTCGTGATGGCGGCAGGAAAAGACTCCTCTGCTCGATAGCCTCCCTGTGTTCTGGAGACACCTCACTGGTCACTATCTTGACCCAGGAGTATGCTGTCAGCCTCTAGATTCAGCAAAGCTCAGACCAGGTGCTGCTCAATAACTTTAGGACCACAGTCTCTGAAACAAGAAGGTTGTACCTCCTACTTCATAACTAATTTATAATCTATTTACAGACTGAACACATTACATAACAAACACTGAGTTCAGAGCGGTAGGCCAACTGTCAGCTTCATCTGAAATAATTTACACCAGTATATTCCTCCCTAATGGTTACTACGCCTCTGCAATTCCAGCATTATTTCTTTCTAGTCAATAAGATAGGTGTCAGTGTACTGTTTGGCAATTCCATGCAGTTTTACTTTCCTCCGACACCTTCTGTTCAGGTTGGAGCACTATATAGGCTTTACCTCATGTTCGCTACTGAACCACACATATATACAGACATAAATTATCAATTTACATTCAATTTTCATTAGAAAGATATTGAATATATCAAGCTTACCACAATTCATGGAATAATACACAGTTACGTTGACTGGCAATGAATATAGCACAATTTCGATCTGCCGATGTCCCAGGCTTTTATTTAGAAAAATATGCACTGGTGCTCAACGCACTGGTTCTTTAGTAAGTTTATTTGAAAATGTGGTGGTGACCTAACGCCTCTGATTGACTATATTCGCGGGTCTAACCAATCGTGCCATGTTTACACAGCTTTTCAAAAAAAGTACCCTTCCTTCCGTCTCCCCTGACAACAAAAGATAGTATTTATAGCCCGACTAATCGTGTTTAGCCTTATATTTCTTGCGCTCCAATCAAATCGGATTTAACATGGAGACCCATTTCCCGTACAATGGTGGTGTGAAAATCTGCCACTGAGCGATTCTGATTTTGGTGTTGTCTGACATCCCTCACTATTTCTTTTGGCTCTAATTTGTTAATTCCTAGACTATTTGCGTAACGTTTAACATATTCTTTGTCAGCAAGTCCTAAGGAACCCAAATATATATATTTAATGGGGCTAAGTGGTTGCGTTCAAAATATGCATTTTCTACCACCTCCTGTTCACTTCGAATACGATGTGGTGTCTGGGTACTGTATAATGTCATGTTTCCTAATAAGCGTTTTGTGAGTTTTTAAAAACTAACTCTCGTGTGTGTAGTGTTTTTTATCACTGTCGATTTGAAAAAAGCTAGTGCTTGTGGCCTTACACGCGTGATGGTAGTAATTGTGTATCGCGAGACTGTGGTAGTATTGCCTGCGTTCCGGCTTTCAGCCTCTCCCTTTCTTTCTATCTTTAGTCCATCTGTCTTTCGTAGTGTATAAAATGACATGAATGGAATTTTAAATCTAGGTCAACTTGCGTATCTCAAGGTTTTTCTTAGAAATGCAGCACATGTTTTATCGTAGAAAGCGGGTATTGAAGCAGTAGGCTTTTACTATCAACGTGAAACGTTACAATTTGCAGACGAAGGAGAAAACAAGGGGGATTTCGCGTACAGTCATTGTGACAGCACTGTTCTTTACCATTCTTCTTTCCTTTTATTGAATTTATGTGTTAGGCTTTACATTTTCCTGATAATTTATATATGTGGATTAGAATTTCTCACGACAAATCCTCCCCCCTTAAAACAGACGTTATATGTCAGCCTATAATTCTATATACACATAGAGAAATTTATTATTATTCCTGGGGTTTTGGGTGATTCTCATCACACGGATGGCGGCTTAAAAAATCAGCTCCCAGATTTGTTTTTCCACTTATATACTCTATGCTGAACTCAAATGGCTGCATCAATAATGACCAACGGAGTAATCCAGAATTCTCATGTCTAGCCTGTGCTAGAAACGACAAAGGTTTGTGATCCGTTTGCAACTTAAATGCCTTCCCATACAGATAAATATTGAATTTCTTTATCGCCCATATTACTGCAAGACATTCTTTTTCGCTAGTAGAGTAATTGGTTTCAGCTTTATTCAACTTTCTGCTAGCATATGCCACTGGGCTTAATTCCCCATCCAATGCATCTGATTTCTGTAGCAGAGTTGCACCTAACCCAATATTACTGGCATCCGTCCTTACTATGAATTCTTGACTTAAGTCAGGTAATTTCAAAATAGGTTTACTTGTGAGCTTTTCCTTCAATTCTTGGTAAGCCATTTCACATTGTGGTGTCCATGTAATTCTATCTGGATTTCCTTTACGTGTCAAATCAGTTAACGGTGCACATATGGAATTAAAGTTTTTGATATACTTCTGGTAGAATCCACATAATGAGACAAAGGATCTCACGTCTTTCTTGGTTTGTGGTCTCGGGGCTTTCTTTAGTTTCTCTAAATTCTTTGGGTCAGGGGTCATGTTTCCCTGATAAACTGTGTGTCCCAAGAATTCCAATTCTTTACATCCAACACAACATTTGGTTGGTCGGGCTGTTAAATTCGCTTCCCCAAGTCAATTAAACAGCATGTTCAGAGAGTCAATGTGCTCCTCAAATGTTTCTGTTGCTATAAGGATATCATCCATGAAATTTGTGATACATGGATTATTCAGAGGGTCCAATAATTTTCTCATCATTCTAGAGAAGACACTAGGCGCATTCTTCAATCCAAATGGCAATCTATTAAACTCATAGTGTCCTTCTGAGGTACTAAAAGCTAGGTATGGTCTAACCTCAGGCTTTACTGGAATCTGATAGTATCCTTTACTCAGGTCCACCTTTGAGAAATATTTAGCTTTATTTAGCCTGGCAAACAACTGATTTGTATCCGGCAATGGATCCACCTGTCCTTCTGTAATAGCATTCAGTCTCCTGTAATCTACACAGAGTCTATGTTCTCCAGAGGGCTTCCTTAAGAGTACAACACCGGAACTATACGAAGATTCACTGTGTGAAATAATTCCTTCCTTCAACAAATAGTCTATCTCTTCCTTCAAAGCTTTCTCCTTAGCAAAAGGAATCGAATAGGGTTTCATACATACAGGTGTGGGGTCCATCAGCTTCATATCATATTCCAATAGGTTTGTATGCCCTGGTCGGTCTGTTAACACCTCTGCATGATTATCGAGAACCTGTTGCACTCTCTCTTTCTGAGTTTTCGTTAAATGTGTACTGATTTTTACCTGTGCCGCTGTCTCACAGGGGTGTAATGGATATTCAAATGATGAAAGTGGTTCCTTTTTCATCTCCATGGCAATGGACACGGTCAACAAGTGTGTCTCTTCCTGATGTTCTCTTTCCAAATATTTCTTCAGGAGATTCACATGATAGATTTTTTCTTTCCCCTTCTTATCTATCTTATAATTGGTTCTAGACACCTTCTCTAGAACTGTATATGGACCTTGCCATCCAATTTGTAACTTATTCTGACTACCGGGCAGAAGAAGCAGTACCTTCTCTCCCACAGCCAAATCTCTGTCTTTAGCTTTCCTGTTATAATAGGCAGCATGTTTCTTCCTGGCTTGTTTCAAATTTTCATTGGCAAGTTTCCAGCCAGTTTTTAAACGAGTGGTCAGCTCATTCACATATTGGTATGAGGATGTAATATTTTCCTCTGCCTTTTCATCAGTCCACGTTCTTAACAGAGTTACATATGGACCTTTAAATTCGGAAACTTATTTCTCCTGGCACATGCCAGGTCCTTTCCACCCGAAGCTCTGTAGTGATGATTTTTCTTCCCAGAATTATCATGCACAAAACGACCGCTACCAACTTTCCTCTTGGGGCTTTCTCCCCACTTAAAATTCTTGATGAGAGATTTCCTCTCTACATCCTCTTCCTCCAGTTTGTTTAAGTCCGACTGAGGGATTTTCGGCTTATCCTGGGGTAAGACATCTTTTTGCACTCTCTGCATAGTGGCCATTGTAAAACAGTTAAGTGAAGCTTGTCCGTGAAAAGGGGCTTCCCATTCCCTTTGGTCCACTGTATCAAATTTATTTTTCTTTTTATTATCAGGCCTAATTTTGCCCCTTGGCGTGTCCAGGTCCTGATCAATGTTCCCACTTGTGGGAGTTCCCTCATGTGCTATGCTACACATTTCTACAAAATTCTCAATGTCCCATCTTGCCTTGGGCCAATAATAATTGTGAGCCACCTTTTGGATGATGGTACCTATTTTTTCATGGTCCCCATCTGGTTTCACATGTAGGCTCCTTATTAATTCTGCCCTATATCTTTTAGGAAGTACCAGCTGTCCCTGACCTTTGGATCTAGCTCCAGTCTTCCGATACATCAACTTGTTTTTCATGTAAAAATCTCCCTTGCCTGGAGTAGTATGACAAGTTGACAATTTCCTGAAACAAGGCTTGGGGGTCTTATCCCCAGCCTGTGCCTTCCTCATCTCTTCTGGAGTGGTATCTAACAGAATATCCTCCTCCTTTCTTGAGGTCGACCTGACCTGAAGGGTGGCCATAACTATAGGGTTCCTTCTACAATGGTCAGTGTCATGATTGTTCATCTTACAATTTTTACACCACCTTTTCCCTTGGTTGAAAGATTTTCTTTCATCATATTTCCTTTCATCGTATTGTGGGGTTTTATTTTTATTGTCATACCGTGGCCTATCAAATTGGTGCTTACCTTTGTTTTGATCTCTAGGATCAAATTTATTAAAGTTCTGTGGTGCCCTAAAATTATCCACCTGTTTCTTCTTATTACCTGATACCTCTGCCTGAGCTGCTTGATACCTTTCAGCAACATTTAGCAACTCACCCAGCCTCTCTGCACCTTGTTCCATGAGAAACTTTCTCAGGTCTGGAGCCATGGACTCTCTTAATTGTTCTATAAGGACCATTTCCTTAAGATCTTGGGTTTTCCCCAGAGAAGTCCATTTCTCCAAGTATGTCTCTAACCGTGCAGAGAACTGGTGATAGGTTTCACCTAACAGTAGTTTAGCATTCCTAAATTTTTTCCTATAAAATTCTGCGTTCTTTTCATATCTTAACAAAAGAGCCTGCTTTAGCATGTCATAATTTTCCTGATCACCTCTGCTCATTTTGGCAAAAAACTTCATAAGCTGCCCCACGAAGACCTTGAGATAACTTTAAGCTCCACCTTTCTCTCTCTAACCCATATGTGGTAGCTAATAGTTCATATCTATTTAGATAGCTCTCAATATCATCGTCTTTCTCAACGAAATGATCTAAATGAAAGTTCATAGCTGAGGTTGAGGCTCCCTGGCTAGCAGTGGCATCAGAGGCAAAGGGACTGGCACCATTTTCAGGAGCATGGCCTTGAAACTCAAACTCCCTTAGTCGTAACTCATGTTCCCTTTGTAATCTCTTTTCCTCCTTTTCTGCTTCCCTCTCTGCAGTCAATCTTCTTTCTTCTGCTTCCCTTTCTGCAGCTAATTTCTTCTCTTCCCTTTTTGCAGCCTGTCTTCTTTCCTCGGCTTCCAATGCTTTAGCCTCTTTGTCAGCCTCAATCTGCAACCTCTTAGTCTCAGCCTCTAACTTTCTTTCGGCCTCTTTTTCTAATCTTCTTTCTTCCCGTTCAATATATTTGTCACATTCAGCAGTGACATAAGCAATCATAATTTGCTCGTCCATTCCTAACTCTTTCGCAGTCTGTACAGCAGCAGATCGAAATTTTGCCAAGTCGGCCATTGTCTAACATACAAATGTAACAATTCAATCTTTCAATAATTATCTAAGGACACTACAGGCACTGAGAGCTCAACGTTATTTATTTTCACCCAAGGATACTTTTTAATTCTTATTATTCCCTGAAGTGAATTACCCCCAATATTTTTAATAGGGAAAGATTCAAAATCCCGAGAGCGAGACCCCAATATATGTGGTAAAGTGGGATGATATAAATATTTATAGGGGACTTAGTGTACTGCCTGAGGTCAGCTGTGAAGGTATCTGTATCTAATAGGTGTAGTGTTTTACAGATAACCTTACTTGCTACCACATTATGCCTCAGTCAGAATTATTCTGGAATATTGTGATGACTACGTTAAATGTCTAGGGTATGTATATGATGAAGTGTAAGTCACAACAACAACAGACAGATAAACAATTTAATTTATTCCACCACACTTGACAACACTGTGACACTCACACACATGTAACATGCTATAAGACTATCTTAAATGAGTCACTGGTAAATTTTCAAGTATCAATATGTATTAAGTACCTTCATTAATATATATGTCCTGAGTCAACTACAAAGTGAACCAGGAATCACAATCAATTTTAATTACAATTTATATGTACAGAATTTATCAATATGAACCTTGTAGTGACATATTTTATTAATATTATCCTATGTGTGTCAGTTGTGTAGTAGTAATATGAGGTAATACTGGTTTTGTTTTTTTCAAGCTATGTTGTTATTTGTCATCATGACTTCAAGTGTTTGTTTATCTTATAAATAGTATGGGGAAAAGTTCACAGTTCTTATCAATTTAAACACTGTATTTTCCCTCTGGTTTATTATAAAGTCAGATTTTGAGGGGGGGCATAATGTTGAGCTCCACTGGCCACATAGGCTTATCTTTCGTGATGGCGGCAGGAAAAGACTCCTCTGCTCGATAGCCTCCCTGTGTTCTGGAGACACCTCACTGGTCACTATCTTGACCCAGGAGTATGCTGTCAGCCTCTAGATTCAGCAAAGCTCAGACCAGGTGCTGCTCAATAACTTTAGGACCACAGTCCCTGAAACAAGAAGGTTGTACCTCCTACTTCATAACTAATTTATAATCTATTTACAGACTGAACACATTACATAACAAACACTGAGTTCAGAGCGGTAGGCCAACTGTCAGCTTCATCTGAAATAATTTACACCAGTATATTCCTCCCTAATGGTTACTACGCCTCTGCAATTCCAGCATTATTTCTTTCTAGTCAATAAGATAGGTGTCAGTGTACTGTTTGGCAATTCCATGCAGTTTTACTTTCCTCCGACACCTTCTGTTCAGGTTGGAGCACTATATAGGCTTTACCTCATGTTCGCTACTGAACCACACATATATACAGACATAAATTATCAATTTACATTCAATTTTCATTAGAAAGATATTGAATATATCAAGCTTACCACAATTCATGGAATAATACACAGTTACGTTGACTGGCAATGAATATAGCACAATTTCGATCTGCCGATGTCCCAGGCTTTTATTTAGAAAAATATGCACTGGTGCTCAACGCACTGGTTCTTTAGTAAGTTTATTTGAAAATGTGGTGGTGACCTGACGCCTCTGATTGACTATATTCGCGGGTCTAACCAATCGTGCCATGTTTACACAGCTTTTCAAAAAAAAGTACCCTTCCTTCCGTCTCCCCTGACAACAAAAGATAGTATTTATAGCCCGACTAATCGTGTTTAGCCTTACATTTCTTGCGCTCCAATCAAATCGGATTTAACATGGAGACCCATTTCCCGTACAATGGTGGTGTGAAAATCTGCCACTGAGCGATTCTGATTTTGGTGTTGTCTGACATCCCTCACTATTTCTTTTGGCTCTAATTTGTTAATTCCTAGACTATTTGCGTAACGTTTAACATATTCTTTGTCAGCAAGTCGTAAGGAACTCAAATATATATATTTAATGGGGCTAAGTGGTTGCGTTCAAAATATGCATTTTCTACCACCTCCTGTTCACTTCGAATACGATGTGGTGTCTGGGTACTGTAATGTTTTCAAACGTAAACCAGTATAATGTCATGTTTCCTAATAAGCGTTTTGTGAGTTTTTAAAAACTAACTCTCGTGTGTGTAGTGTTTTTTATCACTGTCGATTTGAAAAAAGCTAGTGCTTGTGGCCTTACACGCGTGATGGTAGTAATTGTGTATCGCGAGACTGTGGTAGTATTGCCTGCGTTCCGGCTTTCAGCCTCTCCCTTTCTTTCTATCTTTAGTCCATCTGTCTTTCGTAGTGTATAAAATGACATGAATGGAATTTTAAATCTAGGTCAACTTGCGTATCTCAAGGTTTTTCTTAGAAATGCAGCACATGTTTTATCGTAGAAAGCGGGTATTGAAGCAGTAGGCTTTTACTATCAACGTGAAACGTTACAATTTGCAGACGAAGGAGAAAACAAGGGGGATTTCGCGTACAGTCATTGTGACAGCACTGTTCTTTACCATTCTTCTTTCCTTTTATTGAATTTATGTGTTAGGCGTTACATTTTCCTGATAATTTATATATGTGGATTAGAATTTCTCACGACAGAGGACTAGAATGGAACTAGGCTAGGAGGAAGACAGCCGATAGGATAGTCTGGCGCTCTCTCTTCCAAACCTCTATACCTCACGGTAAACGGGGAACGACTAAGTAAGTAAGAAAGGGAAGGAAAACTTTAATTCTCCATTTTTTCCTCCAATGAATCATACTAACAATGTGCACATCGCTTGAATTATAGTAATAGAACATATTAATGTGAATTTTTAACATTTCATGGAGTATCAATAGTTTAACATGTATCCTTTAATATTATAGAATATTCATTGTTAACTTAACAAATATATCATTGGTCATGAGTGATATGTAACCAGAAGTTTAATGTTCAAGAGCCCAAGTGAAGGAAACTATAAACGAGGAATGGAAGACAACATGGAAGGAAAGTAGAAAAGGCAGACACGCGTTCAAACTGCTGAAAGAACCAACGAGGACGTGCCAGGTCAGAGAAGAATTAAAGATACCTTCGAACAAAAAACTGTGGCGTCTCCGTCTCGGTGCAGCATACTTTATGATAGAAGAACCACACTGCCAAGAATGTCAGGAAGAGAATGACATAGAACACTACCTGATCCACTGTAAAAAGTATGAACAACAAAAGCTTGAATTAAAAACTTACTATAGAAATCACAATATAGACTTAACAGGTGATAAGGTTTTAAGTATAGATGCCCCAAGAGATGCCCAATCAATACTTAAAAGATATATACATAAAACAAAGGAAAACATATAAGGTTAGTACTTCAGGAAAAACATACAACTAAATAAAAATTAAGCAGCAAGAACTAACAAAGCATTAACAAAAAACTAACTACTCATAGGACAAGGAAAGGCAACGAGGTATAGAAAAAAATAGGGCAACAACTCAAAAAGAACAAATGCTAATACCAATTAAAACCAAGTGTAAAGGACAATAGTTATCTATAAACAATACAAAAGAGAAAATAAAATGGACAAATACTAATATAAATAAAAATCAGCAATTGCAAAAGACAATAGATATTTAAATTGAATACAAAATTAGAAAATAAAACGACACTAAATACCCCAATTATAACCAACTTTCAGGTTGAACAGGGTAGACCAAGATGGAATGAGAAGAGGCAATAATGGTCAGCTGTTAAGTGCCCGCTCTCCACCCATCACCTCATCAAAACAACAACAACAACGTTTATAATATCACCATCATCATCATCATCGTCATCTCATCTTTACACCTTACGGAGAATGGTGCCACTAATACGCGTATAACACTGTGAGGAATCCCAAACTAAAACACACACACGTGTAGCCGTGGTGTATGTAGCAATTAGTTTTACATGATGAGGATGGCAGCCACACGCACAACCTCATATTAGTTGCCTTTTACGACATGCATGAGGGAGTAGTGGTCCAATTCTCTCTTTGTCTTCTCAGAGCCCCCCCCCCCGGGGGGGGGGGGGGCGATATGTGCAATGAGTTATATACAATTTCAAATTTTAAAAATATATATCACTGATGTAATGTGACAAGAAATCCATAGTTTATTTAATACGTACAACAACAAAAAAACATACATAGAATGTCACATTGCAATAAAAAAATGTATCATGAATGGCGTAAGACGTGATATCAGTAATTTGATATGCACAACGAATGTATCATTGTAAACAAAAGAAACAAGAAGGTATCACTTATGATCAGGGCCGGCGTTAGAGAAAAGCGACAGGGGAGACCACCCTGGGCGCTAAGGGCAGGGGACGCCGGATTAGGCCTGAAAATGAGTAGTTTTTTGGCAAGAAGCTAGACTTTTTTGTCTTCAACTGTGACATAATTCCTCCAGGCCAAAGCACGCAAGGTAAATCCTTTTTTAGATAAAAACTAATATGAAGGTTTACTACATATTTTAATATTCATTTTTATGTTGTCATATCTTTAAATTTTTTTTTTAAAGTAATAATTACCTAAAACTGATCTGCAATGTTATTCACGTATCGTAACTAATTCTGCAGTAGATTTTAATTAACTTTCGCAGCTAGAAGTGTGGGGAAGGGTCATCTGTCAAACCAGTCGCCCCTGGCACCAAATACTCTAAAGCCGACCTTGCTGGTGATAAATGACATGAAATCAATAGTTTAATTTGCACAGTGAATGATTGAGATTGTCTTAGTGTAAATATAACATATATCGTGGATAATATATGGCGTGAAAGATCTTTGGAATGTCACACGTGGATAATGCCAGAAATGACGGTGTGTAGAATATCATAAAATAGACAGGGAGACACATTTAGATCTACTAACAATCGCAACAACTTTAATGGTATAGTAATGCGTCAAGATCACACGAGCTGTCCGATTTTGGACATCAAGAAGTGTCAGAGGAACAAGAAGAAATGGTAGGTGATGATACGCTTGATAGATACTATTGAGAAATGGACATGAATGATCTATGCAAATATAAAAATAAAAATACCGGTACAGGACATACATACGTGGAAGCAAAAATTAAAACAATATTAATTATTTAATTACACCTCAGCTCCACAAGAAACATAAACCCTCAACATACGCATGCCAAGTCCTCGTATTCTGGTCCATCCGCTCAAAGTATTTCCAAGGCTTTTTTATCCCCATCATTTCTGTCAACAGGTCTTTTCATTACATATTTTTAGGGCTCCATCTGCATTTGATACCCTGGGGATAGCAGAACGTGTGTCCTACCGATCGCTAGCGTTTTCTTATCACCACCTGTTCCACTACCTGTCCTACCGATCGCTAGCGTTTTCTTATCACCACCTGTTCCACTACCTGTCCTATTCTTGTTATCACTTGCCTGTTGGTGATCAGGTCGTAACATTTCAATCCTTCTATTCTACGCAAATATCCGAACACTTTTTTTCAGAAAAAAAAAAAAAAAAATCAGATGCCACAGTCACGTTAGACTAAAATTCTGAATCTTTTGATGCGGCAAACTTCAAATGTGTGCGAACAATTTGTAGAGAATGGGATGGCTAATGGTCGGTCGCTTACGTACAGGAAGTCAGTTAGATCATAAAGTCAGTTAATATCTGGTTTACCAATCCAGTGTACGTGTGCATTCTAGGTAGAACACTGGCTAAACAGACAGTTCAACTTAAAATAATTGTGTCTGCTACTACAGCAGAATAATTTTGGTGTACAAGTATTTCTCTGTGCGATATGGCATCTTCCAGTAGGCCTAAAGCATATAAAGGGAACCGCAATGTTTTGTCAATTGAAACGAAAACAGAAATTATCAAGAGACTAGGACAAGGTGAAACTGTGTCTTCACTTGCGAGGATTTTCAATGTTGGGAAAGCTACCGTCTCTGACATCAAAAGTAACAAGAATAAAATTATGAGTTTTGCATCGAAATTTGATAGTGAAAATGGGTCGAAGAAACGTAAAACCATGAGAAATGCGAAAGATTTGAAATTGGAAGAGGCTTTGTATATATGGTTTGTGCAAAGAAGAAGCAAAGGGGAACCTATCTCTGGCTCTCTATTGTGTGAAAAGGCACTACAGTTCAACAATCAACTTGACGGTCCTCCTGACTTTAAGGTTAGCCAGGGATGGTTAAGAAACTTTAAACTCGTCATGGCATACAAGAATTGGAGATTCAAGTTGAATCTTTATCTAGCGATGCAACTGCCGCTAAAAATTTTAAAGAAACATTCTTGGCTTTTTTGGAAGAAGAATGTTATTCACTCGATGATGTGTATAATGCCGATGAGACTGGCTTATACTGGAAATCATTGCCTCAAAAATCACTTGCATCTCAGCGCGAAGCAGCTGCCCCTGTGTTTAAAAAGTGCAAAGAGAGAGTAACAATTTTGGTAGCCGCGAATGCCAGTGGAAGTCATCGTTTACCAGTGCTAATGATCGGCAAAGCCAAAAAACCACGTTGTTTAAAGAATGTGACATGTCTCCCATTGTGTTACAAAGCACAGAAGAGTGCTTGGATGAATAGTGAAATATTTCTTGATTGGTATACAAATCAGTTCATCCCAAATGTGAAGAGGTTGAGAGAACAAGAAAAGAAAAGTGAAAAAGTAATTCTTCTACTGGACAATGCACCATCTCATCCAGAGACGGATACATTGAATGCAGTTGATGCAAATTTTAAAGTAATTTTTCTGCCTCCCAATGTAACAGCACTGATTCAACCAATGAATCAGAGTGTTATAGCAAAGCTTAAAAAGATGTACAAGAAGGAAGTCCTGCGTCGTTTATTGTTGGCTGAAGATGAAGAAATTGTGGTGGCGTTTTCCAAAAAGCTTAATCTCAAAGACTGCTGCTATATGTTAGCTGATGCTTGGACCACCCTGTCACAAGATAATCTCAACAAGGCTTGGAGTAGATTGCTTGGGAAAAAAAGGAGGAAATGAAACTACTGCAGTAGACACAAATGATGATTGTATAAATGAAGTTGTGGAACTGTTTCAAGCAATGCCCGGATTTTCGGACTGTGACAAAGATGATACACACATGTGGCTAGAAGATGATAATGATTCTGGTTTTCAGTTTTTGAATGACGAAGAAATTTTGCCTTTTGTGCAAGAAGAAAACCAAATACATGTAGTGATCGATGATGAAGACTCCTCAGAAGTACATGATGTACTTGTAGATTATGAAGAAAAACCAAAACGTCGACCAAGTCCTGAAGAGGCCTTTATAGCACTAGAAACAGCGATGGCTTGGTACGAGCAAGAAGAAGACAGCTGTCCTACACAGCTTCTGCTGTTGAAGAGAATGCGGGACTTAGCACCCAAAAGGAGACTATCCAGTTTGGTGCAAAAGAGGATTCCTCATTATTTTAAATAGTGGGCTACATCTGTGCAAGTACATATATACGTAAGTTGCGCCTGGTTTTGAATCGTTTGTAATGTTATTTTGAAAACATTTCTCTTTCTTAACAAAAATAATTAATACAAGTAGTACATGCACTGCAGTGTAATAAAAGATTTTGGTGATACAGTGATCTAATACAGTGTGGGTATTATTATTACAGTACAAGTAAATATGTTTTATAGTGTATTTTCCTTGTGATGGTTAATTATTTTTAGAAATATGTGTACATGTACTCGATACATTATGTAATCCAATTATCCGAACATTTGATTATCCGAACGATGCTCGGTCCCATGGGGTTCGGATAAATGGAGTTCTACTGTATATATATATATATATATATATATATATATATATATATATATATATATATATATATATATATATATATATATATATATATATATATATATATATATATATATTTTTTTTTTCTTTGAATGTTCATATATTCCTGATGGAGTAAAAGGTGCTCTAGCCTATTGTGTTGTTATTTTAATATGACAATCACTTCCTACAATTTAGTCTCAAGACGTTTGCAGACAGAAAAATAATTATACAACTTACACAGGTGAAACAAATAATAAAGCTCTCAAAAGATGAATGATACCTCAATGATCAAAATAGCTTGCTGGACGACGGCAGATAGGTTTTAAGACCTGTCATTTCATCAGTCATTATTTGTCTTTTTTTCCTTTTTTTTTTAAGCTGCTGGTGTAGCGAGGAGCCAGTAATGCAGCTTGTTCACTTGTATGACGTCTGCACGAAAACATCCCTGTGCTCCTGCACCAGTGGTTGCTATAACAATTTGTTTGACATGATGAGGTTGCCAGCCCTTACACAACCTTCTATTAGTCGGCTCTTACAAGTTTCCCGAAGGAGCAGTAGCCCAATTATTTCGTCTCCACAGAGACCCCCGGGGCCCTACATGGGGCTTTGTAATATGTGATGAATAATATAATATATGACGATGTTACTGTTACATATTGACTCTGATCATGAGCTATGGAAGGCAAAGGCAGGGAGAAAGGGAAGCGGTCGCGCTCCCTCATAAAGGTGAGATCTAGTATAACGAAGTCTTCAACAGTTGACTTCCCTACGGCAGTACCTGTCTTGGGATTACATTGACCTTTAACGTTACATTTCTTAGGGACATGAACAGTGGCGGTTCCAGGGGGTTGTCATTGGGGGTGCTGCACTGTTCATTCATTTAAAATACTATACATAACACTCACAAATTGTGACCACCATGTAAAATATCAACCCAGACACAAATGATTAGTGTCTTATCTCATCTAAAATCTGTCAAGAAGTTCTGAAAAGTTATTTTAAAAGTTTACTGCAACTAGGAGTAATCATTGTCAGTCGTAGCAGCTTCCCGAGTCTCAAACCGGTTACACAGACATGTATGCTGCTATTTCTCGTGTTTAAAATTGTCATTGTAACTTCCCTTTAATTAGAGATAATTTCCACTTGAGCTGTGTTCCGTTGCAGCTCTAGTTAAAAAATTCAAACCAATCGCAGTTGGCCTCATGCTGAGTGTATAACAAGCATTCGCTTATAAGAGGTCAAGGTCACTTGAGCTGTCATCGTTTGCAGCCCTTACCACAATTACGGTGTTGGATAATTTTTTTTTTTTTGGTATTTAACCCTTCCGGTGTAACCTCAATTTTTTGTATTTGTTTGGTCTGTCCGGATTATGTATTATAATGTAGTAGAGACAGTATGCAGTCCTTTTTTTTTTACAGGGGGTGCTGCAGCTCAACAGCTCATTAAAGAAAGCCGCCACTGGACATGAAATAAAAATCAAGAAGAGAACAGGAATGGTCAAAGCTGCTTTCAAGAGCATAAGAGAAATACCAGCAGCTAAACCGTGGCGGTCCAACTGCAGTCCCGCGGGCCAAATGTGGCCCGCGTAAAATTGTTTTGTGGCCCACGCTCATACAACAAATATTTCTTTAATTATATGGTATAATTAATACTTCTGAAGAATAAGTTGGAACACCTTGAATCTAAACAATTATCTCACAAATTCAAATTTACAAATGTTTTCTATATTTTAAATACTCCTCATTATTGCATGGTGCATTCTGCTTCTTCTTCTTGCGATCGCATATTTGATGTTTACACCGTCAGATGAGTTCTCATGATGAACTCGACCGTTGTCTGATGTTTACACCGTGTGGCAGATAAGGGAACGAATAGTGAGAATCAAACATAGGAAAGTCTAGAAAGAGTAGAAAAAGGGGAAGCGCAAAGAAGAATGTGCATGAGACAGGGAATCCGAAAAAGAGGTTAACAAATCCGGTTAGGCACCCTTTTCAGCAAGAGTCAGAAGCGTGAGTGAAGCAGTGCAGGTCGCACATACCCCAGAGATACGAGGGTAGCCATGTTGAAGGCGATAGCCAAGTAGACAATGTGTTGTGTATTTTCTTAAATGCATGGAGACACGATTGGGTAGCAATAACCCAACGTATTGATATTATAAATTCTTGACAGGACTGAAGAACAAAGGAGCGAGTTAGGCTCCACTCAGAAAAGGGTACGTAGAGTGAATTAGTTATGCCCCTACCATAGTCCGGTTACTCGTCTAAGATAGTGGCCATCTAGAACCAGGGAAAGGAACAGCCCCGGAGGAGTCCGGTATCACTTCAGTAACCTGAACCTAAATCGATAGTATCAATAGACAATGATTTGCTTAGACGGAGGAAAGGATGCAGATACTAGTAATATCTAAACAATATGCAGATACTAGTAACATCTGAACAATAGTAGATAAAAGACATTACAATATTGAATATAATTCTCAATGGTGAGCGAGTGTTAAAAAGGAAGTGTGACGGACCAAGATTGTTGGAGGTCCGGGTAACAGCAGTGGTTCACATTGTAAATAAACAGTATTCCAGTTGACTATGGTGTTTCCTATTTGTATAGAAGATCTGCTTAGCGTTATGTCGTCGCTCGCTGTGTGTGTTGTAACCATTCATTAATCATAAAGTTGATCGCTACCTTCTGAGGCAAAGAAATCCTGGGTAAGCAAACGCTGTGTGCAACAGCCACTTGTTAACTAGCGCTGCCACAACCGTTAGATGAGTTCTCATGATGAACTCGACCGTTGTCTGGAGTTCCTCTTTAGCTCCATACAGCTTTGAGTTTAGTGTTGATTCATTGGGCCAGTATATCTTTCTTAACTGGTCGTACAGAGGACAATCCTGTAGAACATGCTCAGCAGTTTGTTCGTTTAATCCACATGTTTACAGTGGTGAAGCAGACAGTCGTAGCTTGTACATGTGTTTATTCAGTTTGTTATGCCCTGTCCTGAGGCGAAAAATGGTTATCTGTTCCTGCCGGTCAAGAGTGTGGTAGTCGTCGTTGGGTTGATTCTGTTCTCTTCTGATAGTCTGGATAGCTCTCTTTTTCTCAAAGTTTGTGATTTCATTATCTACTTGTTCACATTCTCCTCCTTTTTTTGCAAGTTTATCTGCCTTTTCATTTCCGGGTACACCACAATGGGATGGTATCCACTGAAGTATGGTTCGCTTTTTGGCAGCTACCTTGTTTAGTTCATTTCTCAGATGCGGGAGTTTACCACTCTTGAGAGCTTGCAGTTCAGACAGTGCATCTGTGAGGACGACTACCTGCTGGCAGTCAAAGTTGGTGTTATAAATCATATTTGCCGCTTGCTCTAGAGCTTGAACATCAGCTGTTCGAACAGAATTTACCAGTGGGAATATGCCTAGTCTCATAGTGGTTGTCAGGATATGAGATAAAGATACCTGCGCCTCCATTCTTTACAGCCCTTGTTGCTGATCCATCTGTGTAGGCATGTATCCATGGATGTTCGGGATAGCTTTCTTGGATCACACTCAATGTAGCAGTTCGTTTTTGCAGATCATTATACTCACATCCACTTGTGAGACCACTGACTGATGTATTAATTTGGAGGGCACTGCTGGTCTGTTCCCATGGTACAGGGTATAGGGTGGGCTTCAGCGGTGTTGACTTCATGGATAGGTCTTCTTGATGCTGTCTTTGAAGTCTTTTTCCCCGATGGACAAAGCTGCCACGTTTTAGACGTCCCAATGCCAGATCATCTAGTCTTGCCTTCATTGGATGCGTTGGCATACTGTTGTACTTTTCCATCTGGATCATGCTTTTGGTGTCTCTTCTATAGGACAATGTCTGTAATCTAGCAGCTTTCTGCATCTATGATATTGGCGTAGTTTTCATGACTCCTGTAATGAGCCTGAGGGCTTGATTTTTCACCTTGTCCAATGACTGCAGATGTGAGTTAGCAGCTGATGATCATGCTGTTAAGCTGAACTCTAAGTGTGGTCTTATTACTCCATTATAAATCTTCTTTAGAGTTCGTTCATTTGCTCCCCAATTGGTACCTGCTAGTTTTCTGAGGATGCCTAGTCGTCTTCGGGCCTTTCCTTCTGCATTTTCAATATGCTTTTTCCATGTAAGCTTTTGGTCAAATGTCACCCCAAGATAGGTGGGGTAGCTTTCTTCCTTGATCATGGTTGTCCCTAGGTGTATGTTAGCTGCTTTGTCCTTGGGGGCGAGGGAGAACAGTGTTGTGGAGTTTTGTCTGTGTTTATTGTGATACGCCATTTCTCTGCCCATGACATTAACCTGTCTGCTGCCAGCTGCATTCTATAATTTGCTGTGGTGACGTATTCATTAGCGCACCAGAGTACTAGGTCGTCTGCATATAAGACAGCTTTCACCCGAGCGGGGAGATCTTCTACCAGGTCATTGATGTAAACAAGGAAGAGTGTTGGAGAAATTACTCCTCCTTGAGGTACCCCCTGATAGAGCAACACTTTTCTGCTCTGCAGACCATCAAGGGTGACTCTAGTTCTCCTGTTGTTCAAGTATGACTGGGTCCATCTTATCATGTTGCCCTGGATTTCACTTCTCCTAAGTTTTGCAATAAGGCCATCTTTCCACACCTTGTTAAAGGCCTTCTTGAAGTCGACCCAGATCTTTAGGACCTTTTTCTTCTCCTGGAAGGCATCTTCTACTACTTGAGACAAGTAGGTAACTTGGTCTTCTATACTGTAGCATTCTCTAAATCCAGCTTGCTCCGGCACCAGGATCTGCTCAGATTCTAAATACCATTTCAATCTGTGGTTGACTATTCGCTCCATAGTCTTCCCAACACAGCTTGTGAGACTTATTGGCCGGTAACTTGCAGCCTTGGTTTTACATTTCCCGTGTATGGTGTAGACACATGGACAATTGGAGCAACAAGCAATTTGGAAAAGATTGTAGGTTTTTATGCGGATAAATAGAAGAATGGAACGCATGTGATGAAGAGAGAAGAAAGCAAATAAGAAGCTACTAATAAAATAGGAATAAAAAAATTAATGAAGGGGATCAAAATTAGACAGCTACAGGGACCCCAAGGTGCAGCAATAGTGAATGCAGTCAGCGACCCATAGCTGTACTGCTTGCATCAGGACCAGCGAACCAGAGCTGGTCAAGACCGCACTCCACCTCCACGTGGTGGTCCTGGAAACAGTCTGCAGCAGTGCAGTCTGGCTGAGCGAGTGCGGATCGCAATGGGAAGGCAAACCCAGTCCCTAAAAATGCCGTGCTGAAGTCGGATGTGTCGACCGAAAGGTGCAGATATCACAGCTTAGGCGTAAACAGACACAACGCAACCACCGTCCTTTTCAGGGCGAGCGAAGAAGCAGAAGACAGCTACGATATTTTGGCCATATAAACAGGCATATAGCACCTTGCCGAAAACCGTAATGGAAGGGACAATTGAAGACAAACGTGCAAGAGGAAGACAGCGCTATAAGTGGGACGGTGACATCAAGAGATGGACATGAAGGAGTCTATTACAGTGTACAATCTAGACCAGAGATAGAATCAATCAATACCTTTTAGCTCCTCAGGGAGCATAGGCCTTCAACAAACACATGCCAAGTCTTCCTGTCACGTGCCATCCGATCAAGTTCTTTCCATGTTTTCCTCATCATTTTCACCTCTGTTTCCAGTTCTCTTCTCCATGTGTTGTTTGATCTACCTCTGCCTCTCTTTCCCTGGGGATTATTGAACAATGACTGCCTTGTAATGCTATCAACAGGTTTCCTCAATGTGTGTCCTATCCATCGTCAGCGTCTGCTTCTCAACTCTTGTTCCACTGACACTTGTCTGGCTCTTGTCATCAGTTCCACATTTGTGATCTTGTCACACCACTTCAATCCTACCATCCCACGCAAGCACCCATTTATGAAAGTTTGTAGCTTTTTGGTTGTTGTTTCTGCCGTTCTCCATGCTTCAGAGTCATACTATAGGACTGACTTGACATTTGAGTTGAAGATCCTTTTTTTTCGTGTGAGACTTGATTTCTGCTGATCGACCATATATTTCCCAATGCAATGTAAGCTTCTCTTACCCCCGTATTCCCATCTCGATATCATTGTCTGTCCCTCCAACTTTGTCAACACCGCCGCCAAGATACGTGTACGATTCCATATCTTTTAGTGGCGCCTCCTCAAACCTCATGCGTTCTTATATAACCGAAGACGCATGCGTCTAGGTTAAGAACGAGGCGCGCCTCACCAAAACGAGGCAACATTTTAAAAGAAAGAAAAGATGAGAAGTAGACGCTGGTGATGGATAAGACACACAATGAGGAAACCTGTTGAAAGCATCACAAGGCAGTCCTATAGAGTGCTGGAGGACATTGAATGCATACATCAAAATCTGATTTAATTCTAATGTATTTCTACCTCATATTAATTTTTTAAAGACATAGCCGGTATCATATTCATGTAATGTTGCACTATTGCCTCATTTTAAAAAATACTGTACTAAATAGCAGTGGCGTACTAAGGGGGAAGGGGGCGGTCTGCCTCTGGTGTCAAATACTTTAAGTACGCCCCTGCTAATCAGTCGTCTCTATCTAAAGCGCAGTAATTTCTAAACATTAACATCCTATATATAAAATCCCAGCTTTTTCTGTCAGTGCGTAACGCTAAGGGATGCAACTTTGGTTGAAAGTTAGACATTAATTGTATTGTTTCCCTTATATGTACTCTCCCGAAAATAGTAACACTTACCACAGAAGAATGTGCAAATGACGGTATGCACAAAAATATATTTATAGAATGTGTGATCCCGTATACACACATTGGGAGCCTCGCTGCTGCTACGTAGTTTGTGTACTGTGGTTTTTAAAAATACTTTTGAATAAGTAAAATTACCGTTAGGAATTGGTGCTTTTGAATTTAATTCCTGTCTTATGGCGGGATTTTTCACTAGTATCCTATAAGGACCCAGCCCCGCCTAGTTCCTTGGGGTCCCTGAAGAAACATGAACAGTACATTGCACCCTCAAGCATGTAATAATAATAAGAGCCCCTTTAGTCATAACTGACTATGAGAATGCGCCCCTGAGGTGACAGCCCTCATCTGCTTATTTTCCGATTTTCCTTTCGGCGTTTTCTCCTCTCTTCTGCTTGCTGTGAGAGCTTCTTTTCACCCAATCTGAGGTGGTGCCGTAGATAGCATCTCCACTTGGTGCGATTGGCAGCTTCATCGTCCCAGGTACTGGATTTATGCCCAGTACCCTCATGTCTCTCTTGCACATATCTTTGAATCTCAGCTGCGGTCGCATGAGGCAATGTCGGACAAGGCCACTAATATAAGGTTGTGCACGTGACTGGCAACCTCATGATGTAAAACTTGTTGCCATAGAAACCACCGCTGCAAGAGCCTGTGAACAGCAAGCTTCCTGGAAAAGGACCATCTACATTGATGGCTCCATGTCCGTAAGAAACGCGACGGAAATTGATGGTGATGAACAGAACGTACTTTTCTAGATGAATTGTAGCATATGTTCCATTTAACACAACCTTAAAAAGGCAAACAAATTATTCAAAACATTATAACCTGTTGGTTGGAACATTATGAGCGGGTGTATAAAGTCTCTATTCATTTAAAATACAATGCAATTATCCACATTTATTCCCTCTGGAAATGAACTGCCTGTAAAGTTTAGCACACAATAAGGCGTCTTGATCTTAACGAACTGTCCTTATCTGCTCAGTCCGATGCACAAGGCGATCGTGGGATAAAAGGCGCCAGGGCGGAAGGAACTGTTAAATATTTGCAGCCGTTGACTCGGTCTGGTAGAGCTGAAGGAACATTTAAAGTGTTCCTACGGATTTCACGGTTATAATCTCTGGGAAATGGTGCGGATAATCGCTCAGCACTTTTGCTCACCTGCACTGTACAATTATAACTCTTGCTAGTCGGGCTATTTTCAGAGGTTGTGTTAGTTTTTGGGACGCTGTTGTCTTCTTGTGAAGAGTGAGTTTCATTGTGACTTGAAATTGGCGATTGGGAAATAGCCGTGGCAGAAATTGCTCTATCATCAATTTTAACCTTTGTTTCCTGCAACCTTGACATAGTTTTCAATACCCTATTATGGAAATGTAACCTCTGCAGGTGCGAAGCTTTATCACCGCAAGATTTCCTTCGCAAATGATGGGGTCTTCTCGCCCGGGTGCTCAAATCTGCGAGACTGTCACCTTCTTCTGTGAGTTCCTGAATAGCTTCGCAGCTGCCAAAGGCAGATTTCCCCGGCAATCCTCTACGACCTTGCAAGCCCAGATTTCGTCTCGTCTCGTTGCTGGGTGGGAATAAATACTGACGACGATTGTCAGAGGCGCAAGGAGACCGCGGTATAAGGTACCCTACGGTAACAACTGGAACTGTCTGCTCATCTGGCGCTTGTGTATTTAAGGGTCGTTGTAAAGGTTCCGTTTCAGGGTGCATCTGTTCGTTATTATGCTCCGCGTGATACGAGGGCTCGTCGAACGCTGAAGCCCTCCTGCTTATGTCACTGGAATACCTTCGACTGACTGACGGGTCGCTGTCTAATAAGCTGGTCGACATGCCTCTGTCCTGGAATGGAATTGCCAGACTGGATCGATGCACATGAAGCGATCGCTGCTCACGGAAATGGGCCAATGCTTTCTCCTTCTTACAAACGTAATGCCGAAAACCACCGAAGATAAAGATATCCCAGAAGCCCCTGGAAAATGATAACAAATGAAGAACTTTGAGACTTACAAGCTGCCTTGTGTAATGCTCTGGTGCATCGTAGTTCAGAACGAGGGTGGCAATCTCCCAAGGAAGGTGACTCGCCACAAAGGAAACTAAAAGTGCAAACGTGAAGATAACGACAGACTTTGATGATTTGTACGGTCGTCCAGGTTTATCTGCCTCCTGTTTATTCCGAATGAAATACATAAAAAGTAAGCTGGTACACAATGCTGGAAAAGTAAATGTCACTATTGGGTTCAGAACTTCAAATATGTCGTGGAGATACATAAACCTACTGGAAGCGAAGCACAGGAAGAGGTCTTTAGTTCTTCGATCCGAGGTCAGAGTAACAACTTCCACGTCGTAGATAACGACAGACCAAATGTTGTAGGCCGCGGAGAAGAACCAGGTCAGACTTGCGAAGAACAAACACCTGTGGAAATAAATGTAAAATTGTTTATAGTTTGTCATGGGACATAATTTAGGTATAACAGAAAAGGGATACTATTAGATGTCACTAAAGTAAGACTATTATCGCTTTACTTTGCGAGTACGTCTAATGTTGGACGTGTTGTTGCATACAAGTTGTGTTTAAAATGGAAACATGGAATATGTGTCAGTTGAGAAATTGTGAATCGATATCTGAATCACAAGATGTGAAAGGTGTAATTTGATTGGATGAACGAAAGAAGATACAAGAATGATGCAAACATCAAGATAGTGTACTCGGTCATAACGGCCTAAAAACCCGAAACCGATAGCCTATCAGAAGCACTAACAGAAACCACCTATAATTTCAGCAAAGTTTAAGATTCAGCGGATTCCTGCCCACTGTCAGATACATGAAAACGATAAGCCTGAAAGACTTTAAAAAACAGATGAAACATAATTCAAACTGCGGGGAGGATAATATATGAAGAGATAAAAACAATAATCATAAACAGCTTGTGAGGAAAAGGCATTTATAACACCAAGAGACAAATGTAACAGAAGTTTTCTACTACGTGGCATAAGTTTGTTGACGGCCTAGGCTCTTTTGGGAATTTAAAAGTGAAAGAAGAGAAACAAGTTTACTACTACATATCATGAGTAGACCAGCTAATAATTTCCGGTGGTTGTAGACTCAAATACCATCTGTTCAACAACTCAGAGCAGACAGACAGATGTCCGCGCAGTGAAGATAAGGAAACAGCAGACCATGTGCTCCAAGAACGTCAGCTTCACGAGAAGAGCAGAGTGGTAGTATGGCCTTCACCAATGCCTTTGAAGGAAGAAGTTGTATGGCAGTGAGACCAGCCTAAGACAGACCTCTACTTTATGACAGAAACGGAAGTGGTTACATGAGAGCAAAATAAGGCAAAGAAGAACATAAAATATACCAAGATTTCAGAACAACACAAGAACACCGCTCTCTGAACTTTGAACTTAAGGATTCGTTTGCTTCAGTCCGAGACTGGGTTGTCTGTGCTGATAGAACGATATCGCTGGGATTATCGTCGATTTAAGAAACACACGTTTTGAAAATCGAAGCCGCAGAGAATCGATACTTACCGTTCTGAAAGGTTACATCGAAATCATGTAATCGGAAATGCTTTGTATTTAATCTGTTTGTGCTTCAATGCACTGTTTACATTGAATTCACAATGTAAATAAATTGTATATACGTGGTCCCATAGCATATACTGCCGTAAGGGGAGTCAGGGGTTAGAAACGTCACTATGCTAGGTCACAGCTTCATGTAATGGGGTGACCTGATTCCGTCATATCTTCTACCTTTGCCTTCCCTAACTCAACAGCAGAAAAATCTACATAAGGTAGTTTCCTCCGATCTACACTTCATGGGCACTCTATAATGAATTATCAGTTTCCGGATTGCTCCTGTGTCTAAAATGTCGAACTTTGGTAGTTCTCAAATCCAGTGTAAATTGGCGAGTTCAAGTCTAAACTTTGTTCAGCTATTACGCACACTGTGTCAACCTGGTCTATACAGGATCTGTTTGGCTGGAAACTCGCTTTTTCTTCTTTCATTAGTCTATGTCCTCTTTTAAATCTCTCCAGGATAATCCTGTGTATTATTTCAGATAGAACTGATAGTAATATTATTCTTCTCAATTTGTTACTCTTGCAACTTTCCCTTATATGACAACTTGTCCAGTTATTCTTCCTTCAGTTCTGCTGATATTTATTCTCTCTCCCAGACTTTAACAAGTACAGTAATTTGTATAATATCTCTAGAAGTGTCAATATCTGCTTTAGCGACCTCCAGTGGAATGCTACATGAGACAGGTGCTTTTCCATCACTAGAAGCTTTGTGGTTTTCTTTACTTCTTTCATATTTGAGTGTTTAGTTAATTCGTAACCCCGCTTCCGCGTACTTTGATTTCTCATAGTTCCCTTTTAGCTTCTTTGTACTATGGTTAAAGAATTGCATATTTCCTTGAAGTGCAACTTTTTCTGAGTCTCTTGCCAATTCGTCAGTATATTTCTTTTTTTCTCTTATGTTCATTTTTATTTTATCGTTTGTATTTTTAATGTTGCCGATATTAGTGTTGAGCCTTTTGAATCCCATTCTGAGAGTGCCTTCTGCTCTTACTTTGACCACATTACAGCCATACCTTTACTGTGATGCGCACTGTCTTGTTCATTTATCGAGAAGTGCTCCATTTTTTTCTTCTTCTGGATTCAGTTTATTCCTCTCTGTTTCTTTCCATTGTGTTTCGCATCGACGGAGGATATTCATTTTATAGTTCTCTTTCTGCTGCCACTCGTGAAGTTTTCTTTTGTGTAGTGTATGAACACTCCAGTTGCCTAATCTGGAGATTGTCATAGAAGTAAAAAAGGTTAGTCAGCATCCCAGATTCTTTTCGGCTTTCCCTACTTTTCCTCATACAACCTCGTAAACAACGCACCTTCTTTCCTCTTGAATGGCCGAGTGGAGTTATTTAAATTGTCCATATTGTTGTTGAAACTTGTGTGTGTGTGTGTTAGTTTCCAATGAATTGGATAGCCAGGCTAATTCCCAATCCTTCTTAGTTTCCTCCTACGAGTTGTATAGTATGGTACAGTGTTACTATCCTATACTTCCCTTTCAGGCACCGGTAACTCGCTGGCAATTTAGGGGCAAAGATTAATTAACTTTGAAGGTGGCTCAAGAACTACGTATATTTGACTTCACTTGACTTGACTTTGATCCACTGTCACTGAGCGTCAGCTCTTGGTGAACTACGTATATTTAGAAAGGCAACAAACTTATAACTAACACAGAGCGGACGATGCAAGAATAGTTTGTAAAGACTTATTATTTTCGTTACATATTTGCACTCAAGAAATCTATTGATAGCAGTACTAGACAGTCCGACTTCTGGAATCTCCAGAGGAAGAGAAGCAGATATAGGCCATAAAACACATGGAGACGAGAACTAGTGACTGAAATGAAAATGGTGAGGAAGATATGGAAATACTTTGAGCTGATGTTTGTTGAAGGCCTATACTCCTCGAGGAGCTGAAAGGGTAATCCGTCATGAACGCGTTGCTTCAGGCATCCTGAAAGGAGACCAGTTAGAGTAGAGTCCCCTTGCTCTACAGAGAGTGACGAGAGAAATAATGGTGATGATGATTGGTGGAGTTGAATGAAACATGTTCACCGAATATCACCTTTTTTTAATGTCAACCGCCATTACACAGTTTTGTTAGGAGAACTCTCTAATTCAGGGGTCGGTAACTAGTCATTCCCGATCTATCGGTAGATATCAGTTGATGATCTGGTAGATCTTCAGGTGACTGCAGGGGGGAAAAGAGACCTGTTAAACTAGGGACATTTCAGACTAGACCTGTCCCGCCAGCATTTAAAATTGCGCTGTCCCCAGGATCAAAGGTACTTTTTTCCGCATTCACAATGGAAACTCATGTGCTAGATACTTAAATATGTTCGTGCACTACATTAGATAGGAACGTCATCTTTGAGAGGTCCATCGTCTCCACACTCCCCATCGTCTCCACACTCCCCATCGTCTCCACACTCCCCATCGTCTCCACACTCCTCATCGTCTCCACACTCCCCATCGTCTCCACATTCCCCATCGTCTCCACACTCCCCATCGATATATATATATACAGGGTGGTCATAAAGTCTTTCCCTGATTTCAAAAATTAAAAAAAAAAGTATTCTGTGCAGAGACATTCGGTTTTTTGGAAATTATTCCAGAACTAAAACAGTTTTTTATGCTATTTGTAGATTTCAACATTTGCGATGTTCAACACTAATATTCGAGGGATTGCAAGTTCTCTTGTGCACGATAGGTTGATTTCTGAGGACTGCGTTGAAACGCCGTGCGCACTGCGTCCACAGTTTCTTCACTCACACGAGGCCTACCTGCTCTGGGTATGTCACCGACGCTGCCAGTGTCCGTAAACTTTATATACCAAGCTTTGATGCTTTTAACATCTGGAGGATCTCGTAAAAATTTGAAATCAGGGAAAGACTTTATGACCACCCTGTATTTCTGATAAATCTTTAGAGAGTTATTACTAAAGTAGTTCCCAAAAGCTCCTGGGACCCCTGCTCTAATTCTTCAAGTTATACGGGGTGGGGGGAAAGAGGGGGTAGGGGAGGCTTTTCTGAATGAGTTTTTCTGGTCATGCTCTAAATCACTTATTGCATTATTTGATTGATGTTCATTGATTTAGATCACATTGGAATACCAGCAGAATATGATATGAGGAGCGGAAGCTGGCGTTAGATAGGACACACACAACTGACAAGACCAGCAGATAGCATTATAAGGCAGTCCTTGTTCTGACATCCACAGGGTAAGAGACATCAAGGGAGGCCATATATAAAAACAAAAACATGGAGAAGGGAATTATGCATAAACAAATATGATGGAGACCAAGAAGATACGTATAGATCTTGAAGGGAAAGATCAGAAATGGAAAGCTTACCGTGAATTAGTTGACGGCCTGTGCTTAAACTGAAACTCAATATGTATTTATTTATTTATTTTGGTTCGGTTTTTGCCTTCTTCTAGCCAGGCGCGTTCCTTTCAACCTACTTGGTTATATCAAAGCGCATTTACTATTCCAAAAAAAAAGTCAACTCTGTTGACTGCTAACCCGATCAGCGTTGATAGATACTAAGTCATTAAAAGGACCAACCATTATCTATCTGCTAGCATGAAGCCCTAAAAAGGACTCGTCAGCTACGCCAACGCCCGAGCTGCTTGTGTAAGGACTGTTATGAATTGTAACTACTCAATATGTATTGAATTTCTTCAAATGTATTGAAGGAGAACTAGAAGAATCTAGATTACTCGCTAGCTTAAAAAATATACCGAAACTCCATAGCGTAGTCTCCATTTCACATCCTGTCACATCATTCTCTTCCCCCCCCCCCCCCCCCCCCACGCCCCCCCCCCCCCCACCCTAAGGCAAGATTAGTGTAGGCTGTTGAGACGTCTGCAAACGTTGTTAGTTCTTGTGAGTCTCTTCTGAGATAGTTTGTTTTCTTTATTGTCAGTTGTCCCCCTTTATCGTTTTTCTTTCCCCTGAGTACATCGGCAAGCTCGTGACTATTCTGCTGGTAGGATTGGCGATCAGCGTTCTCAAATCAAGGAGAAATAGTCCAAGAAAACGTGCCCACGTCACACGTAATAAATATCAATTTCCATTTTGATGTAACAAAAAAGTAGGTTATAGGATCGATGTCCCGGGGAAACCTCCCAAGGAAATAACACCGTGTAAAAAGCCATTTCATAATAATTTGAGGGCAGTGCCATTAAGTGCCCTCGGTGAATGGGAGATAATTTAATTTACATAGAATAAAAATTGAAAAAAAGACACTCATACAATGTGAATAAGTTCTTGATAACACTGAGTTATTAAAGTTGATAACTTCAATTTTCTGAGTTTTTTTTTTTTTTGTTTTTTTAACTGGAACATTTTCATAAGGCCTTGGCTGCCTAAATAATTGTGCATGGAATATGCTTAAAAGCTGCAACAATGGCTGGAATAAGAAGCATACCAAAAGGATCGAGGCTTCATAGCGTTGTGACTTTATTAGAGGGCGAGTCCGTAGCACAACAGGTCAATCACCGGTTTGACTTAAAATTTGATTACAAGTCAAAAGAGACATGGCGCTCTCTGTCAAATCTCTACACCTGGTGGTAGAAGAGGAAGACCATGAAACGAAATATTTTCATATAACAATTGTTTTTAAAAGTTTATTTAATATTTATTTAGCTTCTATTCCTGTGTCCAATGTTTTCAACTTCATTCCACACGACAAGTACACAATACCTGTCAGCCCCCAGTGGAGCACTGATCCGTAAAAAAAATTATACCATGCCCTCCTTGTACTGTTCCATATTTCATCTACCTTTGTTTATTTGGAAGCCCAAATCAGAGACTACCTTGTAACTGGTTTTCTTAATGTGTTTTATTATTATCTGCGGTGGGTATTATTTAAATAATCAGTCTTTTGTCTTTAGTTTTAACAGATTGTAAAAGATAAAAAAAAAAGGATTAAAAAAAAAGGAAAAGAACACAAAATAAGGCACTCCGTCACTCTTTTATTATGAAACGAAATTATTAACCTTCTCCATCATTTTTTTTTTTGACAGGTTACTTTTGAACAGATCTGTGAAATATGAATAAAATAGATTATTTGCGTTTATGTCGGAGAGCTGTCACTCAAAGCACAAAGCACTGCGCCCTGTTTCCGTATTTTCTTTAGTTGACTTGTTGACATTTTTGTTGAGGTTCTTGTAGCTTGAGGTGTCTGCAGGGCGTGGTAGTCGTTCCCATGCTCAACCCTCCTTTGTCGCATTTTACGACATGTACGGCAGGTTACATTGTTACTACTCTTTATTCCCCTTTAGGACCCCGATAATACACGAGCGAAAATTCATCATTTCTTCACCCTACTAGGACAAAGCTCACCAAGGAACAAAGGTTATCAACAAACGCATGCCAAGTACTCACTCCGATCGTGTGCTATTGCCTCAAGTTTTTCCATTGTCTTCCTCGTCACTGTCATTTCTGTCTACAGTTCTCTTACCGGTGTGTGTGTGTTTGTGTATGTGTGTGTGTGTTTGTTTGTTTGTTCAATCTACTTCTACATCTTCTATCATGGGGTTTCCATAACAAGGAATGTATAGTAATGCTGTTGTGGTGTGGTGAGTATTGGGGCAGCTACGACAGAAGTTTTCGCCAGGAATAGCCTATGAGATATTAAGTAGAAGGCGCTCGTTTATCACAGCCATCAACAGGTCATCAATATGTTTACAATTCTTCGGAACTGTCCTCTACTCTTGTTCCACTGGCACTGTTCCTGTCATCATTTCCGCATTGATGATTTCGTGGTGCCTTTTAATTCCTTGTATTCTACGTCAGCGCATGATTTGTGGAAGTCTTGATTCTATTGTTCTCCATGTTTCAGAGTCATACAATAGAACCGAGCGTCCGATTCGCAGAGTGGTTAGAACGCTGGCCTCTCACGGTATAGATGTCGGGTTCTACGTAGCTGTAAATGGGTATCTGACACTGCTCTTGAGTTAGGGAAGGAAAAAGTCAGAGAGGAAGGGAACTGGTTAATCCACCTCTCGATGCTGGACCTAGTCTAGTGAAGTATCGCTACCCGTGAGGCAGGATCTGCTAAGGGATTACCTTTTCAATAAGATTGACCTGCCATTTGAGCTGAAGAATCTTATTTCTTTATTGGACGATTTCGTCTGATTTCCATTCATTTGCCAAACCAATGAAAGCTCGTCATGCCTTCTGTATCCAGGCGACAATTTTTAAAAAAAGTAATAATTCACGTATGTTTCTAACTAGATTTACCTGCATGGACTTCTACAACTAGATTCTGTTTTAACTTGAGGTGAACAAAAACACGGACAGCTATGCTATGGACCCCTCAAGGAAAGCGAAAAAGAGGCAGACCAAAAATAACTTGGTGGAGAACTGTGGAGGCCGAGATGCAAAGAATGAACCAAAGCTGGGGCACTGTACGAAAGATGGCCACGGACTGAGCAAAGTGGAAGCAGCTTGTTGCTCCCCTACAAGACGCCATCTGGCGTGATGGCCTCTGACAGCTTTGACAGTCGGGGGCTAAGGATCAAAGAAGAAGTAGAGAACGAAAACACGCAGTAAGCGTACAACTATATTAATCCCACCACAAGATCTTTTGTATTTGGACACGCGTGCTAATATAACTAACAGACCCTGTGTCTAGGTTGAACGGTGCGCGCCTTGCCAAAGCGAGGCAAATTTTTAAAAAGAATTTTATGAACGCCGTCCTAGGACAAAGCACAAGGATAAGGCTTTACGCTTGTCGTGAAACATTCTAAATCCACATATATAAATTAAAAGGTAAATGTAAAGCCTAACACATAAATTCAATAAGAGGAAAAGAAGAATGGTAAAGAACAGTGCTGTCACCATGACTGTACTCGAGATCCCCCTTTTTCTGCTTCGTCTGCATATTCTCACGCTTTCACGTTTACTAGTAAAGCCTACAGCAGCATACACGCATTTCAACAAAACAATAAAACGTGTACTGTATTTCTTAGAAAACCTTGAGATACGCAAGCTGATTAGTGACGTAAATTAATACTAGCATTAATTTCATTTTATACACTACGTAATGAAAAGACAGATGGACTTAGGATAGACAGAGAGAGAGGGCTGAACGGAGGACGTATGCAACACTAACACGCGTCTCGCGATATAAAATTAATGCCACCCCCAACGCGAAAGGCATGAAGCACTAACTTTTTTTTCAAAAAGACAGTGATAAAAAACACTACCAATACACGGTTAGGTTTTAAAAAAAATGTTTAATGCTTATTAGGAAACATGACATTCTACTGTTTTATGTCTGAAATCCTGACATTAGTCTGACAGAACAGTCGAAAAGGCAGGACAGGTGGCGGTTCTAAATCGAAAAAAAAAAAAAAACACGACTATCCTAGAAAATGCATATTTTGAACGCAGCCACTTAGCTCCATTAAATTTATATATTTGGGTTCCGTAGGACTTGCTGACAAAGAATATGTTAAGTGTTACGCAAATAGTCTAGGAATTAACAAATTATAGCCAAAAGAAAAAAGTGAGGATGTCAGACAACACCAAATCATAATCGCACAGTGGTATGTTTTGAAACCACCATTTCACGGGAAATAGGCCACCATGTTAAATCCGATTTGATTGGCGGGAATGATATGTAAGGCTAAACATGATTAGTCGGACTGCAAATACTAATTTTGGTTGTTAGGGGAAACGTAGGAAGGGTGAATTTTTTCAAAAGCTTGTGTAAACATGGTCCTATTGGCTAGACCCGCTGATATAGTCAATTAGGAGCGTCTGTTCAGTGCCACATTTTAGAATAAACTTATTAAGAAACAGTGCGTTGAGATCCAGCTCATATTTTTCTAAATAAAAGCCTGGGACAGAGGCAGATCGGAATTTGTGCCATAATTCATCGCCAGTCAACGTATTTGTTTATTATTTCCATGAATTGTGGTAAGATTGACATATTTGATATCTTTTTGATGAAAATTGAATGTGAATTGATAATTTATGTCTGTATATGTGTGTGGGTCAGTAGCAAACATGAGGCAAAGCCTAGATAGTGCTCCAACCTGAACAAAACTTGTCGGAGAGAAGTATAAATGCATGGGATCACCAAATAGTACACTGACACCTATCTTATTGACTAGAAGGAACTAATGCTGCAATTGCAGAGGCGTAGTAACCATTAAGGAGAAGAATACTGGTGTAAATTGTTTCAGATGAAGCTAGCAGTTGGCCTACCGCTCTGAACTCAGTGTTTGTTATGTATTGTGTTCAGTGTGAAAATAGATTATAAATTAGTTCTGAAGTAGGAGGTACAACCTTCTTGTTTCAGGGACCGTGGTCCTAACTTATTGAAGCAGCACCTGGTCTGAGTTTTGCTGAATCCAGAGGCTGATAGCATACACCTTGGTCCAGATAGCGACCAGTGAGGTGTCTCAAGAACAAGGTGAAGCAAGCGAGCAGAGGAGTCTGTGTCCTGCCGCCCTCACAGAAGATAAGATTCTGTGGCCAGAGCAGCTCAATTTTATGTACCCCCCTCTAAAATTGACATTATATTCAAGAAAGAGGGACAATAAATTGTTTCAAATGACAGGAACTGTGAACTTTTCCCAATACTATTTCCACCATAAGCAAACACTTGAAGTCATGATGACAAACAACAACTAAGCTTGAACAAGCCAGTATTACCTCATAGTACCACTTCACAACTTACACACATAGGATAATAATAATAAAATATGTCAATACAAAGATCATATCGATAAATTGTGTACATATAACTTGTAATTACATTTGATTGTGATTCCTGGTTCACTGTGTAGTTGAATCAGGATATCTATTATTGAAAGGAATTAATACATATATTTTTAAACTTTCACACTTGACTCATTTAAGATAGTCTTATAGAGTGTTATATGTGTGTGAGTGTCACAGTGTTGTAAAGTGTTGTGGAATAAATTAAATTGTTTATCTGTCTGTTGTTGTTGTGACTTACACTTCATCATTTTCATAACCCTAGACATTCAATGTAGTCATCACAATATTCCAGAATAATTCTGACTGAGGTATAAATGTGGTAGCAAGTAAGGTCATCTGTAATACACCACACTTATTAGATACAGATACCTTCACAGCTGATCTCAGTCAGTACTCTAAGTCCCTATAAATATTTATATCATCCCACTTTACCACAACGCTACAACCACAGGGTGTTCCTCAGGGACATACAAACCAAACATACAAACCAAACATGCAAACCAAACATACAAACCAAAGATACAAACCAAACATACAAAGCAAACATGCAAACCAAACATACAACATAAACATACAAACCAAAGCAATATCTGAACATAAAAGACACTGCCTCGATGGTGGTTCAACATACGCTCCCTATAAACTTGAAGCTAATTTAGTGAGGGAAAAAAAACACTTACAATTATCACAAACACATGTCTTCAGCATTAAACAGACAAGCAACGTATACACTTAATAGAGGAAGAAAATTTGTAATAATAAATAAGGTGAAACAACTGGTGCACATAGCAACAATTCCAGAAATTACATTTTTATCGCTGACTGTATCACATGACCCTATAACCGTATAACGTGACTGTTTCAAAACAATGAAGTTCAAGGGCAGATAATCGAAATGTATCTCATAGGAAGAAAAGATGGGAAACACTAGTAATGCCCCCTACACTCTGTACAGATATTAGTCCGTACAGTACCAGGGGTTCCCACCTTTTATCGTCACATGTTCTCCTTGGGCTACCGGTATAAGTTTACAAGTACTCCCTATTCAGTATGAGAGGAAATAAAGTATAGCGATCACAATAGATGTGCGCATAAGACAAATAAACAAATCCATTAATTTTTCATGAAGAAAACTGTATTCGGTGCAAAATATTTTTAGTATTATAAAGTTGTTAAATCCTTATCAGAGCGCAGTCAAATAAGATACTTCGATTCTGTTTCTTGTCAATCAACAGTTTTATTGTTATTGTTGAACAGAATAGACATCACTGCACTCCGGGCAAACCCATAGGTGTTCACGCTCCCTTAGTAAATGTTGAAGAGTGTGAATGATAACTGTTCCTGTAGCTCCCTGGTTGTATACACGACGGATGCATCCTCTCATACGTAAATCTCTGCTAGCAACAAAGTTTTATTCTTGGTGGGTTTTTGAAAGCAATATTCGCATATCATGTTCAGCCTTCAGTTTGTTTTATACTTTGGATTTGTTTGAGAACAGGAACGCCGTTCTCTGTCTCCAATCCACAATTTTTGTATTTTTCACAAATACCATTACTTTTGACATATCCCATTGGCAGAGTGATTAGAGTACAGTGAAGTCTCTAACACTTCATTCCCCATACGCTATGCGCTACCTGCCTTGCAATATTTGAATTAGATAAAATATTTATTTACCAAATATTCACCGTACCTCTATGACAAACTTGTCGTATTCCCCACCCCGCGAGGGTATGCCAACTCCAGGCTGGGAACCCTTGTAGTACACGAAGGGAAGAAAGACACTGAGCAACATCAATCAGGAAAAGAACAATTCTAATTCACTGAATGATCCAGCGCCCCGATTAGTTCTGAGGGACATTCAAGTAGGGGACAGTGGCTGGAGGCCGTCATGTTGGCCAAACAACGGGGCGTTTCACTTCACGTTGGATTTTTTAATAGTTTTAAAACGGTCAGTGGTTGTCCGGCGTTATTAATTTTGACAAAGCTCAAAACAGAATTGGCGTTAGGCAGTGGCGTAACTAGGCTTGATGGCGCCCAGGGAAAATACCAAGATTGGCGCACCCTGAAAACTGTTTTTTATAACTCTGGCTGAATTCTTATATTGGTACATGCTACTTAGTTACTCATTATAATATCGATTATAAAATAACTAAAATAAAATACACTCTTATTGCAAAAAGAAAAAAATTAAACTTATATTGTTGATTATGTATTTTTAGAACAATGACCAGGTATTTATTTCTCACTTTGCCAATTCCATTTCATTTTAGCAACTGCAAAACTATCACGGTGTACATTAAAACATTTTACTGGTATTTAGAATGTTATTTCACTATTTTCATTTGTTATTTTATATTACTAAGCAATTTTCCATTCTTATCTTTTATGAGGCCATTTGCTTGCTTATATTTCCCTGTTAGCGTCTTTGTGTTGTTGTACAGGTCCCTCATATTTCCTTTGGCTGCAGCTTCCTCTGCTTCCCTTTCCAGCTATTCAGTATACTTCCTCTTGTCTCTTCTAATGTTTCTTCTTACTTCTTTGTTTGCGTCTATATACACTTCATGAGCCTTGGCTTTGGAGCTTCTGGTTTTGCTTCTATTTGTCTTGTTTTTCCTGTCTTCTATCGTCTTTATGGTTCTGTTATTATCCATGCTTTGTTCTGACGTTCTCTTTTGACAAGTATCTCTCCTTATGTCTCGTTCCATACAAAATATTTTAATATAAAAATTAATTTTTTTTTTAAAAGTGACTCAGTTGCACCAAAAAAGTCCCCATCAGTGCATCATGCGTAGCAGCACATTCCAGCCAAATTGAGAGAATGCTTATCACAGTTTACAAAAATCGCTTTGCTACTTTTTCACTAATCCTCTGTTGAAAACCACTTTTATAACCAACCATAACTGCAGCCTGCCTATCTGTCTGTCTGTGCGTCGTATTTTGCTAACGTATTCTTTCCTATGTAGTGCTAAAAGTTTTGTATTTTAAACGTTTGATCCTGGATTGTGTGCGTTGGATTATTGCAGAGCTTACATTCGGCTTTTATAACCACCCATAACTGCAGCATTGTTATAGCACTCAGACCGAAGTCCTGTAGTGGCATTTTGTCTTTTTCCAGTTGTTCCAAAATCACTTCCATTATGCTTTCAATATCTTTTTATTTTAATTGGATAAATTCATAGAAAGACTCATTTACATGAATTGTTTTCTTATGAAAATTAATTTTAACATATCGAAAGTTTTGTGCCTTTGCTCTCGATATGCTTGATCTGGAGTTGAAACAAACATGAGGTCAAAATATGTAGGCTTATAGATGCTCTGTAACAATTTCTGGTGAACAGTAGAAGTCATCAGCTGAATTAATTCGTTCTGCACTAAAGGAGATAAATATGATGTTGTTCCAGGGTGCTTGTCCACATTACTGAGATGTTCTTTCATGACACAATTTGCCAACAATTTTAGCAACCCAAGGAAATTTTCCATTTTGCTCTTTCCAATATTGCTTTCCTCTTCTTGTCAAATGGATTTCTTGTGGCCACGCAATGCAAATTTTGAGTTGCTATAACTCGGATACAGCTGAGAATTATGTTGAGAAAATCTCGCCATCTTTGTTATTCTGTAAGTCTCAGTATTTTCTAGCCTCATTCCTCCTTTTGGTGACACATGCAACCCTACGTACTTTAAACTACACTCTTCCTCCAACCTCTCCCTTCCAAACAAAGACTCAAATTCTGCTGTTGATCCTCACTGCAGCACGCCATCACCAGACATTCCTTCAGTTACACAAATTTACGTGTCCATCTGAAACCTGTGCGAGGAGATTGTGTATAACCCAAAATCTTGGGGTAAGTTGTGAACATTTATTTTATTAATGCAAATTTGACATGTGTTTCTTGCTAATTGGTTATATATGAGGCTGGCAACCTCAACATACGAACATAATATATTCATAAACCACTACAGCAAGCGCTGGTGATTGTTTCTGGCTAGTCGTGCGGAAAACTCGACAGCAGAGGTGACCCCAGACTACGACTGGAGCAGTGATGAGTGATGATTACATCATATGTGGCTCAAGTGTATCATATCATTTTGTGAGATATATGTAGCTTGTTAATGTTAGTTCAGACACAAATCATTATTCGCGCTGTCCAGACACATTTTCCCAGTTAATACCCAGAGGAATATTGGTGAATTTTAATAATCTTTCTTTTAGCTCAAGAATTTAATTCTTCTGAGAGATTAACATTAGTGGGTAGACAACGACAGGATGCGCCTGTTAAGCGTCCAACTCAGTGTACTTAGCAGAGGCATTTGTCTTTCTGTTTTTTCTAAAGGTACGTGGTTACAAGCATCAGACGGTTTGAAGTCCTAACGTTACGACGCCGCTAGTATGTGCACTCATCACCAAAAAGAAGTGACGGAAACCATGACGACAGGACTCACCTAGAGTTAAGTTTTCGTGTAAAATAGGCGAAAGCAACGACTTTGATAAATCCTCACCTACGTCTCAGTGACGAAAACTTGTATTTACAACAAAATTTCACCAATCTTTCCATATTTATTTTAACTGTTAAAAACTAATTCATTATTAAAATTGTTACATGTCGTTTTACAACTAAACAATCATAGTCGCTTTAGTTTTTTATATGTATGAAAGCAAACGTATGAGCCAGAATATTTAATATTCATGCATGGTTATTACAATGGGCTCCTAGTTGCAGTTCCATCATTTAGTATTAACAGGTCATTGTTTTCTATAAAGCCAAGTAGGTACTTTCCTGCATTGTTTTCATGTTGTCCACCCCAAGCATAATGATGGGAATTAAAATCCCCTACTATGACTGTCTTGGGGCCTAGTCTGGTGCTTATGGCGAATATTTCTTCATCTTTAATTGTACCATTTTTAGCGTATACATTTAAGATTGTTAGATTGTTTGGTTCAGCTGCTATAGTGACCTGGATACCTTCTATGTTGGTTGTATCAAATACTTCCCAGTCTATAATTTTAAATTTAACTAAGACTGCGACACCCCCTCCTCTACCTTCTTTCCTATCGTGCCTAAAGTATCTTCAAGCCCTTACAACTATATCTACTATTTGGGTTTAAAAGTGTCACTTGAAGAGCATATATAGTGTTAGTTCCTCCTGTCTCTGCAAGTAGGGGTGCAAAATTCTTTTTGATACCTCTACAATTCCACTGTATAATTCTAAATCCTTCTAAGATGAACTTTAATATCATCTAGTATCCCTTTTATTTTTTGGTTAAACTATCAAATTTGCTCTTATTATGTATTACCTGTACTCATGGGCCCATTATCTACCATCTTCTCTCCTAACTGTCATAGAACACTCTCCATTCACATTAGTGAAACTATATATGTCCACTGTCATAGAACACTCTCCATTCACATTAGTGAAACTATATATGTCCACTGTCATAGAACACTCTCCATTCACATTAGTCAAACTATATATGTCCACTGTCAAGCATCTCATTCTCAATTTAATTGTCCTCATTCATTTTCTTTAAATATATCATGACAGTATATTATAGAAGATTTTCCGATTGGCAGAGTGATTACAACGCAGGCCTCTCGTGGTAAAGGTAGGGGTTCGAAACACGATCGCGTCACGCTCCAGTCTACCGAGTTGTAAATAGATACCGAACTCTGCTCTTGAGTTAGGGAAGGCAAAGACAGCGAGGAGGGGAACTGGTCTCACTTTTGTCTCGAACCTGAACCTAGTATAGTGAAGTCTCTAATACTTCACTGCCCTACTGCAATATCTGCTACGGGAGAATAGTTATCTTTTTTATTATAGAAATAGAATAAATGAAATTATGAATGTTATTTTAATAGATATGTATGAAAAATGTTTTTGCAGAAATGGGATAAATGGAATTAGGAATTTGATTCTCGTAGACTTAGAAGAAATAGAATTATAGATTTGATTCTTGTAGACATGGAAGAAATTGAATTCGGACTTCGATTCTCGTTGACTTAGAAGAAATGGAATCAGAAATATGTCTCTTATATAAATTTAAGAAACAGTACTAAGAATGTAGGCTTACAGGAAAGGAATAAAATTGTATTTCTAATAGAAACTGAGGAAATGAATTTGGAATGAGTTTCTCATTGAAACGGAAGAAATGAAATGAAATACATTTTTAGAATGAAATGAAAGGTTTGTTTCCTCTGATATATAAACTGAAAATGGGCTAATTTACTCACGCAAGTAAATTGTCCAATATGAACCCAAGTAACCTCTCCAGCAAGAGTTCAAGTAGTTTGTTCAGCAGTAACTAAAGTAATCTTTCCAACAAGAGCTCAAGCAGTTTGTTCAACAGTAATAACAGTAATCTCTCCAACAAAAATACAAATCTTGCAAATCTAAACTAACACAGGATTGAAACTTGCTGGTGGCCATCTCATAACCTGTTTTATGATAACGTTCATTGATCGTAGCGGGCATGCACTTGGCGCGAGTACTCAAGCACTTCCATTATTATTTACAGCGGAAAGGGCCCAAAAATGGCTGAACGCTGAAAAATGAATGAAATAAATGTCAGGTTTTATTATATCTCTTTTTATGAGTTGTTGGTGGGAAAACAATTATTACGTTTTTGATGAGTCTTGTGAGTATAACAACAGCTGCATTTTGCAATGTGTCTTCTTTTAAGTCATCACTTTGTTTCTTTTCAAATCAATCGATCAATACCTTTTAGCTTCCTCGGGAGCATAGGCCTTCAACAAACAGATGCCAAGTCCTCCTGTCACGTGCCATCCGTTCAAGTTCTCTCCATGTTTTTCTCATCATTTTCACTTTTGTATCAGCTTCTCTTCTCCATGTGTTTTTGTTTTTGGTCTACATCTGCTTCTCTTTCCCTGGAGATTCCAGAACAAGGACTACCTTGTAATGCTATCAACAGGTTTCCTCAATGTGTGTCCTATCTATCGCCAGCGTCTCTTCTCATATCTTGTTCCATCGGCACTTATCAGGTTCTTGCTATCAGTTCCAGATTTTTGACATACCTTTCAATCTTCAAGCACACGTTTATAAAAGTCTGTAGTGTTTTTGGTTGTTGCTTTTGTTGCTCTCCATGTCTCAGAGCCATACAATAGGACAGACTTGACATTTGATTTGAAGATTCGTATTTTCGTGTTGGACTTGATTTCTCTTGTTCTCCATATGTTTCCCAATGCAATGAAAGATCCTCTTGCCTGATGTATTCATATTTTGATATCATTGTCTGTCCCTCCAACTCTGTCTATATTGCTGCCAAGATATGTGTACGATTCAATATCTTTTAGTGGCGTTTCTTCAAGTTCAACTTTGTTATCGTTTCTTGCATTTATTCTCATTATCTTTGTCTTTTCCCCGTGCATTTTCAGACACATTTGTTGTGACCTCTGATCGAGTTTTTAAATTTTTTTCTTGCATCTGATTATGGTTATGGGACAGAAGAGCCAAGTCATCTGCAAAATCTAGATCATGGAGCTGTTTAGTCAGATTCCACTGTATTCCATTTCTTTTGTATGATATCCATGTTTTCTTAACCCAATCTATTGCTAGTATGAAAAGAAATGGAGACAAAAAGCATCCCTGTCGCACTCCCGTTCTAATCCCAAACTGTTCTTTAAAATATCCTTCGTGAAGAACTCTGCAAATAATGCCGTCATTAGCCTTCTTTATTAAGTTAATTATCTTCATGAGAACTCCATAATACCTCATCAATTTCCAAAGTGGTTCTCTGTCTACACTGTCAAATGTCTTTTCATAGTCCACAAATTCGATGTACAGCGGTGATGTCCATTCCAGACATTTCTTCAACTATTATTCTCAATGTGGTTATCTGGTCTGTACAGGATCTGTTTTGCTGAAAACCTGCTTGTTCCTCTATCAATTGCTTGTGTATGGACTCTTTTAATCTCTCAAGGATGATTCTGTTTAATACTTTTCCTAGCACTGATAGTAACATTACTCCTCTATAATTTGTGCACTCTTGTAAATTTGGGAGACGCGGTGGCACAGTGGTTAGTGCACTGGCTTCCTAGCTCAGTGGTCCATGGTTCGATCCCCGGTTGAGGTGGGATTTTTTAGACCACAAACGGCTCCTGGGTCGACCCAGCCCCCAATTGGGTACCAGAGCAACTCTGGGAAGGTTAAGGCGGCCGGCGTGATGCTGACCATATCACCCCTAGTGTGCCGATGGTCGAGAAAATATGGGCCTAACACCATATTCCCAATATGCTCAATGGGCGTGTAACGGGATCCTTGTAAATTTCCCTTCTTAGGCAACTTGACCAGATAACCTTCCTTCCATTCTGCAGGTATTTCCTCTCTCTCCCATACTTTGTCGAGTAGTTTGTATAATATTTTTATTAAGGTATAAATATCTGTTTTGATGGCCTCTGCTGGAATGCCATTGGACCAGCTGCATTTCCATCTTTCAGAAGCTTTATGGCTTTCTGTATTTCTTCTCTACTTGGTCGTTCACAGCTGATTTGAAGCTCTTCTTCTGCTGGCTGTATGTCTGGTTGGGGGCGGAGCTGGTCTATTGAGAAGTTCCTCAAAATGTTCTGTACAGCTCTTCATTTGCTTGCTTATATTTCACTGTTAGCTTCTTTGTGTTGCCTCTGTAGCTTATTTCACAGTTGCCTCCACGGCTGGCGGAGTTGTGGATTTTAAAGTTGCTACCAAAGTGAAATGGGTTCATTTTCGATACAAGACAACAGGAGGCTGAGACACTTGGGAGTCATGACCCAAGTGGGCCCCCCCCTAGAGTGTAAAGGAGTATAGGGCCGAAACACTTGTTCGACGAGGGGACCCCTTCTGATGATCAGATTGCCTCCTGTTGTATCGCTCTGCATAGAGTTTCTTATCAGAGTTGCATGGTCAAACCAGTGACAATCGGGAAAAGACCGATGGACTTCTGGAAAGACAGATGACACTGGAAAAAACTAGAAACCGGCTGACCGGGTTAGCACCCCGTAAGCTGTATTCAATTGCTACAGGACCCAAAAATGATAGATGCCCCCAGGATTCACCGAAAAGGGGGGGGGGGGGTGGAAATGATGAATCCACAGGCGCCTCATTGAAATCGACCAGACCCGTTACACGGAATTCGAGCTCTGAACAACGGCTGGAATTTCCATGTGCCTGTGGTAGGAAATTCTCTACTCAGAGAGGAATGAAAATCTACAGAACGAAAAAGGAGTGTGGGAGCTCATCACGGGGAGATCAACAGCGCTCTGTCTCAACGAGTAAGACGTTAGAAGAACGCAGCCAGGAGTCAATCCACAGTGCTGAGTACATTCAAGTTGATCTGCCTGATGATGATCTCACACACTTCTTGGACGGAAAGAGAGATACAATCAAGTTTCCACCTGCCAGTGCAAAAGGGCTTTGGGAACAGCTGGACGAAGCCTTGGCAAAAGAGTTGGATAACAACCAGAAGCAGATAACTTTGGAGAAGAAGCTGGAAATCTTCGGCGACATAGTATATCTTCACTGTCGCAAAGTGTTTGGAGTCAGGGAGGCAAGGGAAAGTAACCCACCACGAAAAAGTAGAAAAATTAAAATAGAAGAAATCAGGAAACAGAAGAAGCATGCCCGAAAACTGTTCAAGAACGAGGTTGCCTCAGAGAAGGAAGTGTTACGACAGGTTTGGGAGCACCTTAAACCGTAGAGCAGAAAGATTGTGCAGGAAGAGAAGGAAGACTCGAAGGGATAGGGACAGATTCTTCAGGGAACCCTTCAAGTTTGCCAAAGAACTGTTTGAGCAGCCACGGTCGGGTACGCTAAACATCAGGGAAGAAGACCTGGAAGACCACCTTAGAATGACATATTCAGATGGTCGCAAAGATGAGCCGCTCAGCAGCATGGCAGGCCTTAAATGGCCGAGTAAGTCAGGAGCTGAATTTAACACCAAGCCCCCAACGGTGCAAGAGGTAGAAAGCATTGTCCAGAAAGCTCGGTGCAAGTCCGCTCCAGGTCTTAATGGTGTTCCATATCTTGTGTATAAGAGATGCCCTGAGGTGCTCAAACGACTGCTCCGTTTACTGAAGAATGCGTGGAAAACCCAACTTGTAAGCAAGGAACGGAGAAAGGCGAACGGAGTCTACATCCCGAAGGAACAAAATTCCACAAACATCAGTCAGTTCAGGCCAGTCTCACTACTTAATGTGGAAGGGAAGATATTCTTCTCAGTGATGGCGAAAAGGCTCACTACATACCTCCTGGCAAATGGGTACATTGACACTACCATTCAGAAAGGAGGTATCCCAGGTACACCAGGATGTCTAGAGCATGCCACAATGATCTGGGAAGCAATTCAAAAGGCAAAGTCTGACAGAACAAACCTCCTTGTAATCTGGTTGGATCTAGTAAATGCTTATGGATCCGTTCCACACCAGATGTTGTGGCAGGCCCTAGAAATGTATCATGTCCCACAAGAGATTGCAGCAATGCTGAAGCTGTATTTCGCAGGGTTCTCTGTCAGATTTTCAACCAGAGAGTACACAACGAAGTGGATTGGCCTTGAAGTTGGAATTGCGATGGGATGTACCATCTCTCCGGTACTATTCGTGATGGCTATGCAGGCAATCCTCAGTGCGGCTGAAGGAATAGCTATAGGTCCAAAGCTCGGTGGAATGTGTCACATGCCACCGCTCAAAGCATTCATGAATGACACAACAATTCTGACATCAGATTAACATCAGGCCCGGAGGATGTTAGCATGCCTGGATGAACTAGTCAGCTGGTGCAGAATGAGCTTCAAACACAAGAAGTCGAGAAGCCTATCAGTCAGTAAAGGGAAGATAGCAGAGGTCATATTCATGGTTTCTAACCAAAGAATCCCCACTGTCATTAAGGAACCTGTTAAAAGTCTAGGCAGGGTGTACGAAACCTCATTAAAAGACTCGAAGGTAGTGCAACAGACAATAGAAATGGCAGGCAGAGAGCTACAGATCATAGACCAAAGCAGACTCCTACGAAAATTCAAACTGTGGTGCCTCCAGTTCATGTTGATACCTAAGTTGCTGTGGCCACTGCTTATATATGAAATAAGCACAAGTACAGTGAAAGCTATAGAGCAGAAGGTCAACAAGTTCATGAGGCAATGGCTAGGGGTACCACCAGGTCTGTCAGGTGTAGCACTGTACTGCAAAAAGTCAAAACTTCTGCTTCCTTTCAAGTCAGTTGTTGAAGAGTACAAAGTTGGAAAGGCAAGGCTTGCAATGATGCTACGCGAGTCAGCAGATGATGTGGTTAAGTCCATTCAGCCCACACTGAAAACGCGACAGAAGTGGAGAGTGGAAGAAGTTGTTGATGCTGCCCAAGAGTCGCTCAAACTGAGGGAGGTAATCGGATACACACAAACGAATAGACGGGGATTTGGTCATGGAGACATCCGCTGGTGGTCCAAGGCATCAAGCAGGGAGCGTAGAGACATGGTAGTTCAGGAGATACGAGGAGCTGAGAATGATAAGAGGTTGCAAGAAGCAGTGCAGCAGGCCCAACAAGGCCAATGGACTACATGGGAAGGAGCCCTTCAAAGGTCCTTGACATGGAATGATATACGGCATATGGCACCTCTTAGGGTCAGCTTCGTTGTTAGATCAATGTTTGACCTCCTGCCGTCGGCCACAAACCTTGTGAGATGGGGAAAGTCGGATGATGAGCAGTGCCCCCTGTGCCATGGGAGGCAGACACTTGAACACGTGCTCTCAGCTTACAAGGTGTCATTAGGGCAAGGGCGATACACATGGCGCCACAACAAAGTGCTAAATGAGCTGGCTGCGACAATAGATCTGGCAAGGATGAAGGCGAATAGCAATGTCAGACCAAACACCGCAAACACATATTTTCTGAGAGCAGGAAAGTCAGCACACCCAAAACCGAGTAAATCATGTAGCAGTGTACCATCTCTCCTTGACTGTGCAAATGACTGGGAGATGGCGGTAGACCTACCTGGACGAGGGGCATATCCAGAGAGTATTAGGAAATCTCGAAGACGGCCGGATATAGTGCTGCATTCTTCATCATCGCACCAGGTTATATTGATTGAATCCAGATTGGAAGAGCAACATTTGTTTAAAGCGGCCAAGTATAGTGATCTGGCCGCAGATTTGAGACACTATGGGTACACAGCAAGGGTCATGGCTGTTAAGGTGGGTGCAAGAGGGCTCGTGGCTGCATCAGTGTATGATTTATTGAAACTGTTGGGGCTGAGGGGACAGTCGAGAACAAAGGCCCTGAAGAGGCTTAGTGAAACTGCGGAAAAGGCATCATGCTGGCTGTGGAACAACCGCAATGGGCTATGGAACTCGGGACAGTAAACTCTGCGGTACAGAAAACATCAGGAATTTGTGTAAGTCCACAATACGTTGAGTTTTTCGGTGTGCTGGTGAAAGGGCTGTGACTGACGGGCAACACGCGGCGAATATTATAAGAAGTGTTGGGCACAGAACAGTTGCTTGCGCTCAGTGGCTAGCCTCGTCGGCTTCACGCAGGTGTGTCAGTGTATGTCCCTAGTCGTGGTGTGCCACGGAACGAACGGAATAATTGGTCTTCTCTTTGGTTACTTTCACATTTGCCTCCACGGCTGGCGGAGTTGTGGATTTTAAAGTTGCTACCAAAGTGAAATGGGTTCATTTTCGATACAAGACAACAGGAGGCTGAGACACTTAGGAGTCATGACCCAAGTAGGCCCGCCCCCATTACAGTGTAAAGGAGTATAGGGCCGAAACACTTGTTTGACGGGGGGACCCCTTCTGATGATCAGATTGCCTCCTGTTGTATCGCTCTGTATAAAGTTTCCTATCATTGTTGTTGTACAGGTCTCATATTCCCTTTGGCTGCAGCTTCCTCTGCTTCTCTTACCAACTCTTCAATATACTTCCTGTTGTCTCTTTTGATGTTTCTTCTTACTTCTGTGTTTGCTTCTATGTACACTCCAAGAGCCTTGGTTTTGCTTCTGTTTAAATCTACTTTCTTATTTTTCCTGTCTTCTATCTTGCTAACGGTTTCTGTTGTTATCCATGCTTTGAGCTGATGTTCTCTTTTTCTTAGTACTTCTCGTTCCATATATTTTTTACTTGTTGCCAGTGGTCTTCCGTATCTGCTTCGTCTTCCAGCTGTTGGAGTACTTGGTATTTGTTGGACACTGTGTTTTCCGTACGCCCGCTATTACTCAAGGCGAAATCTCAGGTTAGTGTCGTTAATTTTATCTGAGAGGGTGCTGATGGATATTGGTCCCTTTAGAGTGTAGAGGAATATTGAAGGCTCTGTGAGAATAAGGATTTAGGAGAATGAGGCAGTAGATTCACAAGCGCTGGGAAGAGCAAGGACAGTCTCTTATTACGACAATATCTGTTTCTCACAGACTATTCCTATCTCTCTTCTGAACAAACAATTGTTTGTCAGTTCCAGTCGCTCAGGCGCACTCACCGATTTGGTGATTCTGTCGCACAACGTACATGAATACAGCCTACACAGATGGAAATGTTTGGAGTTTTGGGCCAGCCGACAACCAACACCAATAAAGATTAATACCTTTATTATCATAAAGCAGTCACAAATAATTATACATTTACAGTCAACAATCAAAGGTTACAGAATACAAATATGATAAGGGAAGAGGGGGGTTTGAGGAGAAATATCCCATCCACCGTTTCCCGTTTGTATTTACTAACAGACAAGGCCCGGTCCAAAAGACAAGAAAATGGGGGGGGGGGGGGATCAGAGATAGGCAATTTAACCCACTGGTAAATTTATTACTCTGAGGCAAGGGGTTACAGAAAAGGGGGGGGGGTGTAGAGGAAAAGCTAGGGTTCTCAATTGTCTCCCTTTAATCATACAAATTTTACGGGAGGGGGGAATGAACACAGTTACACAATCCCGCTAGGAGAAAAACCGTACAAGGAATATAATGCACCTTAATACTAGGTCGAACTAATTAAAAGGGTAAAGAAAAGATTAAATCTCCTTTCATTAAAAAAAAAACACACTAGGGCTGGCCATCCCACAAACACACACGCAGACTTACCAAAATGGTGAATTCTGTCACTCTAGGAATTATTTACCACAGCAGCTAATACCGTGGAATAATGGACTGGTCCTCTTATTTCTTCCGTGTCAGGCCCCAGATTTAACGAGGTAACAAATAGTCTCAAAAAATCGCCAGACGGTGAAGCGTAAAGGCTACTGTTGGTTTATATAAAGTTCCTAATTAACGGCACAGGCACTTGGCTAGGCGTGAGGTATGGTGTGGTTCCTAAAACTGGCACAGCTGGTGGAGATAACTTTCTTTTTCCGTACTGTCACAACTTAAAAAACACTGAGGTAAGTTCTTCTTCGGGGGGTGTGTAAAATCCACTGAATATACTTGACAGACAGTGTTCAGGTAGATCTATGTTTTTTCTTCATAAATAGGGCAGTGAATAAAATATGTTCTGCTTCCAGTTTTACTTTTAAGGACTATATGAACTAGTATTTTAAAAGTGTTTCTTGGGTGGCTTTATTCTCAGTTAAATTCAGAGGAGCGGGGCCCATTACAGGTCGCCACAAGTTTAGCTTTAAAAAGGTTCATATGTTACTGGAGTTATCGAATTGAGTTGGCAGAACTCTGTATATAATTAATAATTGCTGCAGGTTGAATGATCGTTCTGAATGAAAGATAATCAAAACAAGAAATGCATTACAAATCATATTATAATCTGACACGCGATAAATTACAGTTAGCCTATTTTCTTTATTAGCGTCGTCAATTAACAAATCAGGAAAACTCCCCGTGAGTTAAAATAATTAAAAGCACATCTATCTATACAGAACTAAACTGGATTTACTGGTTATAATTCCTTTAACGTCTGCAAAATTAATTTACGCGTTAATTGTATTAGGAAATACTTTTAGCTGTAACATTAGTTTGCACTAGAACTTTGAAAATGGGTTTATTTAATAGATTAAATTTACACCACAATCCAATGAAATAAATTGAAATAACTAGACCACTGATCACTCGAAGCTAATGTATAAATTACCGTCTGCGCAGAAAGAATACACTCCAATAGTCAACGAAGGTAGATGAAATCTAGCAGGAATCCGACTATGCTAGTGAAACTAGGATTCTGTCAGAACGAACGATGAAATGCAGTTTTCGGAGTTCTTTATTTATACTTCTCAAATGTAACTTAAATAGGACGTGTTAGATTTTCACACCCTTCTTGAAGTCGAGCAGAATCCGAGGTACCTCGCCGTTGTGTTAACCGCTGCGATTCCTCCGTTTCCCTCGGTCTACCGATTTTCTTCGTCTCAGGCTGCTCGCATGAGAGTGCGAAAAATTTCTCGAGAAGCTAACTACGTTAGCTGGGAGTTCCCTGATTTCTTTAGATCGTATACCGCCCCACGTTGAATTCTGAAGATCAGCCTGGCTTTGATGGTACCGCTGTTCTGAGAAGCTATGGCAACTCCCACCAGGCGGGGTGACAGCCAGGTAAGAAATTGAACTGCTGTTACTTGCTCTAGAAACAGGAGTGAGTCTCTGGCCACGTCCTCTTTTGGGCCGGCGTTAAGGAAAAGATTGCTATAAATCGTTCTCAGAGATGGTTGAGGGCGTGATTTAACCTCCCATCAAAGGCCATGCGATCTCAAAAGTTCACAGAAGATAGCAGGCTACATATTAATGATCCAGCGTGTAAAGTTCTCGTGGAAATGCTGCCTGCAGGTTAAAGTTACAACAGATGATCAGGGGTTCTAAAGTTATGAGAGGCCAATATTCTGTTGTCATCCATCGGGTCAGGGAAATTCATTTGTCATACTTAGACGTACGTCACAATCGTCCCCACTTTTGAGACATGGAAACTCGTTTTCATGTTTCATTTATGACAATGAAGCTGCCCTGATCGGTAGCTTTTGGATGATTGGCATCGTCGATTTTCTCCTCTTCCTCCGTGGTCCAGTTTCTACTCAAGAAGTCAGCTCCGACATTCTGTTTTCCTGGAATATATTCCACTTTGAAGGAATAAACACTCAATAGCAAGGCCCAACGCATTATCCTTGCGTTGAATTCCTTATTGGCACCCAGGAAAGCTAATGGAGCATGGTCTGTTTGCACCGTGAAAGAAGTACCATACAGAAACTCATGATGGCGTCTGATGCCATGAATCAGAGCGAGACATTCTCTTTCAACGACACTGTAGTTGCGTTCCGCTTTATTTAGTTTCCGAATGCCGTAAGCAACTGGGAATAGCAGGTTCGGGTCACTGTCCTCGGCTTGCAGCAATGTTGACTCGATGCCCTGACCTGACGCGTCAACTCTCAGTACGAAAGGTTTCTTAAGGTCAGGTAACCTTAGGATGGGGTATGCCGCCAACTGTCCTTTCAAAGTGCTGTATGCATGTTCGCACTTTTGATTCCACATGACCTTATCAGGACAACCTTTCTTGGTGAGGTCAGTCAGAGGTGCTGTCAGTCCGTTGAAGTTCTGGATGTATTTCTGATAGTAAGCACATAGTGATAAAAATGACCTGATGTCTTTCTTTGTTCGGGGTCTTTTTGCTGCCACTATTTTCTCCACGTTCTTCTTAATAGGCCAACTACAGCCGTGAGAAATAGTGTGCCACAGGAAGTCCAGCTTTTCAAATGCGATGAGACATTTGCTAGGTCTGGCTGTGAGACCAGTTTCCTGTAGTCTCCTAAGGAGCATAGCGACTGTAGCAATATGTTCTTCGTAGGATTCCGATGCAATTAAGATGTCGTCCATGAAATTATGGATGTGGGGACTTTGCAAGGGTTCTAACAGCTTTCTCATCATCCTGGTAAACACTCCTGGTGCGTTATGCAGTCCGAACGGCATCACATTAAATGTGTAATGACCTTCACTAGTGCTGAAAGCTAGCAAAGGTTTAACTTCCTCCTTGACTGGTATTTGATAATAACCTTTACTGAGGTCAATCTTGGAGAAAATTGTTGCCTTGCTGAGCTTGGTGAACAACTCAGAAGCAGTTTGGAGCGGTTCGGGCTGGAATTCCGTTACAGCGTTTAGCAACCTGTAATCAATGCACAGCCGAACTTCCTTATTGGGCTTCTGCAACAGCACTACACTCGAACTGTAAGGAGATGTAGACTCGCTGATAATTCCTGCCTGACGCAGCTTGTCTATTTCTCCGCGAAGTGCATCAGCTTTGGCGTACGGAATGGGGTATACTCTGGTTCGAACAGGGGTCTCGTTTGTTAATTTCATGTCAAATTCGATGAGATTTGTTCGACCAGGTACATCCGTTAAGACTGCACTGTACTGCTGTAGTAGCGCCCTGGTTCTGTTTGTTGTTCTGGTGAGAGATTGTCGCCGAACTTGACATCTTTAAAGGATTCTGTGGGTTGCAATGGGTACTCCATGCAACCATCATCATCTTCCTCGTCTTCCGTTGCTATGGCGACAGCCAGGAGATGCTAGGAGGATGGCACTGGTCTTTCCAGATATTTCTTGAGCAGATTTATGTGGAAGACCTTCTCCTTTCCTTTAATGGAGATCTTGTAATTAGTACGTGAGATGTTTTTAAGGACGGTAAACGGCCCTTGCCATCCGATGCGAAGTTTATTGCTTCCGGTTGGGAGTAGCAACAAAACTTTCTCCCCTGGTTGGAGCTCTCTCTCTTTTGCAGCTTTGTTGTATCTTTTAGCATGTTTAGCGCGGGCTTTCGTAAGGTTTGTTGTAGCTAGATCCCATCCTAGCTTTAGCCTTTCCTTGAGCTCAGATACATACTTGCTTGCAGAGACGACTGTCTCGTCAGCCTTTTGGTCTGTCAGGGACCGAAGTAAGGCTTCTAGTGGCCCCTTAATAGGTCTGCAAAATAAAAGTGTAGCTGGCGCGAATCCCGTAGACGCTTGAGGAACCTCTCGGTAGGCGAATAAGGCAGCCGATATATATAGGTCCCAGTCTTCCGGTTTCTCCTGACCCAGCTTACGTAACATGGTGGTGAGGGTGCCGTTAAAACGTTCCACGAGCCCATTTCCGGCCGGATGATAGGGACTTGTGTGGATATGTTTGGCCCTCAAGATCTTAAAGATCTCCTCCATTAACAGGCTACGGAATTGGGATCCATTGTCCGTCAAAACTTGTTGAGGGAATCCCAACCGTGTAAAGATTTGCACGAGGGCTTCTGCGACATGCTTGGAATCTATGCATGTTAGCGGTACAGCTTCGGCCCACATTGTGCAAGTGTCGACTAAAGTCAGGATGAACCTGTGCTTTCTTTTGGTCCTTTCCAGGGGTCCAATGATGTCGACAGCAACCCGTTCAAATGGTAGTCCCTACTATTGGCATTTGCCCCATGGGTACTGGGGGTGTCAAGTGCTTGGGTGCTACCCGTTGGCACTGGGCGCAGGATTTCACATACCTGATAATGTCAGAGTTCATTCCTGGCAACCAATAGTGGGTTTTTATTCGCTGAATAGTGGCGTTTTGTCCCATATGTCCGCTAAAGGGAAGAGAGTGCCCCATCTCTAAGATCTGGCTTCGGTACTGCGTCGGTACTAGGAGCTGGTTATTCCCCGTGTCCGGGTTGCCCGTTCTACGATACAATACGCCATCCTTAGAAAAGATGTCTCCGTTGTGTCTGGGGTCCTTGGCCATGGGCAGTCTTTTAAAGCAGGGGTCCAGAGTAGGGTCCTTTTTTTGCGCCTCCTTCAGTTCATTCGGCAACAAATTTGGCGCAGGCTCCCTCTCTTGCTTGGCTTGCCCTCTTGTGGTTACCGCTGCCACAATCGGCTCCTTTGGTCTCCCAATAAACACATATTTACATCCCAGGATAACTGGGTAGATAGGATCATGCATAATGGCCGCTTTAATAACCCCTCTGACAAAGTCAGAGTGTATTTCTACCAGTGCGATAGGCAGCGTCCTGGGCACATCACTCTTAAAAACTCCACTAAGTTTGACGGTTTCCTCTGTCTCCTGACCTGGTTTGACTAGGTGTCTAGCAACAATACAACTAAAACTTAATCCAGTGTCAAAGAGACAAGTAGTTGAGGTACCATTCAAAATTACAGTTCCTCGAGTTGAGGGTCGGTCCCCCTCAGGTTGAGAATCACTGACATTGACTCTACCTTTCGAGGCTGTATGCAAAACATCCAACGCGGTTAGGGCCGGTCTGCTTGCCCCTGATCAGACGTTCCTGTTGTAGGGGTCTTTCCTTTTCCGTGACCTTGGTGGCCGCGCTGCCACGTAGGCTTGGTGGGTTGATGAGAATTGTTGTTAGGGGGCTATCGGGTTTTGTAGAATTTCGATTTTTCCTGGGGAGGTCTCTGGGTATTATTTTCTCGTTGGTTATAATTCTGAGAGGAATTAGAAGAATAGGATGACTGCTCTAGATTTTGTTTTCGAGATGGCTCATCTGTGGGTTTACGTTTAGTGCTGGGAAGTTCGGCCATTGCATTGGTATAGCGTTCGGCCTTATTGAGGATGTCCTCAAGCCTGACTGCGCCCTGTTCCGCCCAAAATCTACGGGTTTCGTTTGACAAAGTTGACTTTATCTGCTCCACAAGAACAAGTTCAAGTAGTCCCTCATATGTAAGAGGTAGGTCAGATAATTCAATGCACTTTGTCAAATAGCCCGTGAGACGTGAAGAGAATTGTGGGAATGTTTCCGTGCTCTCTTTTCGGCTGTTCCTGAACATTTGCAGGAATTTTCGGGCGGTCATCTCAAACCGTTATAGCAAGGCCTTTTTCAACATGCCGTAATCATGTTGGTTGGTTCCCAGCTTCGTGTACACGTCATAAGCATTAGCTTTTAGTGACGTTGAGAGCTTAAGTGCCCAGCGGGAACTCTCTAACCCATACAGATTCGCGAGCCTTTCGAATTTTTCTAGGTAGCTGTCAATTTTTTCATTAGGGCTAGGAAAAGATTCTAAAGCAAAAGACATCGCCGCTAATTGGGCAGAATGAGTGCTGGAGAGGTCCATTGACTGAGACTGGGGCGAAGACGGCTCTCCGTTATTCGGAGTAGAGGCGCCCCGACTCTCTAAAGCCTTAAGAGCCAGTTCATGTTGTCTTTCTCGCTCTCTCTCTCTTTCCCTGCGAGCTTCCATCTCTGCCTAAATTTTCTTCTGCTCCAATTGACGATCGTCCGCTTCTTTCTTCCTAGCTTCTTCCCTTTCTTCTCTCTCTTTTTCTTCCTTCCTCTCAGCTTCTGCTCTTTGTTTCTCTTCCTTCCTCTCTGCTTCTGCTCTTTGTTGCTGCGCGTCATATATTTCCAATTCCTGGTTGATAAACAGATTCGCCGCTTCTGCGTCTAAGCCTGCCTCTTTCGCTTCCAGCCTCAGTATGGATCTCATCTGTATCCTCTGCCATTGTTAAAGAATAAGATGTAGTATGACTAGAGCATAGTACGAAAGAACAAGAAGGGAAAAAAATTCAAAGCCGCTCCGAGAAAAAACGAAAGTAAAAAACAATTTACTTAATGACCTCGTGTGTTAACTTATCGCCCCTATTATTGTCACTTAAGACATTTAACGCAAGCAACTATGCCAATTAAATTAGTAAGTTACACTAGAAAAAAAAACTACTATTACTAACAGTAGAGAAATATTTATATTAAAACAATTTAAAAGGAAAAAAAAAATTTTTTTTCCCCAGAAAATGTTAATTCTCTAACAACAAACTCCGTCCCTGAAGACAATTTTGAGATGAGACGTAGTTAACTTAATTTTTTAAAAATCAGAACAATCCGTCTTTAGCTTAGCTCAACTCAAACGCTTCAAAACCTTTAGTGATTGTAAAACAATCACGCTGTCCCAGCAATTATATAACCAAAAATTTCAATTCCCTCTGCCAGAGAATACAAAGGTGACAAATCTTTTATAATCACTAACTTCCTGCTCCTGTGGAAAAAACAAACCTGTCATAATTATTGTGTGGTCGGCCCAAATACTGAACGGCTTGGTCTAGGGGAAGTAATTACTTTTAAAGATTATACCCTACTTCACAAAGACAATCAACCACACTCTATTTTAACTAGGTTCAGAATCCCGGACGATCCCCCATATATTGTCGTAAATTTTATCTGAGAGGGTGCTGATGGATATTGGTCCCTTTAGAGTGTAGAGGAATATTGAAGGCTCTGTGAGAATAAGGATTTAGGAGAATGAGGCAGTAGATTCACAAGCGCTGGGAAGAGCAAGGACAGTCTCTTATTACGACAATATCTGTTTCTCACAGACTATTCCTATCTCTCTTCTGAACAAACAATTGTTTGTCAGTTCCAGTCGCTCAGGCGCACTCACCGATTTGGGGATTCTGTCGCACAACGTACATGAATACAGCCTACACAGATGGAAATGTTTGGAGTTTTGGGCCAGCCGATAACCAACACCAATAAAGATTAATACCTTTATTATCATAAAGCAGTCACAAATAATTATACATTTACAGTCAAAAATCAAAGGTTACAGAATACAAATATGATAAGGGAAGAGGGGGGTTTGAGGAGAAATATCCCATCCACCGTTTCCCGTTTGTATTTACTAACAGACAAGACCCGGTCCAAAAAGACAAGAAAGGGGGGGGGGGGGGGGGTGATCAGAGATAGGCAATTTAACCCACTGGTAAATTTATTACTCTGAGGCAAGGGGTTACAGAAAAAGGGGGGGGGGGTGTAGAGGAAAAGCTAGGGTTCTCAAATGTCTCCCTTTAATCATACAAATTTTACGGGAGGGGGGAATGAACACAGTTACACAATCCCGCTAGGAGAAATCCCGTACAAGGAATATAATGCACCTTAATACTAGGTCGAACTAATTAAAAAGGGTAAAGAAAAGATTAAATCTCCTTTCATTCAAAAAAAAAACACACTAGGGCTAGCCATCCCACAAACACACACACGCAGACTTACCAAATGGTGAATTTCTGTCACTCTAGGAATTATTTACCACAGCAGCTAATACCATGGAATAATGGACTGGTCTCTTATTTCTTCCGTGTCAGGCCCAGATTTAACGAGGTAACAAAATAGTCTCAAAAAAATCGCCAGACGGTGAAGCGTAAAGGCTACTGTTGGTTTAGATAAAGTTCCTAATTAATGGCACAAGGCACCTGGCTAGGCGTGAGGTATGGTGTGGTTCCTAAAATTGGCACAGCTGGTGGAGATAACTTTCTTTTTCCGTACTGTCACAAGTTAAAAACACTGAGGTAAGTTCTTCTTCGGGGGGTGTGTAAAATCCACTGAATATACTTGACAGACAGTGTTCAGGTAGATCTATGTTTTTTTCTTCACAAATAGGGCAGTGAATAAAATATGTTCTGCTTCCAGTTTTACTTTTAAGGACTATATGAACTAGTATTTTAAAAGTGTTTCTTGGGTGGCTTTATTCTCAGTTAAATTCAGAGGAGCGGGGCCCATTACAGGTCGCCACAAGTTTAGCTTTAAAAAGGTTCATATGTTACTGGAGTTATCGAATTGAGTTGGCAGAACTCTGTATATAATTAATAATTGCTGGGATGCAGGTTGAATGATCGTTCTGAATGAAAGATAATCAAAACAAGAAAAGCATTACAGATCATATTATAGTCTGACACGCGATAAATTACAGTTAGCCTATTTTCTTTATTTAGCGTCGTCAATTAACAAATCAGGAAAACTCCCCGTGAGTTAAAATAATTAAAAGCACATCTATCTATACAGAACTAAACTGGATTTACTGGTTATAATCCCTTTAACGTCTGAAAAATTAATTTACGCGTTAATTGTATTAGGAAATACTTTTAGCTGAAACAGTTAGTTTGCACTAGAACTTTGAAAATGGGTTTATTTAATAAGGTTAAATTTACACCACAATCCAATGAAATAAATTGAAATAACTAGACCACTGATCACTCGAAGCTAATGTATAAATTACCGTCTGCGCAGAAAGAATACACTCCAATAGTCAACGAAGGTAGATGAAATCTAACAGGAATCCGACTATGCTAGTGAAACTAGGATTCTGTCAGAACGAACGATGAAATGCAGTTTTCGGAGGAGTTCTTTATTTATACTATCTCAAATGTAACTTAAATAGGACGTGTTAGATTTTCACACCCTTCTTGAAGTCGAGCAGAATCCGAGGTACCTCGCCGTTGTGTTAACCGCTGCGATTCCTCCGTTTCCCCCGGTCTACCGATTTTCTTCGTCTCAGGCTGCTCGCATGAGAGTGCGAAAAATTTCTCGAGAAGCTAACTACGTTAGCTGGGAGTTCCCTGATTTCTTTAGATCGTATACCGCCCCACATTGAATTCTGAAGATCAGCCTGGCTTTGATGGTACCGCTGTTCTGAGAAGCTATGGCAACTCCCACCAGGCGGGGTCACAGCCAGGTAAGAAATTGAACTGCTGTTACTTGCTCTAGAAACAGGAGTGAGTCTCTGGCCACGTCCTCTTTTGGGCCGGCGTTAAGGAAAAGATTGCTATAAATCGTTCTCAGAGATGGTTGAGGGCGTGATTTAACCTCCCATCAAAGGCCATGCGATCTCAAAAGTTCACAGAAGATAGCAGGCTACATATTAATGATCCAGCGTGTAAAGTTCTCGTGGAAATGCTGCCTGCAGGTTAAAGTTACAACAGATGATCAGGGGTTCTAAAGCTATGAGAGGCCAATATTCTGTTGTCATCCATCGGGTCAGGGAAATTCATTTGTCATACTTAGACGTACGTCACAGTTAGTATAACCTGAGACTGATTTTTACGTGAGTATCCCTTTTTTCTTTAACAGAGACAGGTGTCCCTCGCCATTCAGGCAAATACTCGCCCGATTTCGGAGGTACCCATTAGAGCTGGGTCGGCTTAGGAGCCGCCACTCCCTGGTCGACGACACTCCTTGAAATATACTTGCCAGGGCTCGAGTTAATCCAGTCCAAATCCAGGTCGACGAAAAATCTTCAAATGTACTCGTCCGGGTTTGATCCTGGGTCACCCGGTCGCTAGCACAGTTTGGTAACCACTACACCAGCGCGGCTCCCAGGATACTGTGATTGAAAATTTTTCTCTTTATTTTTGATTTCTTAGATATCCCACATTATATTGTGTCTATAGCTATGTTCTGCTGTAAATTTCTTGAGTTTCAATTTTGTTTTGGCTAACAGAAGATGGTGATCTGGTTCAACATCTGCTCCTCTATATACTTTTACATCATGTAATGATGACCGTAACTTCTTATTTATGCATGTATATCATCGATTTGATTCTCAGTTCTGTAGTCTGGTGATATCAATGCTGATTTATGTATTATTTTATGTAGAAATATACCTCCTCCTATAGCCAGTTGATTTGAAGCACAGACGTTTGTTAATAGTTCATCATTCTAGTTCATCGCACCTAATCCATGTTTTCCCCATGATTTCTTCAAAGTCGGTGTTGTGTGTTCCTATTTTTACATTTAGGTCCCCCATAACAATTGTGATGTCCTTCCTTCCATTTTTATCCAAGACATGTTGCAGGCTCGTTTAAAACTCTTCTTTCGCAGATTCTTCTTTACAATTTGTTGGTGCATAACACTGGATGATGCTTATATTTATTTTATTTTTGGCTGTTTTAAACATTGCTGTTATAATTCAAGATCACACGGCTTCCAATTCTATAAGTGCCCTCTGCGCTTCCCTAGACAGCATTATAGCCACCCCTTCACTGTGGTGGGCACTTTCCTCCTGAAAGAACAAACCCATTTCTCCTGTAATCAATTGCTTTCTTTCTTCGCCATTACACCGTGTCTCGCAGAGACCAAAGGTATCAATCTTGTAATTCATTTCTGCTGCTACATGTGCAGTTTTCCTTTGTTTGTGTAGAGTGCGAGCATTCCATGTGCCATTCCTGGAGATTTTCTCTACACGAAACAACGTTAGTCGGCAATACAGACTCCTTTCGGCTTTCTCTGAGTTGCTTTATGCGCCTCCTTTATTCCTCTGTCTTGGGCGGCTGAGTTGATTAATTTCATGTATTTGACTTATCCATAGTGTGACGTATAATGGAAATCTAGCCTCCTGTATCCGACAGCCTTTCGTGACCTCGGCGTAGTTTTAAGATTCGCGAACAAAGTCACGCATTTCTCTGCCTGTCTGACTCACCTTTTAATCCACGCCTCTTTTTACTTGACCATATCAAACGAGCTTGTTTATCAACTTTCGCAACCTGTCATTCATAGCAGGGGGCGAACCACGTTCGGTTACGCAAGTTTCTCACGCGAGCTGATCTGTCTATATTACGATAACGAGCAGATCGCACGTGGAAAACAAGTAGAAGAGTAACGGCCTTTGAAGACTTTCTATAAGGGAGCAAATTCTTTTGATCTCGAGAAACAGACAAAATCTCGGGCGGCAGCCCGCAACACGGGTTAAGCTTTTGTTGTCGATTAGCAACGGCCGACAGAAGCGACCGCAAATCCCTTTATCTGGGAAACGTAGTCTCAGATTTCTCTGCTGGGAAGCAGAGTGTGAGAATTCACATCTTCTAGAGATCATAACAACATGATCGTATATAAACTGCGTCTTTCTCAAATCAGTTATCATAGTCGCTCAGATTTTTTCGGAGAGTCTAAACACGTTATCTAGAACCATTGGGAATAGATGTGTTAATAGTTCGTGGTGTTTTCTTCCTGGATTTCTGGTAATATATAAATTTGTGCTTAAGCGTATTAAAGTGTTAAAAGTTTTAGCATCTTAAATTCACTGTTATTTTCTAGGTGTTAAGACTAGCAAATTAAATAACGCGTAGCTATTTTTATTCTAGATGTTTCAGTTATAATGTAAATTTAATCACCCGCTCTCACACAGAAAGAGACGGTTTAGTTGACTAATAAATACACTAGGCGACTGATAATTGACGTAATGTGTAATTTCGTAAGTGACTGTGTTTGACTATCATGCGACTAAAACAAACAGACGCCGAAAATCTAATAGTTATTAATGACAGGCGATATCTGTTGAGTGCGCGTAGGGATAATTTAATCATAATTGACATTATGCGCTGATCGTTGATCGGAGCAGGAGGGGGAAAAGGCTGCATGCCTCAACCAAACTTGCACCCGCTAAGCGACGCGCGATAAGACTAGGCTAGAGACAACGTGTGGTTATATGTAGATATTATTAGCAGTAATTTTTTCATAATGTTCCTATATCCTTTAGGGCATCCCCTGATCAACGGCGTCCAGCGGTTTTTTTAAATTTGGCTATATCTTGGGCCTTGTCTCCATTTTTACTGATTGGATTAAAGTTGTCTTCTGTTGGCTGACGCGTCTCCAAGTTTCAGTTGTGAACAGGACGGGCCACAGAGATTAACGAACATTTTAATAGTAAATTTTAACTGGACTTACAAATACCCAAATATATGTCTTTGCATTTTGATCAGCCCATTGTGGTGAAATATCTAGCTGTTCTCCCGACTTCTGATAGTCGTTTCCAAGAGGATATTTATCCAGAAGAGTTACGCTATTTCAGAATCGGCACTCACCAGAGCCAGCCGATAGGATTTACCATCATCATTAAGTAACAATAATTAACAGTTTTAGCAATCAGATGTTTTCCAACTGTTTACGGTGAACGCCATATCTCAGAGCGTCTCGGCTTTAACTATCCAAGGTGACATTGTGTATCCAGGAAATCAACCACCAAATTAGGCGTTCCCCTTATAAAATTTAATTATTGAAAGGAGGGACTGGGGCCCAATTCGGACGATAATTACTCTGGACCTTATTAAAATATTCATTGATTTTTACGTCCAACAGATTGTCTCACCAAGAATAGGGTAAGAAGCGAGATTGTGTGGCCACGTATGACAGAGAGAGAGAGAGAGAGAGAGAGAGAGAGAGAGAGAGAGAGAGAGAAATATTCTTCTTCAGTACAGGAAACACTGTATCATATGCACTGTGTCCGACTATTGTTTAATTTTATTGGATAACGTTTAGTGGGAACTGTGTTCTTTCTTTACTGTCTATACTGTAACCTATTGCTAACCTTTAACATTTGGGGTTATTAACTTGGTGGGTTCTTATCTTCTCAATGAGGGGAGAGAATAGGTATTCTGTTATTTTTCTATTTATGTAATTCTGATGTATTTGATCTTTCTCTTTTAGATATTCGATGTTTGTAAAGTTTAGTGATATAAACAACAAAAGAACTAACTTTGTGTGTGTTGGTCAGACCCAAACCCATTGAACCATAGTTTTCACGTTTGTGTGTCTTGTTGTCACATAGCTGTGTGTGTGTATATGTGTTTAGTAAACTTATATTTCTCAATATAAGGGGTGCAAGATTGTCTTATAGTCGTATAGATAGGCTGGACTAGATGAACTATTCAGTCCAGAGACAGATCTTCTCCTTAAACTATTCACTCGTGAAACTCTATTTCTTAAACCTTTACTTCTCACGTATCATCACCATCCCCTATACTCAGACGGGACCTTACATAACTTTAAAACCTATATAAGCACGTCAGAATGGTTGGCTCGTTCCAGGATTTGATCTAAGTCTGAGTCTAGATAAATGACTAACGTCTGATATTGTATCTTAGTCTAACTCTAGATAGAGTGTCGTGCGTTTTGTGTTGTAATTATCCCTTAGACAACGTTCTTATTTTCTGGGTTCTGACCACACAAATAAAAAATGTGTTTCTTTCCACAGCATTTTGGAATTTACATACAGTTTGATTTTGATGGTGATCTTTGTTGGAGATATGATTAATTTTGTAGAAAAAAACGCTGGTACGCGTGATTGTTTATCAGTCACAAATTTCTTTTGGAGCAGTGGAGTGTGAGCAAAGCAAAGGAAGTGCATTCTGGCAGTCGCCAAGTTAATACCCTTCCTAACTCCAAAACTGACTTCAGGTGTGGACGAGTGTGGTGGATTTTAAATAAGGAGAATTTTTTTCTCCTTAACATTAAAAAAAGAAAGAATTTTTCCACAGTAGTAATAGTATTTTTTTTTTCAGTTGTTAGCCTGATCCACCATCTTTAGGGTTTAAGTCTCTGCGTTAGGAGCCTTTTTGCCAGTTAACAGCAGCGATACATTAGATAACTAATATCAGGGAGGAGGTAACACAGTAAAATCAGAATTTTTTTTTGGGTATTTATCTTAATTTAGTAGGCAGCACTGTATCCTTTTTCTTCTTTCTTTCTCGAGTAAATCGCAGTCAGTTACTTTCCATGGCTGAGCGAGTTAGAACAAAGCTAAGAGAGGAAGCAAAGGAAATAGGACTAGAAGGTGAAGAAGTGCTAGCTTTGTTTGTAAACTCGAAGATATGAGGCCAAATAAGAGGCGGAGAAGAAAGAGAAAGAAGACCGTCAATTGGAAAGTAAGAGAATTGAGGCGGAAATGGAAACTTGCAGAGACATGGAGCGAGAGAGAGATAACATGAGGAAAGAGAGAGACAACATGAGGAAAGAGAGAATGAGCAACGACGTCAGCACGAATTGGCGCTTAAGACTCTAGAGGTCCAAAGTCGCGGTGCAGCGTCTAGCTCCAGCAACGGAGAGCCTTCCTCACCTCAGTCACTCTCAACTGATCATTCCAGTACTCAATCTCCCCAATTAGCAGCTATGTCTTTTGCCCTAGAATCCTTCCCAAGCCCAAATGAGAAAATTGACACATATGTAGAAAAATTTGAGAGAATGGCAACACTGTATGGTTTAGAAAGTTCGCGATGGTGTTTGAAGCTTTCCCAGGCTTTGAAAGGCAATGCATATGATGCGTATGTGAAACTGGGAAGCAGCAATCAAGACAATTACGACATATTGAAGAAAGCTTTACTTGAGCGCTTCGAAATGAACGCTCGCAAATTTTTGTAATTGTTCCGGAACAGCAGAAAAGAGGGAACCGAGACATTTGCCCAGTTCTCTTCCCGTCTGAAGGGATATTTGACGAAGTGCCTGGAGCTTTCAGAGCTCCCTTGCACTTACGAAGGGTTGGAAGAGTTTATTCTAACCGAACAAATCAAAAGCACCTTGTCAAATGAAACCCGTAGATTTCTTGCTGAACAGGGAGCTGTAAAGCTGGAAGACATTTTAAGTAAGTCTGAGCGACACCAATGCGTTAGCCGAGCTTCCAAGCTCAAAACACAAGCGTACAGATGAGCCTTCTCGCAAAAATAACCTAGAACAGTCTTCCCAGTCGTTTTCCCATTAACACGAAAGAGAAACTTTACCCCATTCTCCCCCCCCCTCTCCCCTCCCCCCTTCAAGGAAAATAGAAATTCTACAAAACTCGATACCCCACCAACCCCCATGATCAGCCCAAACGTCACTCATGGCAGCAAGGCCAAAAAGGACACGACAAAGGGAAAACCCCTGTGCAAGGGACATCTGATCAGAGCAAACACACCGTTCCAAATTGGATAGGTTGTTTGCAAACAGACTCGCAAAGAAGTAGTAATGTCAGTGATTCTCAACCTGAGGGTGAGAGGCCTTCTACGCGAGGAACTGTTATATTGAACGGGACTTCAACTTATTGTTTGTTTGATACAGGTTTGAGTTTTGATTGTATTGTCGCGAGGCATTTGGTCAAACCTGGTCAAGAAACAGAAGAAACCGTCAAATTATGTGGAGTTTTGAAAGGAGATGCACCCATAACGCTTCCCATCGCACTGGTGGAAATACACTCGGATTTCGTCCGAGGTGTTATTAAAGCGGCTATAATGGATGATCCGATCTACCCAGTCATACTTGGTTGTAGATATGTGTTTATAGGGAGACCGAAAGAGCCGATTGTGGCAGCAGTAACTACAAGAGGGCAAACCAAAAAGGAACGGGAGCCTGCACCTAATATGTTACCTATGGAACTGAAAGAGGCGCAACAAAAGGACCCTACCTTGGAGCCCTGCTTTAGAAAACTGCCCATGGCCAAGGACCCCAGACACAACGGAGACATATTTTCTAAGGATGGAGTGCTGTATCGAAGAACGGGCGACCCTGAACAGGGACATAATCAGCTCCTAGTACCGACGCAGTACAGAGACCAAATCTTAGAAATGGGGCACTCTCTTCCCTTTAGCGGACATATGGGACAAAACGCCACTATACAGCGAATAACTACTCACTATTGGTGGCCAGGAATGAACACTGATATCATCAGGTATGTGAAATCCTGCGCCAAGTGCCAACGTGTGGCACCCAAGCATTGGACACCCCCAGTTCCTATGGGAGAAATGCCAATAGTGGGGACACCATTTGAACGGGTTGCAGTCGACATTATAGGACCCCTAGAAAGGACTAAAAGAAGGAACAGGTTTATCCTGACCTTAGTCGACACATGCACTATGTGGGCCGAAGCTATACCGCTAACATGCACGGATTCCAAGCATGTCGCAGAAGCCCTAGTGCAGATTTTTACACGGTTGGGATTCCCTCAACAAGTTTTGACGGATAACGGATCCCAATTCCGTAGCCTGTTAATGGAGGAGATCTTTAAGATCTTGAGGGACCAGCACATCTACACCAGCCCCTATAATCCGGCCGGAAGTGGGTTAGTAGATCGTGTCAACGGAAGCCTCACCATGATGTTACGTAAGCTGGGACAAGAGAAACCTGAAGATTGGGACCTTTTCATTCCCGCAGCCTTATTCGCCTACAGGGAAGTCCCACAGGCCTCTACAGGTTTACCACCAGCTACACTTCTATTCGGCAGACCTATTAAGGGCCCGCTAGAAGCCTTACTACGGTCACTGACAGACCAGAAGGCTGATGAGACAGTCGTCTCAGCATTCAAGTATGTATCGGAGTTAAAGGAAAGGTTACAACTAGGATGGGATCTAGCAACAACCAACCTTAAGCGAGCACGCATGAAGCACGCTAAACGATACAACAGAGCAGCGAAAGAGAGAGAATTGCAACCAGGAGAAAATTTTTTGTTGCTACTGCCTACCGGAAACAACAAACTAGTTATCGGATGGCAAGGGCCGTTTACCATCCTTAAAAAGACCTCGAGAACGAACTACAAGATCTCTATTAAAGGAAAGGAAAAAGTCTACCATATAAATCTGTTAAAGAAATATTTGGAAAGACCGGTGCCTTCCCCCGAACATCTCCTGGCGGTCGCTATAGCAACCGAAGATGAGGAAGATGACGATAGTTGCATGGAATACCCACTGCAACAAACGGAATCTTACAAAGATGTTAAATTCGGCGACACTCTCTCAGAAGCACAACAGACAGAAACTAAAGCGTTACTGAAACAGTACTCGGCAGTCTTAACGGACATACCTGGTCGAACGCATCTCGCAGAGTTCGATATGAAGCTGACAAACGAGACACCTGTGCGAACCAGAGTTTACCCGAGCCCGTATGCGAAAGCAGACACGTTACGCGGAGAGATAGACAAACTACGTCAAGCTGGGATTATTAGCGAGTCTACATCGCCCTATAGCTCGAGCGTCGTACTGTTGCAGAAACCTAATAAGGAAGTTCGGCTGTGTATTGACTACCGCTTACTTAACACAGTAACGGAATTCCAGCCTGAACCACTGCAAAACGTTTCTGAACTGTTCACCAAACTTAGCAAGGCAAAAATTTTCTCCAAGATTGACCTGAGTAAAGGTTATTATCAAATACCAGTCAAGGAGGAAATTAAACCGTTATTAGCCTTTAGCACCAGTGAAGGACATTATACTTTCAACGTTATGCCTTTCGGTTTGCACAACGCGCCAGGAGTCTTCACCAGGATGATGAAAAAGCTTTTAGAACCATTGCAAAGTCCAAACATACACAATTTCATGGACGACATACTTATTGCAACGGATAACTACGAAGAACATATTGCTACGGTCGCTATGCTCCTCAGGAGACTACAGGAAGCTGGCCTCACCGCCCGACCTAGCAAATGTTTAATCGGCTTTGAAAAGCTTGACTTCCTGGTTCATACTATTTCTCAGGGTTGTATGTGGCCCATTGCTAAAAACATCGAGAAAATACGTGCAGCAAAGAGGCCTAAAACAAAGAGAGACACTCGTTCGTTCCTGTCACTGTGCGCGTATTACCAAAAGTTTATCAAAAACTTCAATGGTCTTACGGCGCCTTTCACCGACCTCACAAGAAAGGGAAAACCCAATAAGGTTGTTTGGACCGCAGAGTGTGAACACGCTTACGTCACTCTGAAAGAACAACTGTCCAAATACCCCATTTTAAGGTTACCTGACCTTAAGAAACCTTTCATTTTGCGTGTAGATGCCAGCGGACAGGGAATCGGATCAACATTGCTTCAAGCAGATGACCAGCATCCAAACCGGTTATGTCCAGTTGCATACGGCAGCCGTAAAATGAATACAGCAGAAAGGAATTATTCGACCGTGGAGAGAGAATGTTTGGCACTCGTGAATGGAATCAGGAGACACCATGAATATCTATATGACGTTTCATTCACGGTACAAACTGATCATGCTCCATTGGCATTCCTAGCAGCCAATAAGGAATTTAACGCAAAGATTATGCGTTGGGCTCTACTGTTAAGCGTGTACTCGTTCAAAGTACAATATATACCAGGAAAGGAGAATGTTGGAGCGGATTTTATGAGTCGAAATTGGAGCATGGAGGAGGATGATGCAATGGAGGATAGCAATAATTCGATAGCTAAGGATGACAGTAGTTTTATTTCCATAAATGAGATATGAAAGGGTTCCACATCTTCAAGCCCGGACGAACTGTGACGTATAATGGAAATAAAGCCTCCTGTATCCGACAGCCTTTCGTGACCTCGGCGTAGTTTTAAGATTCGCTAACAAAGTCACGCATTTCTCTGCCTGTCTGACTCACCTTTTAATCCACGCCTCTTTTTACTTGACCATATCAAACGAGCTTGTTTACCAACTTTCACAACCTGTCATTCATAGCAGGGGGCGAACCACGTTCGTTTACGCAAGCTTCTCACGCAAGCTGATCTGTCTATATTACGATAACGAGCAGATCGCACGTGGAAAACACGTGGAAGAGTAACGACCTTTGAAGACTCTCTGTAAGAGGAGCAAATCCTTTGATCTCGAGAACAGGGAAAATCTCGGACGGGAGCCCGCTACACGGGTTAAGCTTTTGTTGTTAGTTAGCAACGGCCGACAGAAGCGACCGTAAAACCCTTTATCTGAGAAACGTAGTTTCAGATTTCTCTGCTGGGAAGCAGAGTGTGAGAATTCACATCTTCTAGAGATCATAACAACATGATCGTATATAAACTGCGTCTTTCTCAAATCAGTTATCAGAGTCGCTCAGATTTTTTCGGAGAGTCTAAACGCGTTATCTAGAACCATTGGGAATAGATGTTTTAATAGTTCGTGGTGTTTTCTTTCTTGATTTCTGGTAATATATAAATTTGTGCTTAAGCGTATTAAAGTGTTAAAAGTTTTAGCATCTTAAATTCACTGTGATTTTCTGGTTGTTAAGACTAGCGAATTAAATAACGCGTAGCTATTTTTATTCTAGATGTTTCAGTTATAACGTAAATTTAATCACCCGCTATCACACAGAAATACGGTTTAGTTGACTAATAAATACACTAGGCGACTGATAATTGACGTAGTACAATTCAATTTTATTTCATTGTGTGTAATTTCGTAAGTGACTGTGTTTGACTATCATGCGACTAAAACAAACAGACGCCGAAAATCTAATAGTTATTAATGGCAGGCGATATTTGTTGAGTGCGCGTAGGGATAATTTAATCATAATTGACATTATGCGCTGATCGTTGACTGGAGCAGGAGGGGGAAAAGGCTGCATGCCTCAACCAAACTTGCACCCGCTAAGCAACACGCAATAGGAATAGGCTAGAGGCAACGTGTGGTTATATGTAGATATTATTAGCAGTAATTTTTTCATAATGTTCCTATATCCTTTAGGGCATGACCTGATCAACGGCGACCAGCGGTTTTTTAAAATTTGGCTATATCTTGGGCATTGTCTCCATTTTTACTGATTGGATTAAAGTTGTCTTCTGTTGGCTGACGCGTCTCCAAGTTTCAGTTGTGAACAGGACGGGCCACGGAGACTAACGATCATTTTATTAGTAAATTTTAACTGGACTTACAAATACCCAGATTTTGTGTGTGTGCATTTTGATCAACCCATTGTGGTGAAATATCTAACTGTTCTCCCGACTTCTGATAGTCGTTTCCATGAGGATTTATCCAGAAGAGTTACGCTATTTCAGAATCGGCACTCACCAGAGCCAGCCGATAGGATTTACCATCATCATTAAGTAACAATAATTAAAAGTTTTAGCAATCAGATGTTTTCCTACTGTTTACGGTGAACGCCATATCTCAGAGCGTCTCGGCTTTAACTATCCAAGGTGACATTGTGTATCCAGGAAATCAACCACCAAATTAGGCGTTCCCCTTATAAAATTTAATTATTGAAAGGAAGGACTGGGGCCCAATTTGGGCGATAATTACTCTGGACTTTATAAAAATATTCATGGATTTTTACGTCCAACAGATTGTCTCACCAATAATAGGGTAAGAAGCGAGATTGTGTGGCCACGTATGACAGAGAGAGAGAGAGAGAGAGAGAGAGAAAGAGAGAGAGAGAGAGAGAAAAATATTCTTCTTCAGTACAGGAAACACTGTATCATATGCACTCTGTTCGACTAATGATTAATTTTATTGGATAACGTTTAGTGGAAACTGTGTTCTTTCTTTACTGTCTATACTGTATCCTATTGCTAACCTTTAACCTTTGGGGTTATTAACTTGGTGGGTTCTTATCTTTTCAATGAGGGGAGGGCATACGTATTCTGTTATTTTTCTATGCATGTAATTCTGATGTATATGATCTTTCTCTTTTAGATATTCGATGTTTGTAAAGTTTAGTGATAATAAACAACAAAAGAACTAACTTTGTGTGTGTTGGTCAGACCCATACCCATTTAACCATAGTTTTCACGATTGTGTGTCTTGTTGTCACATAGCTGTGTGTGTGTGCATATGTGTTTAGTAAACTTATATTTCTCAATATAAGGGGGTGCAAGATTGTCTTATACTAAATTATAGTCGTATAGATAGGCTGGACTATATGAACTATTCAGTCCAGATACAGATCTTCTCCTGAAACTATTCACTCGTGAAACTCTATTTCTGAAACCTTTACTTCTCACGTATCATCACCATCCCCTATACTCAGGTGGGACCTTACATAACTTTAATACCTATCTAAGCACGACACATAGTGCTTGTTGAAGTTTATATAGTTAAAGGGTTAAATGGGGTAACTAGCTCCAAGCCCAACCCTCCTTTGTCGCTTTTTACGACATACCTGGTAAAGTACAGTGTTACTATTCTTTGCTCCCCTTTCGGGACCCAGTAGCACACGGTTGTTTGTTTCTTTTACCGGACACTTTATCACAGTCGTCTGCAAAAGATAACGACTTTGTTTTCAGTCCACGCTGACAGTTTTGTAGGTCCCAATTATACTTCTAATGTATCCGTATATTTTACTCCGTAGTCGTTTGCAACAGCTGCAACATAGTTTGGATAGGGAATACAAACTTACTTCTACCGTGTAGATTCCCACACCATCTTCATGACGCCAACAACATCTATATCATTGGAACCTGCTCCTTCCACGTCAACATTACCAGCCATCAGGTTGTTACATACGTTGACACTGCCGGAATCAATTTTTACTCGTGGCTGAAATCGCTTTGACCTCAAAAATGTTTTGATTTTCTAGATCAGAGGTCGGTGTCGCGAACATAGTTTGCGCATCACTTGGGGATTTTGTATTTTGAGCACAGTGCTCACGATGATTTGTCGCTATGCATGAGCGGATATGACGCCTTGGATGGGCCAAGCGACAACGGGGTTTTTCTTTGTATACCTTGGAAGTGTATAGACGATGTCCTGCATTGACCCGTTTATTTAATGTGTTCCAAATATAACGGCGCAGTGAATGAATGTGATTTTTACGTGATGAAGTGTCAAGTAAAGTCAGATAACATTTATTAATAGAGCGCCATGAATTAGTAATGTACTTATTGGATGTGGAAGAAAATGACAGATGTAAATGAATAATCTTGCAGGGATGATCAAGTTGAATTTATGAGTTGTTCGTCATTAATGATTTAAGCATGAATAAACCAAATACGGAAAGCTTAATGGAATCACGTTGTCTGTGGAACTATTGTGGATCTGTAAATAAATGCTGTACTGTGTAAACTGACCGCTCTTGGAGATTAACTGCGTCCCTTATAATTGTTTTCAAGTTGACTTTTCATTGTTCCACAAACCCCTGGTTTTAATACGGGTTTACACCGTAACAGTCGGAAAACGGTAGACCTCATCTTCCGGGGTAGATAATACGAGATGACTTGGTAGATCTCTAGTTAACGCAAAAAGGGGGGGGGGGGGGGGGGGGGGGGGGGGGGGGGGGGGGGGAGGGGGGAGAAAGAGTTTTAAAGTTACGGCAATTTCAAACCAGCCCTCTCACGTCGGCATTTAAAACCTCCAGGATTAAAAGTACTGTTTTAGCGTTTCCAGTGAAAACTCGGCAGTTAGCTTACAAAGTTCACTTGAATCGTGAAGCCCATGAGATAGGAGCGCGATATCTTCCTTTAGGTGAAGTCAACATAACTGTAAAATTGCATTTAGTTTTAATTTTTCACCGCCATGTTGATGGAACTGTAGGAAACAAATCCCACGGCAGATGTAAGTCGCATATAGGCCTCACGTATTCCAGTTAATACCAAAAAAATTTATTGCCTCGTTTTGGGAGGCACGTTCCGTTCAGTCTAGACACAGCGTTCGTCGATTACATAACCGCGCTTGTTCAAACATAAAATACCTTGTGGTCTTGTTAATTATTCTAATACTCTAGAACCGAAAAACAGACACGATTTCTTTACAGACAATAAACAGACATTTATTTCATTCATCTACTAGGGTAGATGTTCTAAGAGAGTCCACTGTTTCTAACAGAATTAATTTGTTCAACATTAACCAACCAAATGCGATATAAAAACAATAATAAAAAAAAATCTGATCAACAATAACCAAAGAAATATGTCCAACAATAGCCAGACGAATACAAAAACCAATTACCCAAGTAACCGGACCAACAATTACCCAAATTATCTGACCATCCATAGCCTAAGTAATGCGAAAAACAATAACCCACAGAATGTGTCCGATAATAACCGACATAATCTACCCAACAATAACAATAATAATTCCGTCATCAGTATCAGTAATCTGTATAACAATAACCGAAACGTTAACCAACATTAACCCAATCAATCTGTCTGTCACTAACCCAGTAAGTTATCCAACATTAAGCCCAGTAATCAATCTAACAATAGCCACACAAAAAACTGACCAACGTGAAGCCCAGTAAATTGTTTAACAATAGCCTAGTAAATTATTTAACATTAAGCCAAGTAATTTGTCTAATAGTAACCCAGTAAATTGTCCAACATTAAATCCAATAATCTGTTTACCGTGAATTCATTAAGTTATCTAAATGTCACTCAAGTCATTAAGTCCAACAGTAAGACGGCAAGTACTTCACCTGCATATGATTCGAATTTCTCTTTCCAATTAGAACCCACATAATCCATCCAACAATAACTTTAGACCTGACTAAGATCAACATTACAAGCCTCGCAAATTAAACAAAAATTTATGCTTTTCCCAACAGTATTGACAATGAATTTATTGTATCATTCTGTTACTTCTGTTGGTCGGAGTGTCTCTATAAGTGTGCTTAAGTTGCAGTTGCCATGGCAACATATTTCATCACCGAGGATTACACAATGAGAAGAATGCAGTAGACACATAAACTGTTGTTGTTAGCAATTGATGTTGATACTTGATAGAAGTTCTCGGCAATTTACTCTCCTTCATGTTGTAAATGTAAAGTGCCTCTGGCGTTTATACCTGATTATTAAGTTCGCGTTATATAATATTTGTTTGTATGTTTTATTTTCTGCGTCATGTTAGCGCATGCCACATGTAGTTCCCGGGGGTCTTTGAAGAGATGAAGAAAGAATATGTCTACTGCACCCTCAGGCATGTCGTACAAGGCGACTAAATGAAGGTTGTGCATGGGACTGGCAATTTCATTATGTCACACTAATTGCAACAGAAACAACCGCTGCAAGAGCACGTGACTGCTGGGTGCAACCTTCCTACAAGGGGACCAGTTACAGTGGTGGTTCCTTGCTCTGTAAGGAGCGCGTAGGAAAGTGATGAATGATGATCTTGTTAACGTTATGGCAGTGATGTATAGACAGTAGGAAAGTGATGAATGATGATCTTGTTAACGTTATAGCAGTGATGTATGGGCAGTAGAAAAGTGATGAATGATGATCTTGTTAACGTTATGGCAGTGATGTATAGACAGTAGGAAAGTGATGAATGATGATCTTGTTAACGTTATAGCAGTGATGTATGGGCAGTAGGAAAGTGATGAATGATGATCTTGTTAACGTTATAGCAGTGATGTAAGGGCAGTAGGAAAGTGATGAATGATGATATTGTTAACGTTATGGCGGTGATGTATGGTCAGAAAGAAAAGTGATGAATGATGATCTTGTTAACGTTATGGCAGTGATGTATGGGCAGTAGAAAAGTGATGAATGATGATATTGTTAACGTTATGGCAGTGATGTATGGGCAGTAGGAAAGTGATGAATGATGATCTTGTTAACGTTATGGCAGTGATGTAAGGGCAGTAGGAAAGTGATGAATGATGATATTGTTAACGTTATGGCAGTGATGTATGGGCAGTAGGAAAGTGATGAATGATGATCTTGTTAACGTTATGGCAGTGATGTATGGTCAGAAAGGAAGGTGATGAATGATAATATTGTTAACGTTATGGCAGTGATGTATGGTCAGAAAGAAAAGTGATGAATGATGATCTTGTTAACGTTATGGCAGTGATGTATGGGCAGTAGAAAAGTGATGAATGATGATCTTGTTAACGTTATGGCAGTGATGTATGGTCAGAAAGGAAAGTGATGAATGATAATATTGTTAACGTTATGGCAGTGATGTATGGTCAGAAAGGAAAGTGATGAATGATGATCTTGTTAACGTTATGGCAGTGATGTATGGGCAGTAGAAAAGTGATGAATGATGATCTTGTTAACGTTATGGCAGTGATGTATGGTCAGAAAGGAAAGTGATAAAAGATGATATTGTTAACGTTATGGCAGTGATGTATGGGCAGTAAGGAAAGTGATAAAAGATGATATTGTTAATTAACGTTATGGCAGTGATGTATGGGCAGTAAGGAAAGTGATAAAAGATGATATTGTTAACGTTATGGCAGTGATGTATGGGCAGTAAGGAACTGCCTGAGATTGAACCTTAGTTTAAATTAATACTAGAGACATGAGAGCTAATAATGACAACTCGGCTGCTTATTTGTAAGCATTACCAGTTCTCTAAGGCAGGGGTTCTCAGTCCTTTTTTTGCTCATGGCACCTCCCACTTTTTGAGCCTCTTTTACCTCTGTGCCCCCCTCCCCTCATAGTTGCTGTTAGCTGGAAAAAAGGTACTTTACCATCTAACTGTTTCCCCCTAGAAATATGGCATGGCCCCCTGAGGGGGGGGGGATGTGGCACACATTGAGAACTACTGCTCTAAGGGAGCGTACCGTGGGAAGGGGAGAAGCATTGTGAGGTCATTACAGTAATGCCAACAACAGACAGACAGACTGACACTCACACAGACTGACAGACAGACAGAAAAGACAGGCAGCCAGAGCTGGCAGGCAGGTAGATAAACAGACGGACTGCCAGACAAGTCGATAGACAGACAGGCAGATAAACAGACATACAGAGAAACGACTGCAGACATACCAGACAGGCAGGTACGCAGACAGGTCAAAAGGCATGTAGATATATATAAATATACGTAGGAAGGGGGCATGGAGACAGGCAGATAGGTGGATATATAGCTTGGCATTGACACTCACTGATACAAATAGGCATTGCACAAACTGACATTGTACACTCACTGACACAAATTGACATTGACATTCACTGACATTGACTCACTGACACAACTGACATTGGCACTCACTGACACAGACATTGACACTCAATGACATAAACATACATTGGCACTCACTGACACAAACTTTCATTGACAATCACTGACACAAACTGACACTGACAATCACTGACACAAACAGACATTGATACTCATTGACACAAACATTGACACTCACAGTGACAAATATGTATTGGCACTCACTGACACAAACACACATTTGACAAACACACTGATACAATCAAACATTGACCCTCACTGACACAAACACACATTGACACTCACTGACACAATCATACATTGACACTCACTGACGCAAACAAACACCGAAACTCACTGACACAAACACTGAAACTCACTAACACAAACAGATTTTGACACTCACGGACATAAGCATACATTTACACTACCTGCCACAAACATATATTGACATTCATTGACACAAACATACATTGACCCTAACTGACGCAAACAGATTTTGACACTCACTGACACAGACAGACATTGATACTCACTGAGACAAACATATATTGACACTCACTGACATAAAAAGACAGACCTTCCAGGAGGTAATATTCGGAAGGTGTGAATCAGCAGGGCTATGATCCTCTCCATGGCCAGCAGAAGGATAGTGTAGCCCACAGCAGTCTTGGACACATTGGCGAAGTAGAAGTAGCCCTTACAGAGAAAGTCCGAAGGCTCGACTAGAATCTGAGGACAAAATATTGCAAGCGTTAATTTTACACTGTTCCTACATACGATAACTATGTTGTTATCCCTGAAAAGTATAACATTAATATTGACGGTAGAATGAAAAAAAAAACAACTAACTTTTACAAAAACACACAAATAATAATACGTCTTACAAAGAGAAAGGACAAGAAAAACCTACGTTGCGCCCACAAGGCCTTCGTCAGGGACAGACAAACAAGAGACAGGAGGGAAAAAAGTGAGAATTAAGTGGAGAACATGAAACTACAGATATAAGAGAACGATACTCCCTTATTGTGTTGTCACAAGTTGGAACAAAGATGGCTACCACTAAACCGGAAAGCGGAAGTGGATAGTGCATTAAAAGCAAAAAAAAAAATGAAAACAAAGACTGGAAAACAGAGTGAGGGAAAAGTGATATTTGAACATTATAAAAAAATAAATAAACAAACAAAAAACAAACCAAAACATAGAAACAAACACACAAAAATTAGATAAATAAATAAATTAAATTAAATAATTAAAAAAAAAAAAATAATAATAAAATTTTTTCATTCTACCGTTTACCCCCGTCTTACGGCAGTTCTCCTCATATACTCAACATTTGTACTGCCAATGTAGGCGATAATTTTGTTTTGTTCCCTGCAAGCGATAACTTTGCTACATCCCTGTAGTTATTATTTGTTCCCGCAAATGATAATGTTGTTATTGTACTTACAAGTAATAAGTTTGTTACTATTCGGAACGTAATAAATTTTTTATTGTCCTCGCAAGTGAAAACGTTGCTAGTGTTCCTGAATTTAATAACTCTGAAATTGTCACTGGACGTGATAACGTTCTGTTCATGCCTGTGATAACTTTGTTATTTGATCATGTAAGTGATAATTTTGTTATTGCAATCCCAAGCAATAAGTTCGTTATTGTTCTGAAAGTAACAACTTTGTTATTGTCCTTACAAGTGAGAACTTTTTTTTTATTGTTTCTAAAAGTATTAACATTGTTATTGTTACTGAAAGCATTAACACAGTTAATATCCGTGCAAAAGGAAACATTGTTACTGACCTGTACACAATTATACTGTTATTCAACCAGCATTGCACACTAAGCTTTGAGGAGTCACTTGAGCCCCAGACATAACTCTGGCTTATTACCTGATTGGCTGCTTGCAGGAGGATCTCATGATGGGCAAGGGGGGTTTAGAAGTGACTCTTGGGAGAACCCAGAACCAGATCACAGTATATGGGACCCAAAGACGCAGCAATAGAGAATGCAGTGTGTCAATCCCAATGTTACTTGTATGCCACTGTTAGAACTGGGCACACGGTAGAATGGTCAACTCGTTCCGACACAGTGTTTGGTATTTAGGTCATCTTGTTCGTCAAGTGTCGAGGCGCTGACAAGGGACAGTGTTGACAGAGAGTGAGAGTGTAGATGTAATTTACGACTCATAGCTTGACAGCTTGCGTCAGGGTCAGCGAACCAGAGCTGACCAAGACTCTACTCCACCTCCACGTGGTGGTCCTGGAAACAGGCTGCATCACTGCAGTCTGGCTGAGAGAGTAGGGATCGAAGAGAGAAGGCAAACCCGGTCCCAAAAAATGCCGTGCTGAAGTCGGATATGCCGGCCGAAAGGCGCAGATATCGCAGCTCCGCTGTAAACAGACACAAAGCAACCAACGTCCTTTTCAGGACGAACGAGGAAGAAGAAGAAGTTCACAGTATTTTAGCTCTGCGTATTTGGAGAGCCCCCTTGGATGGCAGGGAATGTGCCGTATGCCACGGGCTTTTTCTTCCTAGCTTGGGACCAGATGTGATGAGCCTTTAAATGCCAGCAAAGCTGGATAAAATGAAGCTCATGACTTTAGCTCTACACGTTTCGGAGAAGAGCCACAAGAAAAGCCTAGATCTACAGTGTATGATGATGATAGGAAACTCTTTACAGAGCGATACAACAGGAAGCAATCTGATCATCAGAAGAAGTCCCCCCGTCCGACAAGTGTTTCGGCCCTATATACTCCTTTACACTCTAAGGGGGGCGGGCCCACTTGGGTCATGACTCCCAAGCGTCTCAGCTTCCTGTTGTCTTGCATCGAAAATGAACCCATTTCACTTATGGTAGCAACTTTAAATTCCACAACTCCGCCAGCCGTGGAGGCAATTGTGAAAGTAACAAAGAGAAGACAAATTATTCCGTTCGTTCCGTCGCACACACTGAGACACCAGCGCGAAGTCAACGAGTCGCCACTGCGCGTTCCCCACTGGACTCTTGATACTGACACCCCTTATAGTATACACCGCTTGTCGCCCCTGAGTCGCAGCCCGTTCACTAGTCCACCACAAACCTCAGCGTATTGTGGACTTAGAAAAATTCCTGGTGTTTTCTGTACCGCAGCGTTTATTGTTAAGATCTCCATTCCCCATTGCGGTTGTTCCACAGCCAGCCTGATGCCTTTTCGGCAGTTTCACTAAGCGTCTTCAGGGCCATTGTTCTCGACTGTCCCCTCAGCCCCAACAGTTTCAATAGATCATACACTGATGCAGCCACAAGCCCTCTTGCGCCCACTTCAACAGCCATGACCCTTGCAGTGAACCCATCGTGTCTCAGATCCGCGGCCAGATCACTATACTTGGCCGCTTTGAACGAATGTTGCTCATCTAATCTGGATTCAAATGGCACGGTCAGTTCAATCAGTATGACCTGAAGCGTTGCTGCAGAATGAAGCACTATATCCGGCCGTCTCCGCGATTTCCGGATACTCTCTGGATATGCCCATCGTCCAGGTAGGTCTACCGCCATCTCCCAATCATTTGCACAATCAAGAAGAGATGGTAAACTGCTACCAGGTTTATTCGGTTTGGGGTGTGCTGACTTTCCTGCCCTCAGAAAGTATGTGTTTGCGGTGTCTGGCCGGACTTTGCTATTCGCCTTCATTCTTGCCAGATCTATTGTCGCAGCAAGCTCATTTAGCACTTTGTTATGGCGCCAAGTGTATCGCCCTTGCCCTAATGACACCTTACACGCTGAGAGCACGTGTTCAAGTGTCTGCCTCCCCTGGCACAGGGGGCCCTGCTCATCATCCGACTTTCCCCATTTCACAAGGTTGGTGGCCGATGGCAGCAGGTCATACAGTGATCTGACAACGAAGCTGAGCCTAAGAGGTGCCATATGCCATATATCATTCTATGTCAAGGACCTCTGCAGGATTCCTTCCCATGTAGTCCATTGGCCTTGTTGGACCTGCTGCACTGCTTTTTGCAACCTCTTATCATTCTCAGCTTCTCGTATCTCCTGAACTACCATGTCTCTGCGCTCCCTGCTTGATGCCTTGGACCACCAGCGGATGTCTCCATGACCAAATCCCCGTCTATTTGTTTGTGTGTATCCGATTACCTCCCTCAGTTTGAGTGACTCTTGGGCAGCATCAACAGCTTCTTCCACTTTCCACTTCCTTCCCGTTTTCAGTGTGGGCTGAATGGACTTAACCACGTCATCAGCTGACTCGCGTAGCATCATTGCAAGCCTTGCCTTTCCAACTTTGTACTCTTCAACAACTGACTTGAAAGGAACCAGAAGTTTTGACTTTTTGCAGTACAGTGCTACATCTGACAGACCTGGCCATTTTCTCATGAACTTGTTGACCTTCTGCTCTATGGCTTCCACTGTACTTGTGCTTATTTCATATATAAGCAGTGGCCACAGCAACTTTGGTATCAACATGAACTGGAGGCACCACAGTTTGAACTTCCCCAGGAGTCTGCTTTGGTCTATGATCTGTAGCCCTCTGTCTGCCATTTCTATTGTCTGTTGCACTGCCTTTGAGTCTTTTAATGAGGCATCGTACACCCTGCCAAGACTTTTAACAGGTTCCTCAATGACAGTAGGGATTCTTTGGTTGGAAACCGTGAATATGACCTCTGCTATCTTCCCTTTCCTGACTGATAGGCTTCTCGACTTCTTGGGTTTGAAGCTCATTCTGCACCAGCTGACTAGTTCATCCAGGCGTGCTAACATCCTCCGGGCCTGATGTTCATCTGATGTCAGAATTGTTGTGTCATCCATGAATGCTTTGAGCGGTGGCATGAGACACATTCCACCGAGCTTTGGACCTATAGCCATTCCTTCAGCTGCATTGAGGATTACCTGCATAGCCATCACGAATAGTATCGGAGAGATGGTACATCCCATCGCAATTCCAACTTCAGTGTAGATAATACCAAGGAGCTTTCAGCTTGGTATTGGCTGCAACAGCACCAGAAGCTCAGCAGCTCTAGTTAAACAACAAGAAGCCCGCGCAAATAGTAACACTAATATTGCCCCTGCAAGAGATAAATTTTGCACCCGTGTGTTACCGGGGCCCGAAAGGGGAGCAAAGAATAGTAACACTGTCCCCTACCAAGCATGTCGTAAAAAGCGACTAAGGAGGGTTGGGCATGGGGCCGGTTACACCATCCTGTAAAAAAATTTAAACCACAAAAAACTTCAACAAATATGGACAAGTCAAATAAAGAAAATAAAACACAGCCATCCAAGACAGGGGAAGGTCCTCTCGCGGGGAGGCGTATGATGCAACGCAGAGAAAGCCGAAAGGAGTCTGTGTTGCTGACTAACCTTCTTTCTTCTAGGAGAACTTCCAGATTTGGCACCTGGAATGTTCGGACATTAAACGAACAAGGGAAAGTGGCGCAAGTAGCAGCAGAAATGAGGGAATACAAAATCGAGGTTCTGGGAATGTGTGAAACAAAGTGGAAGGGGGTAGACAGGAAGAAACTCATCACAGGTGAATTGGTGCTGTCCTCAGGACATGAAGACGAAAGTTCACACCACAGTGAAGGGGTAGCTCTTATGTTATCTAAAGAAGCACAGAAAGCACTAATTGAATGGGAAGCTGTTGGACCCAGAATAATAACAGCTTCTTTCAAAACAGCTAAAAAGAAAATTCATGTAAATGTCATCCAATGTTATGCACCAACTAATGACAAAGAAGAGTCTGTGAAAGAAGCATTTTATACTAAACTACAGGAAATTATGGATAAAGTAAAAAGAAGAGACATCACAATTTTGATGGGTGACATGAATGCAAAGATAGGTACAGTCAACACTGGATTCGAAGAAGTCATGGGAAAACATGGGCTAGGAGTAATGAATGAAAATGGAGAGCTATTCGCAAACTTCTGTGCTTCATATCAACTGGCTATAGGAGGAAGCATGTTTCCACATAAGAGAATACACAAGGCAACATGGATATCACCAGACCATAGAACAGAAAATCAGATTGATCATATATGCATAAACAAGAAGTTTAGATCATCATTGCAGGATGTAAAGGTATATAGAGGAGCAGATGTGGCATCAGATCACCATCTTCTGATAGCCAAAGTAAAAATGAAACTCAAGAGATATGCAACAATGCAAAATTATAGACAACAGTTTAATGTAGGACAGCTAAGAAATCAAGAAACAAGAGACAAATTTGCGGTCACAGTATCCAACAAATTCCAAGTACTCCAACAGCTGGAAGATGTAGAGAATACAGAAGACTATTGGCAGCAGGTCAATACAGTATGGAAGGAGACATGTGAAGAAATACTGGGGATAAGGGAAAGACAACAAAAAGCATGGATAACAACAGAAACCATCAATAAGATAAAAGACAGAAAAAACAAGAAAGCAGAGTTAAACACAAGCAAAACTAGAAGCTCCAAAGCCAAGGCTCAAGAAGTGTACACAGAAGCAAACAAAGAAGTAAAAAGAAGTATCAAAAGAGACAAGAGGAAGTATATTGAGGAGTTGGCAAGAGAGGCAGAAGATGCTGCAGCCAAAGGAAATATGAGAGAACTGTATAGCAGCACAAAGAAGCTAACAGGGAAATACAAGCAAACAAGTTGCCTCATAAAAGACAAGAATGGGAAACTGCTCAGCAATATACAAGAGCAAATGAAGAGGTGGACAGAATATTTTGGGGACCTTCTCAATAGACCAGCTCCACAAAACCCGCCGGACATCCAGCCAGCAGAAGAAGAGCTACAAATTAACGGTGAAAGACCAACGAAGGAAGAAATAAAGAAAGCCATAAAACTTCTAAGAGAGGGAAAAGCGTCTGGACCTGATGGCATTCCAGCAGAGGCCATCAAAGCAGATATCGACACGGCTACAGAGATGTTATATAAATTACTTGGTAAAGTCTGGGAAAAGGAAGAGATACCAGCAGAATGGAAGGAAGGATATCTGGTTAAGTTGCCTAAGAAGGGAAATTTACAAGAGTGCACAAATTATAGAGGAATAATGTTACTATCAGTGCCAGGAAAAGTATTAAACAGGATTATCCTTGAGAGATTAAAAGAGTCCATAGACAAGAAACTGAGAGATGAACAAGCAGGTTTTCGACAAAACAGATCATGTACAGACCAGATAGCCACTTTGAGAATAATAGTTGAACAAAGTCTGGAATGGAATTCACCACTATACATCGGATTTGTGGACTACGAAAAGGCATTTGACAGTGTAGACAGAGAATCACTTTGGAAATTGATGAGGCATTATGGAGTTCCCCTGAAGATCATTAATTTAATAAAGAAAACATATGAAGACATGACATGCAGAGTTCTTCACGAAGGACAGCTTACAGAACCGTTTGGGATAAGAACAGGAGTGCGACAGGGATGCCTCTTGTCTCCATTTCTTTTCTTGCTGGCAATAGATTGGGTTATGAGATCATCGACAACACACAACAGAAATGGAATCCAGTGGACTCTGACTAAGCAGTTGGATGATCTGGATTTTGCTGATGACTTGGCTCTTCTGTCCCATAACCGTAATCAGATGCAGGACAAATTGAAAACACTCGATGAGAGGTCACAGCAATTGGGTCTGAAAATACACAGGGAAAAGACAAAAATAATGAGAATAAATGCAGGTAATGATAACAGGGTTGAACTTGAAGAAACACCAATTCAAGATGTAGAATCATACACATATCTTGGCAGTAATATAGACAAAGTTGGAGGGACAGACAGCGATATCAAAATAAGAATACAAAAGGCAAGAGGAGCTTTCATTGCATTGGGAAATATATGGAGATCAAGAGAAATTGGATCCAACACGAAAATACGAATCTTCAACTCAAATGTGAAGTCAGTCCTATTGTATGGCTCGGAGACATGGAGAACAACAAAGACAACAACCAAAAAGCTACAGACTTTCATAAATGGGTGCTTGCGTAGAATAGAGGGATTAAAATGGTATGACAAGGTTACCAACGTGGAACTGATGACAAGAACTAGACAAGTGCCAGTGGAACAAGAGATGAGAAGAAGACGATGGCGATGGATAGGACACACACTGAGGAAACCTGTTGATAGCATTACAAGGCAGTCCTTGTTCTGGAACCCCCAGGGCAAGAGAGGCAGAGGAAGACCAAGAAGTACATGGAGAAGAGAGTTGGAAACAGAGGTGAAAATGATGAAGAGAACATGGAAAGAACTTGAGATGATGGCACGGGACAGGAGGACTTGGCATGTGTTTGTTGAAGGCCTATGCTTCTTTGGGAGTGGAGGGTTATGAATGAATGAAAGAGATAAATTTGTTACCCTCCGTAGAAGGGATAACTTTGTAACAGTCAACATAAGCGATAACTTTGTTCCTGACTGTGCAAGTAATATAACCTAGTGTCATTCCAAGAATTAACTTCCTTATTGCCCCTGTTATTGGTTTTTTTTTTTTGGTTTGTTTTTAAATACTCTGTTAAAATCAAGAATGCGTTTGATCGATATAAACTGGATCAATAGCAAATGAAATTCTCAGATGTCGTTCAGAGGTGTCAATTAAATTGCAAAGAACAACTTTAGTAATGTCTATGTTGTTGTTTTTCTTCCTTTTGGTTCTTCAGAAAGCAAAGAACAACAAAATAATTTAAAAAAAGAGAAAGAAAGTGTGTCTTTGACAAATGTACAGCTGGATCAATAGTGAGTCAAATTTGGAGAGGTCGTCCAAAAGTTTACCCTGCCAGACCCGATCAATGACACTTCTATGGAAAACTAACATCACCAGCAGCTCACTCACGTATTATCTCCCTCGCCCCCATGGCGTGAGGGTGGGTAGGTATTTACACCTTTTGTGAGTTGAAGAAGGATCGAAGAAAGATAATTGAAGGTTAAACATTTAGTTACACGTTTCTTGGTGATGAGTAAGTGAGGCGGTGAGGGTGTTTCTGGGATAATTGCTTCTTTTCCCCCCTACCCCTTTCTCTATCTTTCTCTCTTTGTTTCTCTTTCTTCCCGTCTTTGCCTTTCTCATAAAGCTATGAGCACGTCTGCTCAATGTGTCCTATCTATCTTCAGCGTCTACTTCTCGTGTCTTGTTCTTCTGACACTTGCCTGGTTCGTGTTATATGTTCCACTTTAGTGATCTTCAATCAGTCAATACCCTTTAGCTCCGCGAGGAGCATAGGCCTTCAACAAACACATGCCACGTCTTCCTGTCCTGTGCCATCCTCTCAAGTTCTTTCCATGTTTTCCTCATCATTTTCACCTCTGTATCCAGTTCTTTACTCCATGTGTTTTTGGTCTACCTCTGCCTCTCTTTCCCTGTGGATTCCAGAACAAGGACTGCCTTGTAATGCTATCAACAGGTTTCGTCAATGTGTGTCCTATCCATCGCCAGCGTCTTCTTCTCAACTCTTGTTCCACTGGCACTTGTCTGGTTCTTGTCATCAATTCCCCATTTGTGACTTTGTCATACTATTTCAGTCCTTCTATTCTACGCAAGCACCCGTTTATAAAGTCTGTAGCTTTTTGGTTGTTGTTTTTGTTGCTCTCCATCTCTCAGATCCATACAATAGGACAGACTTGATATTTGAGTTGAATTTGTATTTGACGTGTCCATATTTGTTGAATTTTTTTTTCGGTAAAAAGTTTTTTACGGGATGGGGTAACCAGCCCCATGCCGAACCCTCCTTAGTCGCTTTTTATGACATGCATGGTAGAGTTTAGTGTTACTATTCTTTGCTCCCCTTTCGACGCCGGTAACACACGGGCGAAACCAAAATTCGTCCATCTGTTTCTTCTGTCTTTTTCTTACATGTTCCTTACTTTAGTATTAGACTGTCGCAGCATAGCATAACATCGCGCCATGTGTTGTTGCCATATTCTGCTGTCAACGCCTTTCTGGTCGTTCTCCATACACATTAAGGTTAGAACTGAGAATAGAAACGACTGCAGACTTCTTTGCGACGAGATGTTGCATCAAAACCGCCCAATAAGGTTAACACCTGACGTCAAGAGTCATAAAATGCCTCTCACAGATGGCGTAATGGATACGATTCACCGACCCAGAGACTAGGAGGCGAGATACATCTTTTTAATTATTCAGGAACGTAAGGAAACAAGACATTTGTATTGCCCACCATAAAGTTTCTGAACGGGGAATAGTTGACGATTCTGAGAACATGCAACAGACAGCGAATTCCAGATAAAGGACAGCCTATTTTTGAGATTAAGTCTGCCACTCTGGACCAACGCAAGCTTACTGGAGAATAGGAATACCTTTGACATTTTGAGACCTGCCCACCAAACACATGATGCTTGGGAGAGAGAATATGGTGACCTGTTAAATATCCGGAACCCTACAGTGTTTGCCCTCAACAAAGAACCAAGACTGGAACCCGGTCATACAGCCACGATTCACAATGTGTATAAACTGGATTTTAAGTCATTGAACTTAACGACCTAAAGCCATCAAGAACCAGAGCAATAGTGACTTCGTTGAAAGGTCTTAATGGTGAAGACTAGAAAATCTTTATGCAGTACACACCACATGTGCTGAAGTACGAGACTGTAGTGAACAGAGATTCTGAGTTTGCACTATAGTCCATACAAGCGAGAGGACTGACCACTGTACCTGGGTGAGCAGTAGGATTTGGGATCAATCCACGTTTTAAGGGAAAGTGAGGATTCATTCGCCACATAAAAAAGGAAGAAAATACTCCTGTGATTAGAGGAATAATTTCAGAAATATCTTTTAGATATATTATTCAAGCACTATTCTTGCATTTACAGTCAAGTACAAATCACAGATGAAATCTCAGTCGAAGAAAGAAAAAGGAGCAAGTGCGGAACAGCAGACTTGCACCATCCAACAGGCAGTGAGTGTCACATGTCCTGTACATATGTCACGATGTATGTCATGATTTCACTTTATGAAGGCTGATGAATCATATAGATATGGAGCAATCCTTTCAGGTCTTTAGGGTTGGCTGGAAATATCAGTGTGTGTATTTTCAGCAAAAATCGGAGTGGCTAAGAGGTATGGCGTCTGCCTCGAGTTCAAGAGGTACCGGGTTCGATTCCCAGTTGAGAGAATACAATTTATGAAAATATTTTTCAAAAGCAGTGGTCCTAATGATGTCATACTTCCCCCTATTATTAACCTTTTCATTTAAATGTAATGTGAAGCTAAAGCTATTCAATTTAAATGTAAAAGAAAGTTTTAGCCCGAGGGATTAAATTTAATTCTCACCGAGGGTAAATTCTGAGATAAATGGGATGGTAGAATAGAAGAAACGGGACACATAAGTATGTGTCGGGAAACGCAATACTCAGAAGAGCGTTTTGTTTCTATTCTTTATCATACTTATTGGTGGTACCAGCAGAAAGTACTATCTCTGGAACAAGAAGGGACTAGTGGCCTACGCTTTAAGACGAAAGACCAACTTTGTAGACTCTCCTTGACGTTTCTGGGAAACGAGCTACAACCGACAACCTTGACCAGCGACGAGCGGGAGCAGTGTAAAAAGAACCAACCCACCAGAAGGAGCAGAACCGTCATTGGCAACTAAGTTCCATATATAAGCTGCCAAAGAGAACTTTTTTTCATCGTCTCTATTATCCATCAATGATGAAACTTTTCTTCTAAACTATTAAATAATTTTCAAACTGTTAAAACTTAAGTGATTATTAAATTTTTTTATTTGTAATTTTACAAATTTAACTTCGATTTAATCATTTTAAAGTTACTGCATGTCTGTCTCAGTCAATTTACTACACACACTTTAAACTGAGCTATACCCGAATAATAAAAATTCCCCTGAGTAAATTAGAGGTGGGGACTTAACGAGCTAAAACTAATCCTTGCTTAATTCTTCACAAAAGTGGTCGGCAGATTCTAGAATTAATGTGCTTAGCCAAAGCAGCGCTGTTTTCGCTTATCTGAATATCCTGTGAAGACTACCTTTGTGATAGAAGTGTCATTACCCTTCTATCTACATCTCTGCCAAGAGTAATCTTGTGCGAAGGTAGACACCTTTGAAGGCCCATATTACATACACTTGAGTTTTGGCCACTGTTGGACCACTACTGCAAAGCAGGGGAGTCAATACCGTCACAAGCACACAAGGTGTGATGTGGTCAGCATCACGCCGGCCGCCTTAACTTTCCCAGAGTTGCAGCTCCCAGTCTCTAGAGTAGTGTTTCTCAACCGGTGTGATGCGGCACACTAGTGTGTCGCCGCGCCTATCAAAGTGTGCCGCGACAATTTTGTAAATTTACTGCATGAAGTATATTTTAGTGATCATGTAACATAAAACTGATCTTACAGCTTGAGTTCATTCAATAATAATTGGAGCTATTAACTTCTATGAACAAAAACAGTTTACTTCAAAATGTCATGATATTATAAAACGCAAGAGGTGCATAAACAACATTCAAAGGCCATGATGGAGCATAGCACTTCAACTTTGACCTAATTAAATTTTGTATCAGAAAGAGCGGATATTGATGATTTGCGCATGCGCGTACAATTCGTGTTGTATCCCAACTAACATAATTACCGATGTATATTTACGTCGGTCGGTCTCACTCAAAATAGTAACTCGCACCAGAAACAAAAGTGTGCAACGCACGGTGTGCAATGTGCGCGGCGTGGGTGTTATATAAATTAAATACTTTTTTTTTTTTTTTTTTTTTTTAATTCTTTCACGAAATTAGTATCGCTCGACAAAGAAAAAGTGCGCAAAAATTGGTGTGCATGAGCCAATAACATACCAAAGTGAATTGTATTTTCAGACACGGCCAGCTCTATGTCGCCCTCACCCGATGTACAAATCAAGAAAACTTGAAAGTTTTTGATAAAACCACTTATTATCAGGGAACACTCTTTGAAAACAATTCACGCACATTCACACAAAATGTTGTCATCAAAGAACTTTTAAATTGAATCTAAAGTAACATAATTCTCACCGTGTGTACGTTGGTCATAGCTGAGGAATGCAATCGTGTTGAAAAATTGTATTGTTTCCATTATATATACTCTCCTGAAAATAGTTACAAGCAACAACAAAAAAGCGTTCAAATGACGGTGTTCATGAACAGTTTGATTACACTGTATAATGGGAAGAAACCAAAAACACTATAAGAATGTACTTCTATCTGCTCATCTGGGAATGGAAACAGCACACTATAATTAAAAACCCGTCAAGTTTGACGGGTTATTGCTAGTAATTTTATAATTAACACAGTGATCAGAGTGTTGTTTTTTGCTTGTATTTGATTTGTAAAACTGTGTAAAATATTTAGTACATTGGATTTGCCGTTTAAAACTTTATTAAAACTAGATAAACGAACTGACATGACTCGGGTACCAAATTCGACACCGGAGCCATTTTCGGTCTAAAAAATCAAGCGTCAACGTCCAAGAAAACGTGTCCAAGAAAATAGTAGCAATGACTAGTATTTGCAGAAATGAAAACACCAGTTTGGACGAGGTCACGCCAACACCGAGTAAGATTTCTAAATCTAAAGTTCGGAGACAATACATGGACAGCTATTTAAGTCTGGGATTTTCTGGGATGTCCTCAGCCATTATGTATTGTGTGCGGTGACAAACTTTCGAACGAAGCCATGGTTCCTAGTAAATTAAAAAGACTTTTGACCATTAAATATGCACATCTCGGGAATAAAGATTTGAATTACAGTAGAACTCCATTTATCCGAACCCCAATTATCCGAACATCCAATTATCCGAACACTTGTTCTAGAAAAAAAAAAAAAAAAAAAAAAAATCAGATGCCACAGTCACGTTAGACTAAAATTCTGAATCTTTTGATGCGGCAAACTTCAAATGTGTGCGAACAATTTGTAGAGAATGGGATGGGCTAATGGTCGGTCGCTTACGTACAGGAAGTCAGTTAGATCATAAAGTCAGTTAATATCTGGTTTACCAATAAAGTGTACGTGTGCGTTCTAGGTAGAACACTGGCTAAACAGACAGTTCAACTTAAAATAATTGTGTCTGCTACTACAGCAGAATAATTTTGGTGTACAAGTATTTCTCTGTGCGATATGGCATCTTCCAGTAGGCCTAAAGCATATAAAAGGAACCGCAATGTTTTGTCAATTGAAACGAAAACAGAAATTATCAAGAGACTAGGACAAGGTGAAACTGTGTCTTCACCTGCGAGGATGTTCAATGTTGGGAAAGCTACCGTCTCTGACATCAAAAGTAACAAGGATAAAATTATGAGTGGGACCCAAAGATGCAGCAATAGTGAATGCAATCAGCGACCCATAGCTTGACTGCTTGCATCAGAGTCAGCGAACCAGAGCTGACTAAGACCGTACTCCCCCTTCACGTGGTGGTCCTGGAAACAGTCTGCATCAGTGCAGTCTGGCTGAGCGAGTACAGATCGCAATGGGAAGGCAAACCCGGTCCCTAAAAAATGCCATGCTGAAGTCGGATGTGTCGACCGAAAGGTGCAGATATCACAGCTACGGCGTAAACAGACACAACGCAACCACCGTCCTTTTCAGGGCGAACAAGGAAGAAGAAGAAATTATGAGTTTTGCATCGAAATTTGATAGTGAAAATGGGTCGAAGAAACGTAAAACCATGAGAAATGCGAAAGATGTGAAATTGGAAGAGGCTTTGTATATATGGTTTGTGCAAAGAAGAAGCAAAGGGGAACCTATCTCTGGTTCTCTGTTGTGTGAAAAGGCATTTCAGTTCAACAATCAACTTGACGGTTCTCCTGACTTTAAGGCTAGCCAGGGATGGTTAAGAAACTTTAAATCTCGTCATGGCATACGAGAATTGGAGATTCAAGGGGAATCTTTATCTAGCGATGCAACTGCCGCTAAAAATTTTAAAGAAACATTCTTGGCTTTTTTGGAAGAAGAAGGTTATTCACTCGATGATGTGTATAATGCCGATGAGACTGGCTTATACTGGAAATCATTGCCTCAAAAATCACTTGCATCTCAGCGCGAAGCAGCTGCCCCTGGGTTTAAAAAGTGCAAAGAGAGAGTAACAATTTTGGTAGCCGCAAATGCCAGTGGAAGTCATCGTTTACCGGTGCTAATGATCGGCAAAGCCAAAAAACCACGTTGTTTAAAGAATGTGACATGTCTCCCATTGTGTTACAAAGCACAGAAGAGTGCTTGGATGAATAGTGAAATATTTCTTGATTGGTATACAAATCAGTTCATCCCAAATGTGAAGAGGTTGAGAGAACAAGAAAAGAAAACTGAAAAAGTAATTCTTCAACTGGACAATGCACCATCTCATCCAGAGACGGATACATTGAATGCAGTTGATGCAAATTTTAAAGTAATTTTTCTGCCTCCCAATGTAACAGCACTGATTCAACCAATGGATCAGGGTGTTATAGCAAAGCTTAAAAAGATGTACAAGAAGGAAGTCCTGCGTCGTTTATTGTTGACTGAAGATGAAGAAAGTGTGGTGGCGTTTTCCAAAAAGCTTAATCTCAAAGACTGCTGCTATATGTTAGCTGATGCTTGGACCACCCTGTCACAAGATAATCTCAACAAGGCTTGGAGTAGATTGCTTGGGAAAAAAGGAGGAAATGAAACTACTGCAGTGGACACAAATGATGATTGTATAAATGAAGTTGTGGAACTGTTTCAAGCAATGCCCGGATTTTCGGACTGTGACAAAGATGATGTACACATGTGGCTAGAAGATGATAATGATTCTGGTTTTCAGTTTTTGAATGACGAAGAAATTTTGTCTTTTGTGCAAGAAGAAAACCAAATACATGTAGTGACCGATGATGAAGACTCCTCAGAAGTACATGATGTACTTGTAGATTATGAAGAAAAAACCAAAACGTCGACCAAGTCCTGAAGAGGCCTTTATAGCACTAGAAACAGCGATTGCTTGGTACGAGCAAGAAGATGACAGCTGTCCTACACAGCTTCTGCTGTTGAAGAGAATGCGGGACTTAGCAGCCAAAAGGAGACTATCCAGTTTGGTGCAAAAGAGGATTCCTCATTATTTTAAATAGTGGGCTACATCTGTGCAAGTACATATATACGTAAGTTGCGCCTGGTTTTGAATCGTTTGTAATGTTATTTTGAAAACATTTCTCTTTCTTAACAAAAATAATTAATACAAGTACTGTAGTACATGCACTGCAGTGTAATAAAAGATTTTGGTGATACAGTGATCTAATACAGTGTGGGTATTATTATTACAGTACAAGTAAATATGTTTTATAGTGTATTTTCATTGTGATGGTTAATTATTTTTAGAAATATGTGTACATGTACTCGATACATTATGTAATCCAATTATCCGAACATTTGATTATCCGAACGATGCTCGGTCCCATGGGGTTCGGATAAATGGAGTTCTACTGTATTTCAAAAGGTTAGTTGAACAACAAACAAAACCAGTTCGCTATTTGGAACAAAGAGTTAAAGTATCTGAAAAAGCTCAAACTGCTTCTTTTCATGTAGTCGAAATCATTGCACAGCTAATGAAATCATATACAACAGCTGAGTCACTTATTTTGCCTGCGTGCCCTTCGTTTGTTAGGACAATGTGTGGTAGTGAAGCGGAAAACGAAATTACCAAAACTCCGTTGTCTAATAATACGATTAGAAGAAGAATAATCGAAATCTCTTCTAACATTGAGGAACATGTTTCAACCGAGCTTAAAAAATCAGACTTTGCACTACAAGTTGACGAATCTACAGACGTAAGTGGCAAAGCACAACAGTTAGCATTTGTTCGCGTTGTCCGTGGAAATGAAATCATAAACCAATTTTTATGCTGAAGAGAACTTGTGGATCGCACGAGAGGTAAAGATATATTTGATACCTTGACTGCCTACTTACAAAAATGTGATCTCTCCTGGAATTCATGTGTTGGTGTTTGCACAGTTGGCGCTCCATCTATGATAGGGTCTATCAAAGGTTTTGTCGCACTTGTAAGAGAGCAAAATCCTAACATGAATTCTACACATTGCTTTCTGCATAGGGAAGCCCTTGTTGGAAAGACACAGGGGAAAGAATTAAAGTCTTTATTAGACCAGGCTGTCCTAATGGTCAATTTTGTGAAGTCGAGGCATCTAAAGACCCGACTCTTTAAACAGCTTTGTAAAGCTATGGATTCGCAGTATGAATGTTTGTACACCACTGTAAAGTATCAGTCTGTCTGCTCTGTAAGGAAGAGTGGTGTGTTGTTGAGATCAGGCATGCTCCAGTCTACCCAGCTGTAAATGGGTAACTCACCCTAGTCCTGAGTTAGGGAAGGCAAAGGCTCCAGGGGAAGCAGGCCCTAAACTTGGTCACTTCAGCCGACGCAGGATGGTGTATGTATGAAGTAGTAGTGTAGAGTGTGATTACCGCGAATGGTGTACTGTTCGTGTGCTGACCAATATAATCACTCATACACATGTGTCTACAAGGCACCAATGCAGACTGCTGGAATCTTAGTTTACTCAATTTATTCAGACGTACACACTGGGACATACGAGTACATCAGGCTTTGTTGACATAACAATTTGTAGGTATACATAGCAGATCTGAAGTCATGACACATGCAGAAATAATGGGTAGTACATCAAAGTTCAATGTCATGATACATCATCTTATGAAACCACGAAAAGGGGGTTTCTAGCAGGATTGAGATCTCTCTGTCACTGTCCGATAATAAGATAAATAATCTGTTCTCTTGGCAGTGATCAAAACAGACGATGACCGAAATCCAACATGGCTACCTTCCTGAGTTGTCGTTCACTCATTCATAGGAAGAATATCAGCCAAAGTTAATTTACAATGGATATATAAAGGATTTCATGAATGGTTCCATGCAGCACTACGGTGATCAGGTTAGTTCACGTAGCCATAACCGCTGCAGGAAAATCTGTCATCTTCGTCGATACAAAACACGACACTAGCATATCGAAGCACCCAAAAGTCAAGCTAGGCCTAACCGACGAGAGATCATCAAAAATACGAGCTGGGTTTACCTGGAGTCCGAATCATCTATATACTGACATAAGGAGAGTCTCTAACACAAACTATCGTAGAGACACTATCTCCTCCAGAAGAAAAAAAAACCACTTCGTAAGACATTTTTTCTTGACGAAGGGACCAGCTCTTGAAAAACGTACCCCGCCATTCTTAGCAGTACATCGGAACTCATCACGACTTGTTAAGACAACTCATACTTCCGCTAACAAGAATCTAGTCCCTCATACCCATCCAAAATATACAATATAGGACTGATTCTACTTGTACTAATAATATGTAATACATATGAATTCAGGCCATAAACACAATAAGCAAATTAATATATTTTCTGGCCCTAAAATTAAGTACAAACGCAAGCGTACTATTCTTGCGCTGGATCGATATCCAGACCGATTACTCCTATAATCAAAAGTGTGAATCAAACATGGATTATCTCGCTTTTACAATAAACAGCATTTTCATACACAGATGGATGCATGACTATATTTTTCCCATATTAAATAACCATATCGATTTTTTTTGTAATATGTGCGTCAAAAATATGCACGCAACAGATTACCACACCCCTCGGGAAAAAAAAAAAAATGGTACATTTTTTTTTTTGAAATACATCTAGGAGCAACATACAATAGGCTCACAACGCACCAATAACAATGCGCAGATGATAAGCATAAGTTTTATGACCTTAGAGAAAGCACTTCTCTAAGTATTAATATTTCCAGAGAGGTGTCACCAACGCATACTACAATATTAGCAATGACACAATTTCCACATTAGTTTATACATAAATTCCATCTAAGATATCTTAACATCATGATCATCAAAGACGAAAAACATTGAAAAAATCAGCGGTGAATAAATATCCATGAACCGCTAAGTAGTGTTACAATCAATATATGATATATTACATATGTGTACACATTTCAACATAGAAACAATTGTATCAAAGCTGTATAACAGTTATGAATCATGTGGGCATCTAGACAAAATATCTGCCATCACATTTTCTGACCCACGGATAGCTCGCACCGAAAAATGAAATGGCTGTAGAGCAATCGCGTATCGCGTTGATCTCGCGCTCTTCAGATTTTTACTCTGAATAGCCGTAAGAGCTTTCTGGTCAGTTTCCACAATGAAATGCGCGCCCAGAAGAAATCTTTGTAGTTTAAGGATTGACCAAACCATAGCCAATAATTCACGGTCTAGGACCGAGTAATTCTTCTCTGCGGCATTTAATTTCCGAGAAATATACATCACAGGATGCAGAGTTCCAGAGTACTCTTGCATTAGTGCAGCTCCAATCCCGGTGGATGAAGCGTCACTACGAAGAATAAATGTCTTATCCTTAGAAGGTAATACTAGGATAGGTGAAGTAGAAAACATAGTTTTAACCTTATCCAAAGAGGATTGACATTCTTGAGTCCAATGGACTACATTAGGAGACCCTTTCTTTAGCAAGGAAGAAAGAGGTGACATAATGGAGGACAGATTCGGTATGAATCGTCCATAAAATTGTATTAGACCTAAGAGACTTCGTACTTGCTTTTTAGTCTTAGGAATAGAAATGTTAAGTATCTTACTTGTATTATGGTCTTCTGTTTTTAGGAACCCATGACCAACACGGTGTCCTAAGAAAGATATTTCGCTAAAACCAATACATGCTTTCGATGGTTTCGCTGTCAGGTTATGCTCGCGTAAGATAGACAATAGTTCATTTATACCATTATAGTGATCGTTCCAAGTATCACTGAAAAGACAGATGTCATCAAGATACGCAATGACATCTGAGCGATGAGATAGGATTCGACGCATCATGCGTACAAATGTAGCAGGGGCGTTCATAAGACCGAAAGGCATGAAATTCCATTGGAATAGACCCCTAGGCGTCGAAAAAGCAGTAAACGGTTTGGCGTGTTCGGATAGTGGAACTTGCCAATATCCCTTAGACAAATCGAGTTTAGTAAAGAAGTGAGAATTCGATAGTCTCGTAAGTAGCTCTTCTAGTAAAGGCATAGGTTCAGCATCGAATTTAGTCACTTGATTCAATTTGCGATAATCCACGCAAAGACGTATGTTATTGTCTTTTTTCCGTACTATAACCATCGGCGAAGAATATGCTGATGTGGATGGTTCAATAATTTTTAACTCTATCATCTCATCTAACTCTTTCTCTACCTGTGCTTGGAAATGTATCGGGATAGGATACGGTCTGACTCTTATAGGACTATGGTCAGTAAGAATAATGTCATGTTGAATGACATCCGTTTGACCAGGAATGTCAGTAAGGACATCCTGAAATTGTTCTAACATAGTAGAAACTTGTTTCTGCTCTCCTGGAGATAATTCTGGAGAAATTGCAACATCTTTCCATGATTCATTCATTAGAGTGAAGAGGAATCATTGGAAAAGGTAAATTTACATCCGAGAAACTCGTTTCCTCATCCTGTATTACTGACAGAGATGAGTACTGTCCATGTTGGACTGGAAAATCGTCCGTTGCCTGGAAAACAGGTTGTAAATAATCAGGACGTTCATGGAATTCCGTGAGCATGTTGATGTGGAAGGTTTTACGCTTCCCGTCAATATCGACGATATAGTCAACATCGGAAACCTTTGATATTATATCGTACGGACCTTTCCAAGAAATGAGAAGTCTATTTTCCCTACAAGGTAGCAAGACAAATGCTTTGTCACCTGGACAAAGTTGACGCAAACATCTCTTTTTATTGGCAAATTCCCTTGCCTTCTGTTTCGCAAATTCAGAAGAAGCAGTTGCCAATTTGCATGCTTCAATAATCTTGTGTCTAAGTGCGATGACATATTCATAAGAGGATTTTGTGTCATCGACAATATTATCAGCAGTTATAAGATCATGAAGTAAGGACATAGGACCTCGCGGTTTCGCGCCAAAGACAAGTTCAAAGGGAGAAAATCCTGTATGTTCGTTGGCGACCTCTCTATATGCAAAGAGAGCCGCGGGTAAAACCCTATCCCAATCCTGAGGATGATCTTCTGTTATCTTACCTAGTAGGTTTTTCAGAGTTCTATTCAAACGTTCCACCATCCCATTGGACATAGGATGATAAATACTACTCAGCGATCTCTCTATCTTCAGAGTCGACATTACTTGAGACATGGTATCCGATATAAGTTGGGTACCATGGTCGGATAATATTTCTGCTGGAAACCCCAGACGAGAAAATATTAACCAAAGAGCATCTGCGACATCAGCAGTAGTTATGCTCTTTAGAGGAACAGCCTCCGGCCAACGTGTGCACATATCAACACACGTCAGAATAAATTGGTGTCCTCTAGCAGACTTTATCTTAAATGGACCAATGATGTCTATCGCCATTTTTTGAAATGGCCGAATGGGAATGTCTGCAGCCTGAATAGGTGCATCATGGCGTGGACCTCTGGATTTAATCTCTTGACATACTTTACAAGATCGACAATAGATTCGTATGTCCTTATTCACAGCAGGCCAAAAGAAAGATTGAAGAACTCTAGCTTTAGTACGGGAAAAACCCATATGTCCAGCACACTGCGAATCATGAGCGTGCTGTAAAATTTTAACTCTCATATTTTTAGGCACAAGGATTTGAGAATGAATGGACTTAGCGGAGTCTTGTACCATACGTACAAGTACGCCATTCTTCATCGTAATCCAAGATTTACGATTTGTATCCTTATTCGGATCACCTTTTGTTGCCAGAGTAAAGAATTTCTTTAGAGTAGGATCATCTTCCTGCTGTTTAATAAAGGAATCGTGTGAAATCTCCAAGGGATCATCTTGGATCTGCGCATCATTATCTTCAGAATGTGAAGATTGTGGCATATTGAGAGCTTGAGCCCTAGTGATTACTGCATTAGCAGATTGCATATTAACATTTTCCCAATTAGAGATTTGCTGTGGAGTGCATTCTTTCACTCCATGAATGCGACCGATGATAAGATCAGCGATCGGATTCGGCAAGAGACATGCTTGCACCTCTCCTGTAAAGAACGGTGTAGCAATATTGATAATGGCAGTGGAGTACTTCTCCAATGTGCCACCAAATGTTACACATTTGACTATATTGCCCGTAGCTCGAGAAGGATTTACGAGTGATTGCCTCACTCCAATGGTAGTGCACCCCGAGTCGAAAAGAATTGATACCGGAGTACCATCTATTAGGCCCCTATTAAAGACAAGAGCACCCCTTCCATTATGCGCAATTGACGCATGGAGAGCGGGAAGTGGGTGACCGCAGCTTAAAGTAGAAACTGTGGTTGGATCGAATAATGTTTTGCATTGCGAACACTCAGATGCTCTAGCAAAATCGAAAGCGGAATTTGCTACACTATTGGAGTCTTTTTTATCATTATTCTGATTATCGGTGTCGTGGAACTCCTGTTGTGCAGAGTTAGCCTGGTAATAAGATTTACCATGTCTTTTGTGTTGTGATCTACCTCGGTTATAATTGTCTCTATAATTATTATTGCCTCTGTTATAACCCCTATTTGGGTTTGAATCATAATATTCATGATCATAATCATCATGCTCGTTATATTGAGTATCCCTGTAATATTGTTTCTTTTGTCTCCATGAAGCACTTGGGTAGTTCCTATAGCTACTCCCTTTCCGAGAATTTCTAACATTATGGGTACCCCTCGCGTGTCGAGGACTATCAGCCCGATTCCAGTTCTTCGAAGAAGAACCCTGATTTGAGTGGTTATCTTGGTTTTGATACTTATTCCAATTAACCTTTTTATCAAATTTATTTTTAGCTCCTTGGAATTTGTGTGAGTAATTCTGATTATATTCTGTTGCCGAAGCAACTGGCATACTCTCTTTAATGTTAGAGTTACTAAGAATCATGTCAGGGTGTGCCGTGGCATACTGGTCACAATATTCTTCCATTTGCTTTATTGTACTAGGTTTACGCTCATGTAAGAACTCTAGGAATGATTTATTTACAGAAGACATGACCTTGTCTCTTAGCAATAAATCTGTAAGACCATCAAATGTTTTCTCTGTTTTGGATAATTCAATCCATCGTGAAAGTGTAATTCGTGCTTTTGAGATGAAATCTGAGAATTCTACACCTACCTCAGGTCTCATTGTTTTAAACAAAAGACGGTAACCTTCCTCAGACAGCTGATATCTCTTTATCAAAGCTGCCCTAACAGCATCATAATTGTCTTTGTCGGCCTCTTCAACAAAATATAACTTACTCAGAGACTCCCCTTTTAGATTTTCAGACAACTGATTCACATACTGTGATTTGTCAACATTATGAGATCGACAAGCCCGTTCAAATCTAGAAAGCCAAAATGTTATGTCATCACTGGTAGGGTTAAACGCTGGTACTTTGACCTTGTACACAAAGGGTTTACCATTACCACCAGATGCCTGATTAACATTACTCATACATGTCAATTTTAATTTCTCTAATTCAAACTCATGTTCTCTTATTGCTTTTCTCTCTTCAGCTTCTCTATCTAATCTTTTCTGTTCTGCAGCAGCTTCTAGTTTTTTCTGTTCTGCAGCAGCAGCAACTTCTAGTTTTTTCTGTTCTGCAGCAGCAGCAGCTTCTAGTTTTTTCTGTTCTGCAGCAGCAGCAACTTCTAGTTTTCTCTGTTCTGCAGCAGCAGCAACTTCTAGTTTTTTCTGTTCTGCAGCAGCTTCTAATTTCTTCTGTTCTGCCTCAAATCTCCTTTCCTCCACTTGCATCTGCAATTTCTTAAGTTCAGCAGCAGTATCAGCTTCTTTTTCTAATCTTTTTTCTTCAGCTAAGGCTTTCCTTTCTTCTGCAGCAGCTTTTTTTTTCTTCTATTTGAAGTCTTCTCTCCTCAGCCGCAGCTTTTTTTTCCTCAGCAGCAATTTTTTTTTCTTCAACAGCAGCAGCAATTTTTTTCTCTTCTGCAGCTAATGCTTTGTCATATTGAGCAACAGCCCATTGTTCTAAGTCTTTTCCAGTCTTATCAAAAGATTTTCCTAGTGTAATGAAATAATCTAAGGTAGACATATTGTCTTCTTAAATCAGAAACCTGAAAAAGTAAATAAATTACTCTCTTTGTTAATGGGAGACAAGTCTATACCTTAGACTTAGTCTTAGTCCAAACTTGTATGGTTTACAATAACCAATGATAACTTGAGTACCTGTGGACAACAATAATTGTATCTCAAATACTGTGGGGACAAGCCTTACAAAGGTCTTGTATACCTCACTGTAATCAAAGATCACTTGAGTACCTGTGGAAAAAAAATATTTCCCTTTACCAATAACTTTGGGAGACAAGCCTTACAAAGGTCTTGTATATCTCAATGTAATCAAAGATCACTTGAGTACCTGTGGAAAAAAAAATATTTCCCTTTTCCAATAACTTTGGGAGACAAGCCTTACAAAGGTCTTGTATACCTCAATGTAATCAAAGATCACTTGAGTACCTGTGGAAAAAAAAATATTTCCCTTTTCCAATAACAATCAGAAAGTACTGATCTGTACTATACTATCAGTGTATACCACTATACGTCATATGTCAACTACAGACATTACAAATGACAAACAAGAAAAGACAATCTGAAAACATTTGCAGAGATCAAATTAAATTAAATAGGGGAAATGAAAAAAATGATCACAGAACCTGTGATGATAACTGCCATAAGATAACAAGACAAATAACGCTACAGTGTATAAACATAAGGGTGTAAAAAACTGAAATGAAAGGAAAGATGAGACCTACAATTATACAAACAAATCAAACAAAACTAAGGAACACAAAAAATGTTACAAATACAAATATGAAACAGTCGTCACAACTAACCAAATATTTGCAAACTATGTTGCAAGCAAATTTCAATTAAGAAATTGCTCCCTATCGAACGCCAGAACAAGACCAATATTACTCGGTATTTCCTGTTCTAGTCACACAGAATATAAACTAATTTAATACACAACAAATAACATGTAAGCATAAATAGCATATAGCATACAATATCATTTTATGTCATGAATGGAATGTGTTGCCAGTATAGTGTTGTAAAGTAGGCACAGTTTATTTAAATAATACTAACTTGCCACTTTACTCAGTAATAGACTTAAGTTTAAACTATTACACTGTCAATTTTTTCTCTGTTGAGCATATGAAGATCCCACGATGAACTATGCACTTTATTCAGCAACACTGCGATTCTTCTGTACATTGAGAAATGTCAACAATATTGCTCCAGATATTTTCTACACTTGATACCACTGTCCTGTGTAATACTGTCTGTACAGCGAAAAACTGTCAACAAGTGCTGACCTAGATACAGCATCCTATCGGTAATACAGGTCAAGCTGTCCTACTGGTGTTGATGTGTTCAAACAAATGTTCTTTCAGCTGTAAACTGTGATTCTCAACACAAAACTGCGTAAGCTGGGCCCAGGAATCTGGCTCGCCACTGTAAAGACGTTATTTCTTACTACACCTGTAGTACACCACTGCAAAGTATCAGTCTGTCTGCTCTGTAAGGAAGAGTGGTGTGTTGTTGAGATCAGGCATGTTCCAGTCTACCCAGCTGTAAATGGGTAACTCACCCTAGTCCTGAGTTAGGGAAGGCAAAGGCTCCAGGGGAAGCAGGCCCTAAACTTGGTCACTTCAGCCGACGCAGGATGGTGTATGTGTGAAGTAGTAGTGTAGAGTGTGATTACCGCGAATGGTGTACTGTTCGTGTGCTGACCAATATAATCACTCATACACATGTGTCTACAAGGCACCAATGCAGACTGCTGGAATCTTAGTTTACTCAATTTATTCAGACGTACACACTGGGACATACGAGTACATCAGGCTTTGTTGACATAACAATTTGTAGGTATACATAGCAGATCTGAAGTCATGACACATGCAGAAATAATGGGTAGTACATCAAAGTTCAATGTCATGATACATCATCTTATGAAACCACGAAAAGGGGGTTTCTAGCAGGATTGAGATCTCTCTGTCACTGTCCGATAATAAGATAAATAATCTGTTCTCTTGGCAGTAATCAAAACAGACGATGACCGAAATCCAACATGGCTACCTTCCTGAGTTGTCGTTCACTCATTCATAGGAAGAATATCAGCCAAAGTTAATTTACAATGGATATATAACGGATTTCATAAATGGTTCCATGCAGCACTACGGTGATCAGGTTAGTTCACGTAGCCATAACCGCTGCAGGAAAATCTGTCATCTTCGTCGATACAAAACACGACACTAGCATATCGAAGCACCCAAAAGTCAAGCTAGGCCTAACCGACGAGAGATCATCAAAAATACGAGCTGGGTTTACCTGGAGTCCGAATCATCTATATACTGACATAAGGAGAGTCTCTAACACAAACTATCGTAGAGACACTATCTCCTCCAGAAGAAAAAACCACTTCGTAAGACATTTTTTCTTGACGAAGGGACCAGCTCTTGAAAAACGTACCCCGCCATTCTTAGCAGTACATCGGAACTCATCACGACTTGTTAAGACAACTCATACTTCCGCTAACAAGAATCTAGTCCCTCATACCCATCCAAAATATACAATATAGGACTGATTCTACTTGTACTAATAATATGTAATACATATGAATTCAGGCCATAAACACAATAAGCAAATTAATATATTTTCTGGCCCTAAAATTAAGTACAAACGCAAGCGTACTATTCTTGCGCTGGATCGATATCCAGGCCGATTACTCCTATAATCAAAAGTGTGAATCAAACATGGATTATCTCGCTTTTACAATAAACAGCATTTTCATACACAGATGGATGCATGACTATATTTTTCCCATATTAAATAACCATATCGATTTTTTGTAACATGTGCGTCAAAAATATGCACGCAACACCTACCTATATATCTATCTTTTTATCTATATATCAATTTATCTATCTATCTACCTACCTATCTATTTATCTATTTATCTATCTATTTTTCTATCTATCTATCTATCAACAGACTGACCGATACGAGAGTAATTTTTTTTTTTTTTTTTAAAGTCCATTTCAAACATATTATAAAATATAAATACAATATTACAATAGCAAATATTGCTATCTATCAACAGACTGACCGATACGATCCATTTCACACATATTTTATAACATAACTACAAAATTCCAATAGCAAATATTGCCTCAATCTTGTAAAACAAACCTTACCGAAACCACAATCTTCTAAAACAATCCTTACCGACACCTCAATCTTGTAAAACCTACCTTTCTACTTACCTACCTACCTATCTATCTTTTTATCTATATATCTATCTATTTATCAATTTATTTATCTAACTACCTATGAATAGCTATCTATCTATTCTCTTTCTTGTATCTGATCTACGCCAGTATACATTATTTAAACTAAATATCTTATTACTATTTATCTATCTATACATCTATCTATCTATCTATCTATCTATCTATCTATCTATCAACAGACTGACCGATACGAGAGAGAATTTTTTTTTTAAAGTCCATTTCACACATATTATATAACATAACTACAAAATTCCAATAGCAAATATTGCCTCAATCTTGTAAAACAAACCTTACCGAAACCACAATCTTGTAAAACAATCCTTACCGACACCTCAATCATGTAAAACCTACCTTTCTACTTACCTACCTACCTATCTATCTTTTTATCTATATATCTATTTATCTATCTATCTATCTATCTATCTATCTATCTATCTATCTATCTATCTATCTATCTATCTATCTATCTATCTATCTATCTATCTATCTATCTATCTATCTATCTATCTATCTATCTATCTATCTATCTATCTATCAACAGACTGACCGATACGAGAGTAAATTTTTTTTTTTTTTAAGTCCATTTCAAACATATTATAAAATATAAATACAATATTACAATAGCAAATATTGCTATCTATCAACAGACTGACCGATACGAGAATGAATTTTTTTTTTTTTTTTTAAGTCCATTTCACACATATTTTATAACATAACTACAAAATTCCAATAGCAAATATTGCCTCAATCTTGTAAAACAAACCTTACTCTTGTAAAACAAACCTTACCGACACCTCAATCTTGTAAAACCTACCTTTCTACTTACCTACCTACCTATCTATCTTTTTATCTATATATCTATTTATCTATCTATCTATCTATCTATCTATCAACAGACTGACCGATACGAGAGTAAATTTTTTTTTTTTTAAAGTCCATTTCACACATATTTTATAACATAACTACAAAATTCCAATAGCAAATATTGCCTCAGTCTTGTAAAACAAACCTTACCGAAACCACAATCTTTTAAAACAATCCTTACCGACACCTCAATCTTGTAAAACCTAAATTTCTACTTACCTACCTACCTATCTATCTATCTATCTATCTATTTATCTATCTATCTATCTATCTATCTATTTATCTATCTATTTATCTATCTATCTATCTATCTATCTATCTATCTATCTATCTATCTATCTATCTATCTATCTATCTATCTATCTATCTATCTATCAACAGACTGACCGATACGAGAGTAAATTTTTTTTTTAAAGTCTATTTCACACATATTATATAACATAACTACAAAATTCCAATAGCAAATATTGCCTCAATCTTGTAAAACAAACCTTACCGAAACCACAATCTTGTAAAACAATCCTTACCGACACCTCAATCTTGTAAAACCTACCTTTCTACTTACCTACCTACCTATCTATCTTTTTATCTATATATCTATTTATCTATCTATCTACCTACCTATTTGTCTATTTATCTATCTATTTTTCTATGTATCTATCTATCTATCTACCTATCTTCTCAACAAGATCAAGTTCGGGATATTCTCATTTCTTTCAATGATGTTCTCACCGACCTTCCAGGTCAGACATCGCTTATATCCCATGATATTACTCTTACTGATTATAAACCTATCAAACTCAGACCCTATCCTATATCTTTACACCACAAAGATAGGGTAGAGAAAGAGTTAAAGGAGATGATACGTTTAGGTGTTATATCTCCTTCGGAATCACCATATGCATTCCCAATGGTGATTGTTAAAAAGAAGGATGATTCTTTACGTATCTGTATTGATTTTAGGCGATTGAACAAAATTACAATCACAGACGGTGAGCCTATGCCACTTTTAGATGATCTTTTGTCAGAATTATCTAATGCTACCTTCTTTAGCAAACTAGATCTCTCTAAAGGCTACTGGCAAATTCCTCTTGCCGAAAATGCCAAACCTTACACAGCTTTCACAACTCCTTTTGGGCTCTACCAATGGAATTATATGTGTTTTGGGTTGGTAAATGCGCCAGCGACGTTTGTGCGCATGATGCGCCGCCTTCTTGGCGATCGTAAAGATGTCATCACGTACATCGACGACATCTGCCTATTTCATGACTCGTGGGAAGACCATATTGATGGTTTAACTTCCCTTCTACATACGTTACGTATGCATGGTTTGACTGTGCGACCTTCAAAGGTCCAAATAGGTTGTCAGGAAATTTCTTTTCTTGGTCACCGAATAGGTAACCACAAACTGTATCCTGACGACAATACAGTCAAAAGAATTCTTGAGATTTCTACCCCTTCTACTAAGAAACAAGTTAGAAGCCTTTTAGGCCTAATAAACTATTACCATAAGTTCATCCCGCATTTCGCACAACTATCTACACCTTTGTCCGCACTGTTGACCAAAGGTAGTCCTAATAAGGTACGTTGGGACAAAGATTGCGAAAGCGCTTTGGTAACAATTAAGAAATTATTTAGCAATGCACCTATTTTGTTATTACCGAATATACGTATTCCATTCATACTCCAATCAGATGTCTCGAGCTACTCCATGGGTGGTTGTTTGCTGCAATGTTACAAGGAAACACTCCATCCATGTTTCTATGTGTCGAGGAAACTGACTCCAGCTGAACAGAAGTATGCGACAGGTGAACGTGAGCTCCTGTCTATGGTCTGGTGCCTGGAGAAGCTGTCAAGATATCTCATCGGCACGCACATTTTACATTATGACAGACCATAGTCCTCTTACTTACATAACAGCTAGAACAAATGCGTAACGCTAGAATACACAGATTTTCTTTAGTTTTCCATGTATTCTTTTTCGTTAATTCAAGAATTTTCATTTACAATTCTGCCTATTGCTGGCTCAGACAATAACTTGGCAGATCTTTTATCGCGCAACGTCTTTGAGAAGAAATTGAATTAACTCTTTAGTCACCATGTTTACAAGTGCTATTATTAATGTCATAAAATTTAATGTGTCTACTTAATGATTATCATACTTATAAGTAGGTAGTACTAATATTGATATGTTTGGGAGACGGGCGTCTTCTCCATCACTATCATCCGTGCCACAAGTGTCACGTTTGGAAGTGAGGGGGATGATGTTGAGGATTGCTTCATGTCTGCAGCATGGCGCATTCCTCAAATGATTATATCTCCGCGACTGATGTCGATGATTGTTTCATGCTTACAGACATTTGGATTTGAGCTCGATCCGAATGGCTGTATCATGGAACACCTCAAACGAATAGAGATATATCTCATCGACCGATGTCGATGATTGTTGCATGTGTGCAGGCATTTGAGTTTTGGCCGACTCGAATTACTGCACCATGGAACATCGCAATTGAATATATATTAACGACGTAGTATGCATATCACTATGCATGACGCGTATGTCTTTGTAAGGACATTCGACGTGTGGGCTTCGGCCCCAACGGCAGCGTATGGCATGTGTGGCCATTGCCACTTATATTGTGTGGTATAACCACTGGAAAATGTGGCGCCACTTATATTGTAGTCCACTTTTTAATTGTGTGGCTGGGAAGCCTTTTGAGCAGTGTATTTCTTGAACCAAACGTAAGTCGTAGTAGGAATAACGCAGTTTGCATAATTATGGCAGATTAGCCTGGCGTGGTATGCCAAAGGAACATTATGTTACTAGCAATAGCGTAAGACTAGTATAGATGGATATTGTACAGCTAGCGGCAAGCGTAAGCCTAGTGTAACGGATATTAAACGACTAGCAGTAGACGTAAGCCTAGCATAATAAGTGTATTGCTAACTAGCAGGATAGTTAAGTCTAGTTAGCCTCTGAATTTATGCCAAAGGACATTGGCCGTTAAAAGGAACTGACCTCTAACCAGAACTCTAGATAGAGATTGTGAACATGTGCTTATGAAATAATGAGAACTCTTACAGATCGTACATGAATGTGATGTGACTTTTGTTCCCATGTAGTTGGTGTCTGCTCATGGTATGAAATAACTAATTAAATATTTTGAGTCGTCAAAATCACGTGTTATCAACTATCGTATTCGGAGTTGAGTTAAATGCTATTCATCCTCAACTGATCATGACCAGTGATGATTAATGTCTTAACACGCTGCATCTCACACTGCCAGTATAATCAATAAAACAAGAGACTAATACAGGTCAGTCAAGGGTCGAATATTTAATATGAAATATGTTCAGCACAGAATGTATCACAAGGGTTAAAGCAGACATTATCGATACCAACGGACAGTATTACGGAATCCTACAAAAGTGATAAGAACCCGAGGGACTTTGACTCTATAAACTGAATACGCATATAATAACTTGGTCATCCACAAATACTAGAAGTCAACGAAGCATCCCATAACACACGGGGGTCCCGAAGCCCGTAACATACTGGTGTCAGAAAGTGTCTGGATTTCGTGAATACTGGATTCCCCCCCTTCAAGTATCGAAGAAAGTTAAATTGATGATGAACGTTTTAAATGCAAAATCATTCTTTCAAGCCTAACCGGCAACTGAAATGCGCAGGACAGAAAGTGACGTCACTACATCGATGCCGTCAACGTTAGCAGACAACATTGCCTGAGAATATCCGAATTTTCTTCCACCAAAGAGACTGATTCACGCAGATAGAACGGTAATCTTCCACTCAAGAACATGAACCAGTGGAGAATGTATCTCTTCATCAAATTCATCTGAGGCTGCGACGCAGATCGATTGAAGAAACTACGTTCCAAGACCGAAGCAATACTTTCAAACGGTTACCCTGCTGCGAAGGTCAAGGTCTACCATCAATGGACCTCAGCTGTTGAAGACACTTGGATTAGAATTACATGCATTCATGTATTTCTCAGAGGGACAACTAAACAGATAAGTTCTTGATTTTACTTGGGCGCTTGAACATTATCATATTGTCCTTGCATTAGCTTTGGTCTACAGTTCATCATCACTTTACTTACTTTTTACTATCATCTGTGTTTCCCCATTCATGTTTTTCGTATATTCGTATATTCGTCGTGTTTAATATTGACTGGAATTTTCCCAGGAAAACTTCAGTGAATGTTAACTTCTATTAGATTTGCATGCTTATATTCGCCGACTGAGGATCTGACTGATTATATTTTTTCTTTGGAGTCAGGATATAAATGTTTCCTCAGTTCGCAATATAACCATATTTTGTGTACTTAGCAGTTTCGTCAAGTGAGTTACGTCCTCTTTATTTACATAACCTAATTTCAGTACTGTTGACAATTGTTGTCGTGTGTGATCTAAAACTTCTTTGTCTACACGTTTGTTTAAGACGACTTGTCTTGTTATATTTTTGTGATGTAAATTCTTTTCTTTCTTTTACTGATTACTGTTTATAAGTCTTCTTTATTTACTTTATAAGTGTAAAGTGTTGTCGTATAATTGAAAAATCATTTCATTGTAAATCATTTGATTGTTTTCACTGTCTTTGTCACATGTTCTCCGAACTTGTTTGTTATTGATTAATATATTCATGTACATATTATAGTGAGTTCTATAGTCCTGGTGTATATTATAGACTATTGAAGGTACTCAGAAACCTATTATCATGTCTACACTACAGGAATTCATTGATATTGGAAAAAGTTATGGAAAATCAGGAGCGGAACTACAAAGTTTTGCAGATACGAAATATGATGAATATTTATCGCGTCTGGAAAGAATGGAACAGCGCGAAATGACCAAACGAGCTGATGAGCTTAGGAGGTTTGAATTAACCCAAGAGAGGGAAATAAAAGAAAAAGAGATGGCTCAGAAGGAAAAAGAAATATCCATGAAATTGGAATTAGAACGATTGACTATAGCTCAACAAGAAAAAGACAGAGAGAATCGAAAGATAAAATGGCTCAACAAGAAAAGACAGAGAGCAGAAAGATAAAGAATTAGCTCAACAAGAAAAAGACAGAGAATTTGAGAAGGAAAGAATGGCACAACGAGATAAAGAAATGGAATTAAGGAGAATGGAACTTATGCAACTGGATCAAGCCCATAAAAATGCCATGGAAATGGAAACATTAAAACTTCATGCAGAAAAAGAAAAAGCTTTAGAATTAGCTAAAGTGCAGTCTGAACAGACTAAGACTGCGGCTGCTACAAATATTTTTTATCCTAAGTTAAAAATGCCACATTTTGACCAAACTCGCGATTGTGTTGACTCTTTCATATCTAGATTCATCATCAAGGTCACAGCTCTGAACATACCCAAGGAAAGATGGAGCAGTCTTTTACTTGATTTTTTGACTGGTGACTCACTTAAATGTTTCATGAGTCTTGATGAAAAGAGCAGAAGCGATTTCGATGTCGTAAAAGAGGTATTACTAAGACGTTTCCAGTTAACTGAGTCTGGATTCAGAGATCGCTTTCATGCTGCTAAACCAAGCAAGGATGCAGATTTTGGTGAATTCATTGCATCTATTAAACATTTCCTTAGCAGATGGATTGATCTATCTGGTATAAATAAAACATATGAAGGTGTTATAGATCTCATGCTGCGAGATAAAGTTTTATCCGCATGCAGCACTGAATTAGAAGCATTTTTACAGGAAAGACATCCTAATTCTATCGATGAGTATGAAAAACTCGGAAGACAGTATCAAACCGCACATCAGAATAAAGATCTTCATAGATCGACTATTCGAGATCCTATGCCTGTGTGCGCGGCACAACATGATCACAGACCTCGATCGAAGAGCTTTGATGGACGTTGTCGTTCAGATTATTATCAATCCGACAGAGGTTTTTATAACTTCCGTCGTCATCGCTCTCCTTCGAATTCATATCGACGAGGTTATAGAGGATATTCACCTCATGATCGTGGGTATCACAGAGGCAGGGATTATGATGGTTCACATCAAAAAGGATACTATAAACAGAGATCATCTTATGGTAGAGATGCCAGGAAGGATGACTCTACTGATTTTTATTATAGCAATAAAAAGTCAGTCAATAATAACAAAGGTAATGCCAGATCTCCGTCGAGAGACAAAAATAAACAGAGACATGCAAATAGTTGCAGTGTTAAAAAGGAAAAAAGGTAATGATGATAATGATCATGCGAACGCATGTATGGTAATGAATGATACATGTTATGAGTGTCAGTCGAAAAACAGATTAAAGTCTACAATTACACTTGATTGTGGTCATTGTATGCCAACAATGTCGGCATGTGTAAATGTCGGTTATCTTACATTTCATCCCGGAATATTGGATGGTAAGGTAGTGAGAGTTTTGCGTGACACAGGGTCCTCAACGATAGGCATTAAGCACTCGCTTATCGAGCCCTCTGCTTTTACAGGCAAATCAGTTAAGTGTGTCACATTTGGTGGGAATATAGAAACTTTCCCTGTGGCACGAGTATACATTGATACTCCTTTTTACACAGGCACTGTCTATGCCTGCGGCTTGAGAGCACCCATAACTGAAATTATAATAGGAAACATACCAGGAGTTAAAGATTGCACTCCTGAGGAGATTGCAATGTGGGTTGAATCTCACCCACAGGTGGCAAATGCTGTTGTAACGAGAGCACAACAGTTAGCTACGGACATGGCTACACCACCTCTTCCTATAATAGATACAATTATGTCTCAAGTTGGCACTGTTTCACCTTCTGTTTTTGCAGAAAAACAGAAGAGTGACCCAACTTTACAAGGATTGTTTAGCCGAGCAGAACAAAAAACTATTAAATACACAAGAGGGGCTAAACAATGGTTCAAGATAAAGAAATCAATACTCACTAGATATTATGATGATGGCAAAACAATTATACATCAAGTGATAGTACCTAAAGAATACAGACCATTGGTCCTACAAACAGGTCATGACTCCCCTATGGCAGGGCATATGGGGATCAAAAGAACATTGTTTCGTGTTACGTCACAATTTTATTGGCCTGGGGTTAATAAAGATACAAAGTTATACTGCAAATCATGTACAACATGCCAAGGTATAGCACGTAAGGGCAGGTTCCATACGGCACCCTTACAGATTACAGACGTGCCTGAGAGACCTTTCAAAAAGATTGCAGTAGATATAGTGGGTCCGTTATCAATTGTTTCAAATAATGGATTTCGTTATATTTTAACTTGCGTAGATCTTTGCACGCGTTGGCCAGAAGCCATACCGTTGAAAACCATCACAACTGCATCCGTGTCTGATGCATTATTTTCGATATTTTGTCGAATCGGTTTTCCGGAGGATATATTGTCAGATCAAGGATCACAATTTACTTCCAACATTATGAGGGATTTAGAATCCATGCTATCTGTTCACCACTCGTTTTGTAGTGCGTATAGGCCTCAATCAAACGGTGTGTGCGAGCGCTACAATAGCACTCTAAAACAGATGTTATCTAAGATAACTGAAGAATGCCCTCGTGAATGGGATCGGCTTCTGCCGGCGGCCCTCTTCGCTTTTCGTGAAGTGCCTCACGAGAGCACGGGATGGTCTCCGTTCGAATTGGTTTATGGTTCGAATCCTCGCGGACCAATGATGATACTCAAAGATTTGTTGATTGGAGCGTCAATTGATACAGCCACTCGAAACAGCTACGAGTTAGTGATTGATCTCCGACAACGAATCATCGATGCGTGCACTTATGCATCCCAGAGTATAAAATCAGCCACTCAACGATCAAGATTATTACATAATCAAAAGAGAATATTAAGATCATTCAAACCAGGGGAAAAAGTTTGGTTGTTGCTACCTCATAACGATAACAAATTACTGATATCATGGCAAGGTCCATTTGATGTTATCAAACAAGTCACAGATGTTGACTACTCGGTAAACGTTAGAGGTAAAATCAAAACCTTCCATGTCAACATGCTAAAATTAGCAGTTGAAAGACCACAGGAATTAATTCCTGTCATTAACTCTATTGATGATTCTTCACATCATACTGCTTCTTTTGCAGTTGTTCATGAAGAAGATACTACTTCGTCTATCCCTTTACAATTTCAACTACCTTCTTTGCAATCATCGGAATCTTGGAAAGACGTGACTATTTCTTCTTCACTATCTTCGTCACAACAAGATCAAGTTCGGGATATTCTCATTTCTTTCAATGATGTTCTCACCGACCTTCCAGGTCAGACATCGCTTATATCCCATGATATTACTCTTACTGATTATAAACCTATCAAACTTAGACCCTATCCTATATCTTTACACCACAAAGATAGGGTAGAAAAAGAGTTAAAAGAGATGATACGTTTAGGTGTGATATCTCCTTCGGAATCACCATATGCATTCCCAATGGTGATAGTTAAAAAGAAGGATGATTCTTTACGTATTTGTATTGATTTTAGGCGATTGAACAAAATTACAATCACAGACGGTGAGCCTATGCCACTTTTAGATGATCTTTTGTCAGAATTATCTAATGCTACCTTCTTTAGCAAACTAGATCTCTCTAAAGGCTACTGGCAAATTCCTCTTGCCGAAAATGCCAAACCTTACACAGCTTTCACAACTCCTTTTGGGCTCTACCAATGGAATTATATGTGTTTTGGGTTAGTGAATGCGCCAGCGACGTTTGTGCGCATGATGCGCCGCCTTCTTGGCGATCGTAAAGATGTCATCACGTACATCGATGACATCTGCCTATTTCATGACTCGTGGGAAGACCATATTGATGGTTTAACTTCCCTTCTACATACGTTACGTATGCATGGTTTGACTGTGCGACCTTCAAAGGTCCAAATTGGTTGTCAGGAAATTTCTTTTCTTGGTCACCGAATAGGTAACCACAAACTGTATCCTGACGACAATACAGTCAAAAGAATTCTAGAGATTTCTACCCCTTCAACTAAGAAACAAGTTAGAAGCCTTTTAGGCTTGATAAACTATTACCATAAGTTCATCCCGCATTTCGCACAACTATCTACACCTTTGTCCGCACTGTTGACCAAAGGTAGTCCTAATAAGGTACGTTGGGACAAAGATTGCGAAAGCGCTTTGGTAACAATTAAGAAATTATTTAGTAATGCACCAATTTTGTTATTACCGAATATACGTATTCCATTCATACTTCAATCAGATGCCTCGAGTTACTCCATGGGTGGTTGTTTGCTGCAATGTTACAAGGAAACACTCCATCCATGTTTCTATGTGTCGAGGAAACTGACTCCGGCTGAACAGAAGTATGCGACAGGTGAACGTGAGCTCCTGTCGATGGTCTGGTGCCTGGAGAAGCTGTCAAGATATCTCATCGGCACGCACTTTTACATTATGACAGACCATAGTCCTCTTACTTACATAACAGCTAGAACTATGCGTAACGCTAGAATACACCGATGGTATTTGTTGATTCAAGAATTTTCATTTACGATTCTGCCTATTGCTGGATCAGACAATAACTTGGCAGATCTTTTATCGCGCAACGTCTCTGAGAAGAAATTGAATTAACTCTTTAGTCACCATGTTGACAAGTGCTATTATTAATGTTATAAAATTTAATGTGTCTACTTAATGATTATCATAGTTATAAGTAGGTAGTACTAATATTGATATGTTCGGGAGACGGGCGTCTTCTCCATCACTATCATCCGTGCCACAAGTGTCACGTTTGGAAGTGAGGGGGATGATGTTGAGGATTGCTTCATGTCTGCAGCATGGCGCATTCCTCAAATGATTATATCTCCGCGACTGATGTCGATGATTGTTTCATGCTTACAGACATTTGGATTTGTGCTCGATCCGAATGGCTGTATCATGGAACACCTCAAACGAATAGAGATATATCTCATCGACCGATGTCGATGATTGTTGCATGTGTGCAGGCATTTGAGTTTGGCCGACTCGAATTGCTGCACCATGGAACATCGCAATTGAATATAGTAACGACGTAGTATGCATATCACTATGCATGACGCGTATGTCTTTATAACGTCATTCGACGTGTGGGCTTCGGCCCTAACGGCAGTGTTTGAAATGTGTGGCATCGCCACTATGGATTGTGTGGCATAGCCACTATATATTCGACTTGTGGGTTTTGACCCGTACGGCAGTGTGTTTCAGAAGTGTGGCCATTGCCACTTATATTGTGTGGTATATCCACTTTTTAATTGTGTGGCTGGGAAGCCAATTGAGCAGTGTATTTCTTGAACCAAACGTAAGTCGTCGTATGAATAACGCAGTTTGCATAATTATGGCAGATTAGCCTGGCGTGGTATGCCAAAGGAACATTATGTTACTAGCAATAGTGTAAGACTAGTATAGATGGATATTGTACAGCTAGCGGCAAGCGTAAGCCTAGTGTAACGGATATTAAACGACTAGCAGTAGACGTAAGCCTAGCATAATAAGTGTATTGCATAACTAGCAGGATAGTTAAGTCTAGTTAGCCTCTGAATTTATGCCAAAGGACATTGGCCGTTAAAAGGAACTGACCTCTAACCAGAACTCTAGATAGAGATTGTGAACATGTGCTTATGAAATAATGAGAACTCTTACAGATCGTACATGAATGTGATGTGACTTTTGTTCCCATGTAGCTGGTGTCTGCTCATGGTATGAAATTACTAATTAAATATTGTGAGTCGTTGAAATCACGGTCTTATCAACTGTCGTATTCGGAGTTGAGTTAAATGCTATTATTATTCAACTGATCATGACCAGTGATGATTAATGTCTTAACACGCTGCATCTCACACTGCCAGTATAATCAATAAAACAAGAGACTAATACAGGTCAGTCAAGGGTCGAATATTTAATATGAAATATGTTCAGCACAGAATGTATCACAAGGGTTAAAGCAGACATTATCGATACCAACGGACAGTATTACGGAATCCTACAAAAGTGATAAGAACCCGAGGGACTTTGACTCTATAAACTGAATACGCATATAATAACTTGGTCATCCACAAATACTAGAAGTCAACGAAGCATCCCATAACACACGGGGGTCCCGAAGCCCGTAACAATAGTAAGATACTGAAGAAGTAAATAATGGAGTATCAGGAATTTCTTACTATGGGCAAGGAGTATGGTTACAAGGCAAAGGAATTCATGGATTTTGCCAAAGCGGAATTCAATTCCAAAGAAAATCAAGAAGCCCTGGAGGATAAGAGCCAAAGAGATGCACGGACTGAAGAGCGAAAGCTCAGAAAAGCAAAGCTACTTGCAGAAGAGAACAAAAGGATTGCAGAACAGAAATTTGAAGAAAAAAATTGGAAAGACAATTAGAGGAGAAAAATTTGCAACAAGAATTAGAAGAAAAAAAATTTGCACATGAAGAGTAAATGGCGACTTTACGTATTGAAGAACAAAGAGGGCAACATCAGAGTAGACAAAATGACAACTCTGAACTTAGAGGGTCCTCTAGCAACCACAATAGCGGTTCTTCTAGATTTCGTTTGCCTGTGTTTAGGCCAGAAATAGACGATATTTTGTCCTTCTTACAACGCTATGAAAATGTTTGTGAAGATAATAATCTTGATAGGTCTCACTGGTGTACAAGATTGATGGATTTCATGACTGGTGAATCCTTAACGGCTCTGTGCCAATTGGACGGGCCGAATAGACACAATTATGATGCGGCTTGAACACTATTATTAAAACTTCATCACTTGGACGCTGAAGGTTATCGTATTAAGTTCAAACATATGATTCATGAAACGGATAAAGATTTTACACATTTTGTAGCTGCAACTCGACTAACATTTAATAGATGGATACAACTTTCTGGCATTGAAGAGAATTATGAGGGCCTTAATTTAGCATGCTGGAGGCGGCAATTGCCACCTGCAGATTCCTATGTTCTCCCAGCTGCAGGCGGTTTAAGTCGACATTCGGATATCGTGAAATTTTTCTGTGCAATTTTCATTTCGAAAACATTTAGGGCATTTTAGCAGAAATTTTCTGGCTGACGAAACGAGACTAGTACTGCTAGATCCGCAACTTCGATCACGTTGTGGGGCCTGTGGGCGTTGACGATGACATGTCTGAGGTAGATGTATTCCGTTTGTTCATCACAGATGATGTTGTGAACACATTAGTTACGGAAACCAATCGTTACGCCAGTTAGGTTAGTGAAAAGAAAGGGCAAGATGCGGGTGCCTCATCCCGTGTGAAGTTGTGGACCAATGTCACAGCTGACGAAATGAAGGCGTTTCTTGCTTTGCTACTGTTGATGGGTCTAACTAAAAGAGCGTCATTTGATTTGTATTGGTCAAATGACTGTTTCCTTGACATGGCAGGGTTGAAGAAAGTGATGAGCAGGGACAGGTTTCTGGCCATCTTATCTTTTCTACACCTCGTGTAGCACCACCTCTGCAGCACCACGAGGGCACCCTGACCACAGCAAAGCCTTCAAAATCAAATCGTTTGTCGACACTCTTCTCCCTCTATGGCAAAGCCATTACATACCCTCAAAAGAGCTTAGTGTTGATGAAAGTATGATTGCTTTCAAAGGTAGGACCAGCCTTATGCAGTACATGCCTAACAAACCCTCTAAGTTGGGTATGAAAGCCTGGGGCCTAGCTGACTCCAAGACAGGCTACCTTTGGAATTGGCAGCTCTACCTTGGGAAGGAAGACAATGTGGACCCTACTAGAGGGGTTGCTCACCGCGTTGTCACCCCCCTTCTTGCTCCCCTGAATGGGCAGGGCTATGTTGTGTACATGGACAACTTTTTCTCTTCTCCTGCCCTGTTCATGGAGCTCAGGGATAATCAGACAGGAGCTTGCGGCACTCTGCGGACGAACCGCCGATGGATTCCCCAAGAAGTAAAGCTGGCGAAACCCAAAGCTGGTGACCCTCCCATCACTAAAAGAGATGGCAACATCCTCTATATCTCATGGTTTGACAAGAGGCCAGTGAATCTAATGACAACTGCACACGATGCGCAGACCTTCAGGAAGGACGTCAGATCCAAACATCATGCTGACAATGTGCAGATCGTGGACAAACCATGCGCTGTCCAAGCCTATTCCTGTCACATGGAAAGTATTGATCGTGTGGACAAACAGTTGAAACACTACATGGTTCTGCACAGGAGCAGCAAATGGAGGAAGAAAATGTTCTTCTACCTATTGGAAGTTTGCTATGTCAATTCGCTTGTCCTGTGGAGGGCCAAGCATCCGTATCGTATCAAGGCGGAAATATTCCGTTTGTGGATTGCTCACGGGCTGCTTGATGGGTACCAGTCTAGGGTCACAAACCGCAGAAGAAGGGTATCCGACAATGCACTAGAGAGAATGGTTATGGGGGAACATTACATCATGCCTAACCCTAAACGTCTGGCTAGCGGCAGGCCTTTCCAGCCAGACTGCATTGTGTGTTCCGACAGGAAAAAGCAGCGCCACCAGACCCAGTTCGTGTGCCGCAGGTGTCTGGTACCTCTCTGTACATATCCTTGCTTTGAACGTTATCACACCCTGCTCAATTTTAAGACTGAATGCACTGCAGAGTTGCACCAGGAGTGAGGTGAGTCTCTTTGTTTGTTGATTTTTTTAAACCAGTCCTCTTCTCCTATCACATCAACAAAATTTACATCATCAGATTCATCATTTATTAATTTCTAAACAGTTAAAAAATTGGAGCAATTGACCAAAAAACAAAAAAGATATAGAATTTACAAGTCATCCACTATAAATAAGGGGATTTTGTGAAAAAGAATGCAGCTGCAGGGCACATTTTCGGGAAAAGAATGCAGCGTGCTAAAGGTTAAGGACTTATTATTGCGAGACACAATTTTGTCTTCTGTAAGCAGACAACTGCGAGAATATCTACAGGAAAGGAAGCCGTCGAGTTTGAGTTCAATGGAGGACTTATGTAGGCAATATTGTACTGCACATCCGGGAGTATGTGTCAGTAACAACACTATTAAGGATCCTTTACCTGTTGCCGCAGCTACAACTTGGAACCAAAACAATTATAGGCAAAGATCCTACAGTGTTGATATGAATTTCAAACCAAGCAAATTCAATAACTCACGACCATATAGATGTAGACAACCATATAGGGACTATTCACCCCAAAACAGAGGTAATTTCCAACAAAACTCAGGAGAGAGAAGGAATGATAATTTTGGTAACTATAATAAGAATTGGAATAACTTGGGACCAAATAACCAAAAGTTTTCACATCGGAATAGGTCACAAGACTATAGAAATCAAGAAAACAACAATAGGAACCAAAGAAATAATGACAGGAGCCGAAATAACTTTTGCTACGATCAGAGACATAGATCACGCTCTAGAAATACTGCATATTCGAACTACCATGCCAACTCAGCAAACACTACCGCTACATCTGAGAGCGCGCAGGACAACAATGTTGTTAATCATTCAGCTTCATGTTGTTCGTTTAACTTTGATACTGCTTCACAGTGTCCAGATTGCCAAACTCTATTCCAGCCTAATGTGACTTCCTTGTTAAAATGTGGTCATCCGCTACCAGCGTTTACTGCTTCATCAGCACATGATGGCACAGGGGCACTACAGCTTCTTAGAGGCTTATTGAATGGCACTCAGGTTACGGTACTCCGTGATTTTGGTTGCACGACTGTCGGAGTGAGACAGTCATTAGTACATCCGTCTCATGCAACGGGTGACTGTATTAAATGTGTAACTTTTGGCGGGACAGTTTAATTTTATCCCACAGCCGTGGTGAATATTCTCTCACCATTTTTTACAGGCAAGGTTAAAGTGTGTTTGTTAAGGAGCCCAATAGCGGATGTCACACTTGGCCGGATACACGGCAGCAATGATTGTTCACCCGAAGAAATTGATCAATGGGAACATCAAAGTTTATTAACTGCTGCTGCAGTTACTACACGTGCCCAGGCCACGGCACCAAACGAAAATGATGATACCGATCCTGGAACTCAGGACAATTTTCACGTACACTCTGATATAGACAAACAGTCCTTTATCAAACTTCAAGGAGAAGACAACTCTTTGAAGAAATTCTTTAGATTAGTCAGAGATAATGATTATGTTGATGATAGTTTGTCACCAAAACAGTGGTACACACTTAAAAATGATGTATTGGTTAGGAATTTTAAAGATTCATCTTTAATTAGACATCAGGTGATGGTTCCCCAAAAACTTCGTACGTAAATTCTACAACATGCACACGATTCTCACTGTACTGGCCATATGGGCTACTCTAGGACGGTTCCAGAGTTTTGTCCTCTTTCTTCTGGCCGGAAATTTCCAGGGACACCTCCACATATTGTCGCTCTTGCGTTATTTGTCAAGAGGTAAAAGCAAGAGGAGCCTATCATACGGCCCTGATTCAGGCGTGTGATATACCTGTACACCCCTTTGAGAAAATGGCCGTTGATATTATCGGTCCTTTACCTGTTATGTCCGCTAGAGGATACAGGTATGTGCTCACATGTATTGACATGTGCACTTGATGGCCCGAGGCCATACCTCTTAAGAACATCACTACTAATGACGTCGCTGATGCCCTTTTCTTGATTTTTTTCTAGACTGGGTTTTCCTCGAAAACTTCTTTTAGATCGAGGTACCAAATTTGTATCTGACACTATGACTGCTGTTATGAAACGCCTCAATATCGACAGGTCTCTCAGTAGTGTTTACCATGCAATGAGCAATGGCATGGTGGAACGCCTTAACCGGACGTTAAAGCAGTTATGGGGCAAGGTTACAGTGAAATATCCTCAAGATTGGGACAGGGTTTTCCCCGCCGTGCTGTTCGCATACCGTGAAGTAGCGAATGAACAGACCGGTTTCTCGCCTTTTGAGCTTGTGTTTGGAGCTCAACCTCGAGGTCCCATGTCACTTATTAAGGACCTACTCATAGACTCAGAGATGACTCAGGACACCCAGTCATCGTATGAATACGTCGTTAACCTCCGGCGTAACATTATAGATGCATGCCAACTGGCTACAGCTTCTTCAGAGGCTGCTAAAGCAAGATCACGCCAGTTCCAAAATCTCAATGGACGATTACGTCAACTATTGCCTGGCGACGAAGCTTTTGTGTTGCTTCCAAGGAAAGAAAATAGACTTTTAATTGCTTGGAATGGTCCATATAAAGTTTTGTCACGCATTTCTGATGTTGACTACTTCCTAGATATAAAAGGGAAAAGGAAGAACTTTCACATAAACATGCTTAAGGAATTCCCCACTAGACCGGAACATCTTTAAGCCATCTTTCAAGCAGTTGATGAGCACCCTAGGTCTGCTACTCACTACTCTGCGCTATCACTAATTCAGGAGGAAGAATCGTCTTTTCCGGATGTTTCCATGAACTTACCTGTCTTTCCTCTTCAATCGACTGAGACATGGAAGGATATCGCTATTTGTCCAGCTTTGTCTTCTGAACAATATTCCCAAGTCTCTAGTCTTCTAGGATCTTTTCCAGATGTCCTCACAAACATCCCAGGTCGTATTTCAGTCATTTCGCATGACATCATCATTTCAGATGATCGACCAGTTCGTCTACACCCCTATTCTGTCCCTATTCATTACCAGCACCAGGTTGAAGAAGAATTAAAACAAATGCTTAATTTAGGAATTATAGAACCTTCCAACGCCCCTTACTCATCACCTATGGTCATCGTTCGTAAGAAAGACAACAATATCAGATTGTGTGTAGATTATCGGAAGCTGAATAACATCAGTCTTCGATGCTGAACCATTACCTCTACTTGAAAATCTTTTGTCTCGTCTCGCCAAGGCTCTTTTCTTTGCCAAAATTGACCTTACCAAGGGATACTGGCAAGTTCCCTTGACTGACAGAGCTAAACAACTCACTGCCTTTGCTACACAACGGGGTCTTTATCAGTGGAATGTGATGCCTTTCGGACTTATGAACGCCCCGGCTACGTTTGTCCGTATGATGAGAAAAATTCTCACTCATCGGTCCGATATAATCACATACATAGATGACATTTGTCTATTCAGTTCCACTTGGGAGGAACACTTCTTAGGTTTACATTCTCTTCTGGATACTTTACGTCTCCATCACGTAACAGCCAAGCCCTCAAAGATCTTTATTGCCTTTGAGGAAATTTCATTCTTGGGACATAAAGTGAGTCACGGTTGTCTTCAGACCGTGCCACAGAATGTTTCCAAAATTCTAAAATTGTCCGTGCCCACTACTAAGAAGCAAGTTCGTAGTCTTCTCGGCTTAATTCAGAATTACAGTAGATTTGTGCCCAACTTGTCTTCCGTCACTGCAGACCTCTCTGCCTTGCTAGAAAAAGGTTTAGCTAACCACGTGCACTGGACACCAGAGTGCCAGGCTGCGTTAAATTATATTCAAAAAATTTTTTCTGTGCCACCAATTTTGAGGTTACCAGATACAAATCTGACTTATTATCTCCGCACAGATGCTAGTTCAAAAGGTATCGGCGCATCACTGATGCAAGAGTTCGTGGGAAGATTACATCCAACCCTCTATATATCCAAAAAGCTCACTGATGCAGAAAGGAAGTACCCAGTTATAGAAAGGGAGCTGCTGTCTGTTATCTGGGCGGTAGTCAAGCTGGAGCGGTATTTGTTGGGCGCCCCATTCATTATACAGTCAGACCAAAAATCCCTTTCCTCATTGAAGAAGGCGAATCACAAGAACCCGAAGCTGGCCCGTTTCGCCATCCTACTCCAACCGTTTCAGTATGAAATCGAGGCAATACCAGGGTCTTCAAATGTCGTCGCTGACGCTTTATCCAGATGTCCACAGCTCGAACCTAAAGATTCATATTGACTTAGTTAATCGACTTTATATTACACATGTGTGAAGTCATGGTGTTTATCCACTAGAAGTCACTATGACAAGAGCGGCGAATACATGAACACTAAGTTGATTTCCAAACCATTCATATTAACATTTGTGATTTACATGACTTTTAGATAATCATTATTCACTTTAACTAGTGGTACATTGAACAATGTTATACTACTTGCAGACATGAACAATTTCCAACTACAACATCATGTTATTATTGACATTTGACAGCATTGTTAGTTGGAGATATAACCTTCTAAATTTTTTTTAAAAATATCTCATACCATTTTCATATATGCAAGCACTTTCTTTGATGTATTTATTGTTAACTCACAATGACCAAACATTTATGTATTCTTTTGTTACATCTTGGAATATCGACTATATATGACATGTTACTTATTGACATATGACTGCTTATGACTGATGACAAATTCGTCTAGAATGTTACTTAATAATAAGTTACATTATGCAGACTGACTGCGACTAAGTTATTTTCCATATGGCTCAATATTCGTGATAGGATCAATTTTGGCCGATATTTCCATATAGGAAATATTTGAATTGAACAAAATAAATAAATAAATTTGTTTTTTTTTTACACCGTGAATGGGGTGAGATGTTAAGGATAGATCTGGGGATAAAATAATGTAACATGTTACTACACGCTAGCACATGCCCATTTTATGTGAGGAATAGTGTTCGCCTGTAGTCAAATTACTTTTTGCACGAATCGTTCACCCGTGGTGAGCGACAGTCAACTAGTGACGTTTTTTGTCACATGTCGTGGGGTCAGTGTGTTGTTTTATTTGGGCCGTTCGTATTCGTTCACTAGTTTGAAGTGGACGTGATTTCTTCTAAGCTCCAGGATTTTATGGAGAGTGTGTTTTTCCTAACTGGAACATTAAATGTATTTTTCAAAGGCCGCCACCTTGTTAAAAATGTTCTAGATGGGGAAGGAAACTTATTGAGAAGTCTTGCACAACCCCTTTTGATATTTTCGTAAGGAGTATCTCAAAGATATTGAGGTAACTGAGTTTAGGTCGCCATCATCAGTTTGTTTGCCACATTACTTGGATCCTTAGCCGCCGACCGTCAAAGCAGTCAGTGACCATCACACCTAGTGGCGTCTTGTAGGGCAACAACAAATTGATTCCACCTTGCTCGGTCGGTGGCCATCCTTCGTACAGTGCCCCAACTCTGGTTCATTCTTTGCATCTCAGCCTCCACAGTCCTCCGCCAGGTTGTTTTTGGTCGGCCTCTCTTTCGTTTTCCTTCAGGGGTCCAAAGGATAGCTGTTCATGTGATGGCATCAGGGTCTCTTCTGAGGACATGGCCAACCCAGCTCCAGCGTCTGCCAGCTATGATGGTGTGCATGTCCTCTTGCTTGCTACGAGTAAGCAGATCTTGGTTAGTGATGGTATTCGGCCAAAAGATTCGGTGAATTTTTTCTTAGGCATGTTGTGTGAAAAGAGGACAATTTCGACATTTCCTTCTCTGTAACTCTCCAGCATTCCGCACCATAGAGAAGCACAGAAAGCACACAGCTCTGATATAATCTTAATTTTGTGCTTGTGCTGTATTGGGAGGACTTCCAGATGTTGTTTAGCCTAAAAAAGGCTGTTCTTGCCTTATTCATTCTGATGTTGATGTCTTTGCCTGCCCCGCCGTCTGGTGTTACTATGCTTCCTAGGTATGTGAAGGTATCTGTCTGTACCAGTTGCTGATTCCTTACTGATATGGGCTCAGGGTTGCTCACATTGAGCGTCATGACCTCAGACTTCTTTAAATTGATGTTCAAGCCCACCTGCTGGCTAAACTTATTAAGTCTATCCGTTTTTTCCTGGATGTGTTGATGTGAATGTGCTAGTAGTGCAATGTCATCTGCATATTCCAGATCTTCCAATGTAGAAAATGTTGTCCATCTTATTCCTCTTGGACTGCCCTCTGTTGTCTGGCGCATCACCCAGTCTATGACTGTTAAAAATAGAGTGGTTGATAAGGGGCATCCCTGCCGTACTCCTGTCTTCACCTCAAAGGTTAGGTTGCTCTGCCCAACACTACACGTAAAGATGGCATAGAGGCTTTTTATGATTGACACCTATGCAGCTTGGAATTCCATAAGCCCTCAGTATTTTCCATAAACTGTCCCTATGTATGCTGTCAAAAGCCTTTTCAAAATCAACGAAATTAATGTCTTTGCCATTCTGAGCACTGCTCTATAATGTTCCTAAGAGTGAATATATGATCTACACATCTTCTGTTCTTTCTAAATCCTGCTTGTTCTTTCCTCACATTACTTGGGTACCGGGAATATTGCCCTACCTATTAGTACACGGCCAGGATTGATAACAGATTTAAGGATATCTCTCAATATATTTACTTTTACTATTAACAATGGAGATGAGGAAAACCTATTGATTGAGGCTCGTTATTGACTGACGAAACTGCTTACCGCATTTACATGATTTTTCCCTGCCATATACTATGCCATGTATATATCTTGATGGATGTCTCCTTGTGATGAACGTACAATAAATTTCAACCATGTTTTCCCGTGGACCTGTTCACCTGCCGGCTTGTGTTGTATATGCTGACCATAATGTCCTGTATGAAAGCATGCAATCATTCGTGTATCCTGCATGATCCTCTATATTTATCCCAGCGTAACAATAACATTTTTTCCCGACTTCGGACAGTTGTTTTCCCAAGTGGATTTTATCCAGGAGAATACGCTGTTTCATAATTGGCACTCACCCCAGAGCAAGCCGATAGGATTTATCATCATCATCTTAATTAACAGTTTAGCAACCAGATGTTTTCTTTAGCTATTGGAAGTACTGTCTACTGTCTACTGTGAACACAAGATCGCGGTTTTTTTTCCCTACATGAACTATTGATGTGACATTGCATATCCAAGAATCAACCACCAAATTAGGCGTTCCCCATTATAACAATTAATTATTAGTGGAGGGACTGGGGCCTAATTCGGAGGATAAAACTACTGGATCATGATACATGTGCATGGATGTTTACATTCAAGAGTGTTACACCCACTTTAGGTAAGGCGTGATTGATGTTGCCACGAATGACAGAGTGAGAGTGAATATTTTCCAGTTACGGAAACTGTACCATCCTTAATTTCTTTTTGCAAATACTGTTATTTTACTGGATAACTTAAGTAGGAACTTCGTTCTTTTCTTTACTGTCTATTCTATAACCTAGTGTCAAATCTTTGACCTTTTGGGTTGTTAACTTCTTTTGGGATCTGTTTCTCAACAAGGGGGGATGGGACTTATTGGGTTATTTTCCTATGTCTGTAAACATTATTATATTGATTTCTATATGTTTGATGTTGTAAAGTTTAAGTGATAATAAACTAAACAAGAACTTAACTTGTGTGTTGGTCAGACACATCCATTTACCATAGTTTTCACGTTTGTGTGTTTTGTTGTCACATAATAGTGTGTGTGTGAGTAGTGAATTTATAATTATACTTATAGGGAGGTTTGACAGATCGTCTTATATTAAAGATAGTCGTATAGATAAGCTGGACTAGAGAAACCACTCATTCCAGAGACAGATCTTCACCTTAATCTATTAAATCGTGGAATCTATTCTAACACCTTTCTTTCTCATATACCCCCACCTTCTGCTCTACTCAGACGGGACCAAATATCTATGTAACGTATCTAAAAAATGTACAACACTTATCTCAAATACGCCATAATATCCAAGAAATTACTCAAAAGCATCAAGCCCAAGTATCGTATTAGGACCATCAGGTTTATATGAAAACATTTTTTGTGTGGTCAAATATATGTTCCAGTTATTTTAAACAATTAAAATAAAATCGAATTGAGAGTTTTATTTATTCTAAAGTACCCACAAATTAGTGTATTTAATATAGTATACATCACTGTAATTTTTCTATTCTGGCACGGGGTCAGATAGGTGTGCCGCAAATTTTTAGTAAATTGAAAAGTGTGCCGCGAACACAAAAAAGGTTGAGAAACACTGCTCTAGAGAGACAAAACAAAATAGTATAACTATTGCACCGTCAGACAAGGTTTCAAATATGAGTCTGCGCGTGGGGCAGGCAACCTAGTCGTGTAAAACAAAATGGCTAAAGAAACCAGTGCTGCAAGAGCATGGGAGTGATAGTAGTCGTTCCACGCGAAAACGGAAATGACGACATTGATTTTGTGGTTTGGCGTTTGGTTATCCGCATAATGATCTGGTTAATCGTATGAACAACCTTTGACCTTACAATCAAATTAATTTGTTTACTAACTTTCACGTTTTATTTTTGGTCCACTACTGCCATGAAGAGACGTGAGGAGCTCATGTTTTCGTTCGTTCTTGTGCCAATTGTGTTACATTGGCTGACATAAGCCGTTCATGGGCCAATAGTGTTGCATTGGCTGACATAAGTCGTTCATGGGCCAATAGTGTTGCATTGGCTGACATAAGTCGTTCATGGGCCAATAGTGTTGCATTTGCTGACATAAGTCGTTCATGGGCCAATAGTGTTGCATTGGCTGACATAAGTCGTTCATGGGCCAATAGTGTTGCATTGGCTGACATAAGTCGTTCATGGGCCAATAGTGTTGCATTGGCTGACATAAGTCGTTCATGGGCCAATAGTGTTGCATTGGCTGACATAAGTCGTTCATGGGCCAATAGTGTTGCATTGGTTGACATAAGCCCGGGGCGTTAAAGAATTGGTGTAATATTATCAATCCATTTGCCTGTTGATCTTCCCTGTGCTTTAAAACAAATCTTCTACTGGTAAAGGCAGGTAGTAGTAACTGATCGGGCTCCATCTCATGAGAGGGCCAAAGCACTCTATTAAATTAAATTGCAAGGCTGTTAAATTCCGACAGAATTTATATAACACTGGGAATCTAATATTTCTAGCGACCCGCTGACAAGTGGATCATATGATACCCAAAGTGATATTCTTGATGGAGTAGTCTGAGTCTGGAAGATTATTTATAATTCACTGCGTTCAATTTTACTGGAACAAATTTATTCAGCAGCTCTCAAGAGAATGGAAAAAAAGAATATTACAAAAATTACTCTACTGCATCCACTATAATAGCAATTTATTTTCTTAAACGGAAAACGAAAATTGGGCGGTCTTTAAATTTGATTTTTAAATTGCGTCTTAAGACAGCTAATCAGATATTTTGACATGGCCTGTCAGGAATGACATCTGAAATTGTGGAATGCATATGACTTGTTTATCAAGTTCCTTGATTGTCTTTGGCGAATGCGTTCAGCCACCGCGCTGCCTATGAGAAAACGTTCGACAATGAAGTAACGTCGTAGTAGATAACAGGTTGGGATCCGGCAACTTAATGATCTTGATAATTATAGTCGTCGTCATCATCATCGTGATCATAATCATCCTCATAATTATCATCATCATGATCATAATCATCCTCATCATTATCACCATTAAAATTATCATTTTCATCATCATCATCCTCATTTTCCTTATCGCTTGCTATGGACTTGCAGCCATCATTTTAAGATGCTCCTCAGGGAGCCTGCCCCTAAGTATTCATCTGTTTTTGCAGCGGTGGTTTCTGTAGCAAATTCTGTCTCCATCATCATAATAATCAACATCTATATCATCATCATAATAATCAACATCTATATCATCATCATAATAATCAACATCTATATCATCATCATAATAATCAACATCTATATCATCATCATAATAATCAACATCTATATCATCATCATGGGTTCTCATTTCAATCTGCATCTTCTTTATCCCCATTGTTAATTTCTTAGTCAATAATATCTATTGTCATTATCATCATAATTTGTCGTCGTTTTTACCGTAATTGTCATTCAGATTGTAGGTAAAGATCACCAATGTTGAACTGATAACAAGAACCAGTCACGTGTCAGTGGAACAAAGATGAGAAGAAGACGCTGAAAATGGATAGGACACACTTTGAGAAAACATGTTGATAGCATTACAAAGCAGTCCTTGTTCTGGAGTTCACAGTGGAGGAGAGCTATAGGAAGACCAGAGAACACATGGAGAAAAGAACTGGAGACATACATGAAGGGGATGAAAAAGACACGGAGGAACCGTGAGCTGATGGCACAAGACAGGAAGACCTGGCATTAGTTAGTTAAAGGCCTATGGTTCTTGGGAAGCTGAAGGCTGATGATTATAATGAATATAATCATTCAGGACATTATCATAACAAAAAATGTTCCACTTCTGTCACGAAATGGTTTTAGGACTAGAGACTGTCTACCTATAGTGACAAGACAATAGTAAGAAGAAAGACTGAAATGATAGATTCAGATAGAAATATAATGCAAAATGTGAAAGTTGAGACCATTGGCTCCGAGGTTGAGAACCGAGGTTGATTCTTTCCTCGCCACTTCGGACGTTTAAATTGCTATGGCCTCGAACCACCTCTAACTACCCTAAGGGGATAAGGTTCAAGTATGATTCACATACACCACGATACAGACAACATATAGCTACTGTACTTAAATGAAATGACTGATGCCAGCTACAATTTATACAAGTTTATTATACACCTATAAACAAACAAACATATGCATGTCCCATACATAAAGTGCGAGGAGGCACACCTGAAACAAAATCAAGCACAGTTAAAAATGCATCAACCCCAACCCTTCTCCCACAATTGCAACATGTATGGGGACAGAAGTTTGGATTAGACAAAAAATAAACCACACTGCACTTGTCGAGCCTCCACTTCCACAACTATTCTAAATTCTAACTCTAACTCTAAGTCCACTGATAGCTGGAACGACTACGAAGTGTCTACACAATCTCTGCACAGACTTCGGTTCTACACAGCCTATCCTGGAATCTCCTGAACACAACTAACTGCACCTCTAAACTTCAGCAGCGGTCCTCTGCTATGATTCACCAAAACTATCAGTTCTGCCTATCTGTGCTGACTTCAGTAGAGAGAATGTTTACCCTCTCTCTCTCCACGAACTCTGGAATTGATGACTAAGGTTTAACAGAACCCCACTGGATTCTAGACTGGAACTGTAGCTGGCTTCTCCTACCACTCTGAATTTACCGGCCCGATTACCTATGACTGGGCGATGGGCTTTCGGCGTTATTATGGCCGTGACGAAGCGAACATAAAATTACCACAACGCTGGCAGCATGCCAAATCTGCGTGTGTAACGAGCGTCAGAGCTCAGGATTTATCCATAAAAATCCTAGTCGCTGGAAAATGTCTTCCCCTGCCTGGGAAAACGTCTTTTCTTTCTCTCCTTCCACCACTGGCAATTAACGCGAGACTTTGGGTGTCTGCGAATGCCACCACTGTGCCGTGGGAGAAATTTTGTAGTATCAAAATTCTGCTCTTCCCCACAAAAGCCGGTACCTGCTGTTCAGACAAAAGCAAAAACAACAGCTAAACAAAACGTTAATACTCTAGTACAAATAACAATTAACTTCCTTACTCTTCAACACGTGACTCTCCTCTCTTCTCTCTCCCCCCGTCTCTACCTGAGCCCCAAAATAAACATTTCCCGGTAATACAATCACACAGACCGTCTGACCCAGGGTTCTGCATGACTAACTTCCAGCAACAACAATATTTTCACTGGCCCGGTCTGGGCAGTCGTACTGTGGCCTACTTCTTACGCTGACCCTCATGCGCAAATTATTAACAACAAAAATACTCTATCTCTAGGAATTCCTAAACTTCCCGTCAATAATAGTAATCACAGTCAAAAGGTAATACAAAATAATTCCCTTTAAAATTACTTCTCCCATCTTCTGAATTCACAGAACAATAATGCACAATCAATAACATATAACCCTGTTAGATACTAGCATATATATGCCGTCAAAAGTTATACATAATGGTTATCAATTAAATCTCAGTAGTTACAAACACGTGGTTACAATTTTATGACCACGTGCTTCTCTCCCCCTCGTCCCTCTGAACATCGTATCAATAAATATACCGTAACCAACGCGCTCACGTGCTTTACAAATTCCACCTCTTCTCCCCTCGTCCACATATAGAAGTGTACTATAATATAAATAACTTGCAGCATTACATTCTCAATAAAATCACAAATACACAGACTCCCGCTACTCTGTACATTTACCTACGACGGAGATGCGGGTTTCTCTCCCGACCCACTTTGCAATAAATACAAAGCACGTCCGTGGCATCTAACTTTCAAATCATCTTAAATACCGCTATTCCTGAAATAAGGAATTAAATGGACCTAGTAAGTTTCTCATGTCTATCACTCAGATCGTATTTGATGGCTCTGAAGTTACGAATTTAATTAAACTCAACTTCCCAAGAAACTTGCTGCTACGCCTAGACTAGAAAAATCAAATAGAGTCCCCACGCAAAAATGATGCTTACCGAATCTCGAATGTCCTACTGAAAGGCAATCGACTTGACTCTGGCCCCCGGCTTGGCAATTTACATTACAAGAGACAGAGGCTGTGAATTATAGGCCCTTTTATAATCGCCTAACAGCACGCTGACCTCTTGACGTCATATGCGTGGCTTCGATTTTACCCAATAATTCGTTAGCCTTTCAAACACGTGGTAAAAGGTCACTGACCCCCATCCCCCATTTAGACAAAGAAACGGGAATTAGTCCCAGCCCTATACTGCAAAATGAAGCAAAAATGGCCGCAATTAATTTAACTCCCGAAAAATGCGTCTATGGCCGCCTGCCCTATCTTTCAAAAAAGGACACTGGTGCAAATCCTGATCTAGCCTCTATAATCTTAATCTAGAATAATACTGCACCATTCCCTTCCTCCCCCTACTAGTCACAGGGAAGAAACATAAAGCAGATGAGAGAAATTCCATCGTGATCTCATCTTGAAAAAACGTAAATAATAGAAGGAGAAGAAACATGGAGAAGGATTACCTGTAATCCCTCCTAGAAATAGTGTAAATAATGCAAAGAGAAAGACATGGGGCCTTTTGAAAAAATAAATTACAGTATAGTATCCCTTTACTCCCCCCTTTTGAAGTACGGGATTCCGTACTAGATTACTGGAACTTGTATTCTTTTCAGACTGGCCCCTATCTAGGTCTACAGAGCTGTTGGTATGCCCTAAAGTTGTAAGATCACAACTGGTGAATACCGCCTTGCGACCGCAACACAAATGGTCGCTCTTCCTCTTTTCTCTCCCTCTGTCTTTGAATCGCTCTGCAACTGGCAGGCGGCTGGGCCAATCAACCATAACATACCTCCTTCCTGTGTGCACCTGGCCTTGTTTACTCAATTTTCTCCTCCAGGGTTTCTTCCGGATAAGTGTCCTTGGCCTTGGTGGAGTACAGCTCCCGCACAACTCCCTGACCACTGTACAGGTAATTTGCGGATTACGTGCTGTCCGATAAAGGCTTTCTGCTGGGTGTTTACATTTGTATGGCCTGTACCTGGTTGACCTGAGATACCTGCGGCCGACTGTAATGTCCCTCGAGCGAGAATCACTGTTCCAAAATTGGAAAAGTTTGTTGGCCAAAGAAACGCGCATCTGTTCCTTCATCCTCTCCTTAACTACTACCATGCCCTGGTGGGAGAGTCGATCTCTCTTCAGACCTGTGCCCTCCAATGGCGGGTCTGGAACTTCCCTTGCCTTGTCCGGCGAAATGCTGGCTTGGTCAACTGACATGACCGAATTGCTATGTAGAGGCCTGGCGATGGCGACTACCTTGCTGCTCATCAGCGGGTTTGAAACCGCTGGTACCTTAAAATGAAAATGAGAACTCTCATGTACCTCTGACATCGAGTTTCCGATCTCTTGCTGGGTTTCTACTGAATCCACACTGATCCCAGTAGCTTCTATCTTGGGGAAAAGATAGGTAATATCTGCCCCTGGCAGTGGTTCTGTGATCGCTCTTCCCCTACCAATATGAAGAGGGACAGAGCTCTCTAAAGTAGCTCCTTGCAAATGCGTAAGGCTGCTTTTCTCACTCTTTTCTGGCCTGAAAAGTTGGCGAGATGAAACTGTAGACCAAGGGAGCTCTCCGTCTAACACCCTGGTTCTACCTTCAACCTTGCCCTCCCCTGTGAGAGTTACTGGCGTCAGTTGGAATGTGTCCTGCAGTGACACTTGACGGTTTAAGATCCCGTTTGATCGCGGAGAATCTGAGATAAAGCTCTCAGTGACTTGTTCTACTGTTCCTTGAATACAGTTCTTGTCAGTATGTCCCTCTCCTGAAGGAGCTAATACCATCGGGGGCCTAATTCCCGACGACAAAGAATGTACTTCCACAATCACCACTGTTTTGCCATTAGGCTGCACAGGGATGTCAGGCGAAAGCGCCTCTGCCTGTTGTTTTTCGCTGTCCCGCTGGGGAGCTGGCGAAACATGCCTTATTAGGGATTCGAACCCTGCCTTCGACTTTCCGTGTCGAGTATGTTGTGCTGTCTCACGAGCATGGGAGAATCGGTAGCCATCCGAATTATAATGCTTGCTCGCATTATTCCCCCTGTTATGCAGTTTCCACGCCTGGGATCGCTTCGTAATGTTCCCAGCATTGTAAGGTCTGCTTTCCTTATTTAACCCCCTCCCTTGTTTGGGCTTCGGGTCCATTTCCAACGGAAAGTCCTTTTCCTGGAGTTGGGGCGCGGTTTGAGCCGACACGTTTGCTATGGGCGCAAGATTTTCAGAGGGGTGGTCCAATATGGGCGGTCTCTCTGCTGCCTGCTCCTTATCCTCCGCCTCCAGGTATGCCTTGGTCTCGGCCTTATCTATTCCCATCTCCTCGACTGCCTCCCGCCAAGCAGCTCGTAACTGGACCAATTCCGCCATCTTACTTGTGAACTGCTGTAACTCACAAATTACCGAAAATGACAGAAAGAAGCCAAAGGAAGGAACTACCTGAAAAAAATTTATAAGTATCCAGCTACCCAAAACCCGAATTTACTTTCCTGTTTAAGAAAAAAATTCAATTAGCCATCAATTACCTCTAAGTCATAAACAACCTTACTACCACTATCATCTATACTAACTGGAACCTGTGGAAAAAAAAAACTTATAGCTGGATCAGTCTTAATATAGCTCAGTCTAGGGGATTTTATAAAGAAAATCTATTTTCCAGAACTTTCTGTAGAGACAATCTATGAATGTAGATTTGATCCCAACAAAGATGATCCCAAGGACGACCGCCACCCACTTTGTCACGAAATGGTTTTAGGACTAGAGACTGTCTACCTATAGTGACAAGACAATAGTAAGAAGAAAGACTGAAATGATAGATTCAGATAGAAATATAGTGCAAAATGTGAAAGTTGAGACCATTGGCTCCGAGGTTGAGAACCGAGGTTGATTCTTTCCTCGCCACTTCGGACGTTTAAATTGCTATGGCCTCGAACCACCTCTAACTACCCTAAGGGGATAAGGTTCAAGTATGATTCACATACACCACGATACAGACAACATATAGCTACTGTACTTAAATGAAATGACTGATGCCAGCTACAATTTATACAAGTTTATTATACACCTATAAACAAACAAACATATGCATGTCCCATACATAAAGTGCGAGGAGGCACACCTGAAACAAAATCAAGCACAGTTAAAAATGCATCAACCCCAACCCTTCTCCCACAATTGCAACCTGTATGGGGACAGAAGTTTGGATTAGACAAAAAATAAACCACACTGCACTTGTCGAGCCTCCACTTCCACAACTATTCTAAATTCTAACTCTAACTCTAAGTCCACTGATAGCTGGAACGACTACGAAGTGTCTACACAATCTCTGCACAGACTTCGGTTCTACACAGCCTATCCTGGAATCTCCTGAACACAACTAACTGCACCTCTAAACTTCAGCAGCGGTCCTCTGCTATGATTCACCAAAACTATCAGTTCTGCCTATCTGTGCTGACTTCAGTAGAGAGAATGTTTACCCTCTCTCTCTCCACGAACTCTGGAATTGATGACTAAGGTTTAACAGAACCCCACTGGATTCTAGACTGGAACTGTAGCTGGCTTCTCCTACCACTCTGAATTTACCGGCCCGATTACCTATGACTGGGCGATGGGCTTTCGGCGTTATTATGGCCGTGACGAAGCGAACATAAAATTACCACAACGCTGGCAGCATGCCAAATTTGCGTGTGTAACGAGCGTCAGAGCTCAGGATTTATCCATAAAAATCCTAGTCGCTGGAAAATGTCTTCCCCTGCCTGGGAAAACGTTTTTTTCTTTCTCTCCTTCCACCACTGGCAATTAACGCGAGACTTTGGGTGTCTGCGAATGCCACCACTGTGCCGTGGGAGAAATTTTGTAGTATCAAAATTCTGCTCTTCCCCACAAAAGCCGGTACCTGCTGTTCAGACAAAAGCAAAAACAACAGCTAAACAAAACGTTAATACTCTAGTACAAATAACAATTAACTTCCTTACTCTTCAACACGTGACTCTCCTCTCTTCTCTCTCCCCCCGTCTCTACCTGAGCCCCAAAATAAACATTTCCCGGTAATACAATCACACAGACCGTCTGACCCAGGGTTCTGCATGACTAACTTCCAGCAACAACAATATTTTCACTGGCCCGGTCTGGGCAGTCGTACTGTGGCCTACTTCTTACGCTGACCCTTCATGCAGCAAATTATTAACACAAAAATACTCTATCTCTAGGAATTCCTAAACTTCCCGTCAATAATAGTAATCACAGTCAAAAGGTAATACAAAATAATTCCCTTTAAAATTACTTCTCCCATCTTCTGAATTCACAGAACAATAATGCACAATCAATAACATATAACCCTGTTAGATACTAGCATATATATGCCGTCAAAAGTTATACATAATGGTTATCAATTAAATCTCAGTAGTTACAAACACGTGGTTACAATTTTATGACCACGTGCTTCTCTCCCCCTCGTCCCTCTGAACATCGTATCAATAAATATACCGTAACCAACGCGCTCACGTGCTTTACAAATTCCACCTCTTCTCCCCTCGTCCACCTATAGAAGTGTACTATAATATAAATAACTTGCAGCATTACATTCTCAATAAAATCACAAATACACAGACTCCCGCTACTCTGTACATTTACCTACGACGGAGATGCGGGTTTCTCTCCCGACCCACTTTGCAATAAATACAAAGCACGTCCGTGGCATCTAACTTTCAAATCATCTTAAATACCGCTATTCCTGAAATAAGGAATTAAATGGACCTAGTAAGTTTCTCATGTCTATCACTCAGATCGTATTTGATGGCTCTGAAGTTACGAATTTAATTAAACTCAACTTCCCAAGAAACTTACTGCTACGCCTAGACTAGAAAAATTAAATAGAGTCCCCACGCAAAAATGATGCTTACCGAATCTCGAATGTCCTACTGAAAGGCAATCGACTTGACTCTGGCCCCCGGCTTGGCAATTTACATTAAAAGAGACAGAGGCTATGAATTATAGGCCCTTTTATAATCGCCTAACAGCACGCTGACCTCTTGACGTCATATGCGTGGCTTCGATTTTACCCAATAATTCGTTAGCCTTTCAAACACGTGGTAAAAGGTCACTGACCCCCATCCCCCATTTAGACAAAGAAACGGGAATTAGTCCCAGCCCTATACTGCAAAATGAAGCAAAAATGGCCGCAATTAATTTAACTCCCGAAAAATGCGTCTATGGCCGCCTGCCCTATCTTTCAAAAAAGGACACTGGTGCAAATCCTGATCTAGCCTCTATAATCTTAATCTAGAATAATACTGCACCATTCCCTTCCTCCCCCTACTAGTCACAGGGAAGAAACATAAAGCAGATGAGAGAAATTCCATCGTGATCTCATCTTGAAAAAACGTAAATAATAGAAGGAGAAGAAACATGGAGAAGGATTACCTGTAATCCCTCCTAGAAATAGTGTAAATAATGCAAAGAGAAAGACATGGGGCCTTTTGAAAAAATAAATTACAGTATGGGATTCCGTACTAGATTACTGGAACTTGTATTCTTTTCAGACTGGCCCCTATCTAGGTCTACAGAGCTGTTGGTATGCCCTAAAGTTGTAAGATCACAACTGGTGAATACCGCCTTGCGACCGCAACACAAATGGTCGCTCTTCCTCTTTTCTCTCCCTCTGTCTTTGAATCGCTCTGCAACTGGCAGGCGGCTGGGCCAATCAACCATAACATACCTCCTTCCTGTGTGCACCTGGCCTTGTTTACTCAATTTTCTCCTCCAGGGTTTCTTCCGGATAAGTGTCCTTGGCCTTGGTGGAGTACAGCTCCCGCACAACTCCCTGACCACTGTACAGGTAATTTGCGGATTACGTGCTGTCCGATAAAGGCTTTCTGCTGGGTGTTTACATTTGTATGGCCTGTAACTGGTTGACCTGAGATACCGGCGGCCGACTGTAATGTCCCTCGAGCGAGAATCACTGTTCCAAAATTGGAAAAGTTTGTTGGCCAAAGAAACGCGCATCTGTTCCTTCATCCTCTCCTTAACTACTACCATGCCCTGGTGGGAGAGTCGATCTCTCTTCAGACCTGTGCCCTCCAATGGCGGGTCTGGAACTTCCCTTGCCTTGTCCGGCGAAATGCTGGCTTGGTCAACTGACATGACCGAATTGCTATGTAGAGGCCTGGCGATGGCGACTACCTTGCTGCTCATCAGCGGGTTTGAAACCGCTGGTACCTTAAAATGAAAATGAGAACTCTCATGTACCTCTGACATCGAGTTTCCGATCTCTTGCTGGGTTTCTACTGAATCCACACTGATCCCAGTAGCTTCTATCTTGGGGAAAAGATAAGTAATATCTGCCCCTGGCAGTGGTTCTGTGATCGCTCTTCCCCTACCAATATGAAGAGGGACAGAGCTCTCTAAAGTCGCTCCTTGCAAATGCGTAAGGCTGCTTTTCTCACTCTTTTTTGGCCTGAAAAGTTGGCGAGATGAAACTGTAGACCACGGGAGCTCTCCGTCTAACACCCTGGTTCTACCTTCAACCTTGCCCTCCCCTGTGAGAGTTACTGGCGTCAGTTGGAATGTGTCCTGCAGTGACACTTGACGGTTTAAGATCCCGTTTGATCGCGGAGAATCTGAGATAAAGCTCTCAGTGACTTGTTCTACTGTTCCTTGAATACAGTTCTTGTCAGTATGTCCCTCTCCTGAAGGAGCTAATGCCATCGGGGGCCTAATTCCCGACGACAAAGAATGTACTTCCACAATCACCACTGTTTTGCCATTAGGCTGCACAGGGATGTCAGGCGAATGCGCCTCTGCCTGTTGTTTTTCGCTGTCCCGCTGGGGAGCTGGCGAAACATGCCTTATTAGGGATTCGAACCCTGCCTTCGACTTTCCGTGTCGAGTATGTTGTGCTGTCTCACGAGCATGGGAGAATCGGTAGCCATCCGAATTATAATGCTTGCTCGCATTATTCCCCCTGTTATGCAGTTTCCACGCCTGGGATCGCTTCGTAATGTTCCCAGCATTGTAAGGTCTGCTTTCCTTACTTAACCCCCTCCCTTGTTTGGGCTTCGGGTCCATTTCCAACGGAAAGTCCTTTTCCTGGAGTTGGGGCGCGGTTTGAGCCGACACGTTTGCTATGGGCGCAAGATTTTCAGAGGGGTGGTCCAATATGGGCGACATAACTTGAGAAATAGAGTGGTTAGATTCATCGGCTCTTTCTTGTTGCTCTTTTTCCCTTGCTAGTTGCTCCATCGCCTTTGCTAGTCGATCCATCTCCCGTTTCTTGGCGCTTTCTTGTCGCTCTCTCTCCCATTTCTTTAAAATGTCATCCGAGGCTCCAATTTGCAGTTCCAGAGAACGCATGGCAAGTTCATGTTGTCTCTCTGCTGCCTGCTCCTTATCCTCCGCCTCCAGGTATGCCTTGGTCTCGGCCTTATCTATTCCCATCTCCTCGACTGCCTCCCGCCAAGCAGCTCGTAACTGGACCAATTCCGCCATCTTACTTGTGAACTGCTGTAACTCACAAATTACCGAAAATGACAGAAAGAAGCCAAAGGAAGGAACTACCTGAAAAAAATTTATAAGTATCCAGCTACCCAAAACCCGAATTTACTTTCCTGTTTAAGAAAAAAATTCAATTAGCCATCAATTACCTCTAAGTCATAAACAACCTTACTACCACTATCATCTATACTAACTGGAACCTGTGGAAAAAAAAACTTATAGCTGGATCAGTCTTAATATAGCTCAGTCTAGGGGATTTTATAAAGAAAATCTATTTTCCAGAACTTTCTGTAGAGACAATCTATGAATGTAGATTTGATCCCAACAAAGATGATCCCAAGGACGACCGCCATCCACTTTGTCACGAAATGGTTTTAGGACTAGAGACTGTCTACCTATAGTGACAAGACAATAGTAAGAAGAAAGACTGAAATGATAGATTCAGATAGAAATATAATGCAAAATGTGAAAGTTGAGACCATTGGCTCCGAGGTTGAGAACCGAGGTTGATTCTTTCCTCGCCACTTCGGACGTTTAAATTGCTATGGCCTCGAACCACCTCTAACTACCCTAAGGGGATAAGGTTCAAGTATGATTCACATACACCACGATACAGACAACATATAGCTACTGTACTTAAATGAAATGACTGATGCCAGCTACAATTTATACAAGTTTATTATACACCTATAAACAAACAAACATATGCATGTCCCATACATAAAGTGCGAGGAGGCACACCTGAAACAAAATCAAGCACAGTTAAAAATGCATCAACCCCAACCCTTCTCCCACAATTGCAACATGTATGGGGACAGAAGTTTGGATTAGACAAAAAATAAACCACACTGCACTTGTCGAGCCTCCACTTCCACAACTATTCTAAATTCTAACTCTAACTCTAAGTCCACTGATAGCTGGAACGACTACGAAGTGTCTACACAATCTCTGCACAGACTTCGGTTCTACACAGCCTATCCTGGAATCTCCTGAACACAACTAACTGCACCTCTAAACTTCAGCAGCGGTCCTCTGCTATGATTCACCAAAACTATCAGTTCTGCCTATCTGTGCTGACTTCAGTAGAGAGAATGTTTACCCTCTCTCTCTCCACGAACTCTGGAATTGATGACTAAGGTTTAACAGAACCCCACTGGATTCTAGACTGGAACTGTAGCTGGCTTCTCCTACCACTCTGAATTTACCGGCCCGATTACCTATGACTGGGCGATGGGCTTTCGGCGTTATTATGGCCGTGACGAAGCGAACATAAAATTACCACAACGCTGGCAGCATGCCAAATCTGCGTGTGTAACGAGCGTCAGAGCTCAGGATTTATCCATAAAAATCCTAGTCGCTGGAAAATGTCTTCCCCTGCCTGGGAAAACGTCTTTTCTTTCTCTCCTTCCACCACTGGCAATTAACGCGAGACTTTGGGTGTCTGCGAATGCCACCACTGTGCCGTGGGAGAAATTTTGTAGTATCAAAATTCTGCTCTTCCCCACAAAAGCCGGTACCTGCTGTTCAGACAAAAGCAAAAACAACAGCTAAACAAAACGTTAATACTCTAGTACAAATAACAATTAACTTCCTTACTCTTCAACACGTGACTCCCCTCTCTTCTCTCTCCCCCCGTCTCTACCTGAGCCCCAAAATAAACATTTCCCGGTAATACAATCACACAGACCGTCTGACCCAGGGTTCTGCATGACTAACTTCCAGCAACAACAATATTTTCACTGGCCCGGTCTGGGCAGTCGTACTGTGGCCTACTTCTTACGCTGACCCTTCATGCAGCAAATTATTTACACAAAAATACTCTATCTCTAGGAATTCCTAAACTTCCCGTCAATAATAGTAATCACAGTCAAAAGGTAATACAAAATAATTCCCTTTAAAATTACTTCTCCCATCTTCTGAATTCACAGAACAATAATGCACAATCAATAACATATAACCCTGTTAGATATGATGCGTGATGCCATATGATGATGGATGGCATCCGCATGTCTGGTTTTGTGTAGTGTGTAGATGTGTTCAGTCAAAACAATGTTCATGCAACAATAACAGGGCAATCCACATAGGACGTCAGTAAACTCACGACGTATAAAGTCAATGAGTCTTGAAACAGCCGTTGACGTTTTTCTTCATTATTTATTGTGGACGCCACAGTGACAAAATGGTTACGCAAATGTGTAGGCACATCAAACAGTCATTATCACAGCAACATTCAATACAGCAATAAACGGTAGACAGCATTACAATGATGAGTCAGATGCATGTTATATTTCAAAGTGCTGTAAATGTAGTCAGGTGAACAACTCCATCCTTTTCTATAACAGCCAGGAGATAACCAGATGTATGAGATCAGTTCACTCTCCTTAGTTTGACTTCAGCAAGACAGACACGTCTGCCGAAGTATAAATAATGTCCTCAAAAATATCCTCTAGATAATAAAGGTTTTCTAAACCTAGTTCATTTAACAAAGTAGCAAGTAATGGTCCTTGGTACATGCATCAACCGATGCAGTACAATGCAGCGACATGTGAGCTGGGAAAAAACATCTCGTGACGACGACTTTCGGAGACAGGCTATGAATCGAAATCGCTCACGACCCAAAATCGATAGAGTTAATGAAAAAGTCAATTTACCTTGCTTTCATGAAATACACAGAAATATCACGCCTCCCCACATTGGCCACCAAATGATGCGTGATGCCATATGATGATGGATGGCATCCGCATGTCTGGTTTTGTGTAGTGTGTAGATGTGTTCAGTCAAAACAATGTTCATGCAACAATAACAGGGCAATCCACATAGGACGTCAGTAAACTCACGACGTATAAAGTCAATGAGTCTTGAAACAGCCGTTGACGTTTTTCTTCATTATTTATTGTGGACGCCACAGTGACAAAATGGTTACGCAAATGTGTAGGCACATCAAACAGTCATTATCACAGCAACATTCAATACAGCAATAAACGGTAGACAGCATTACAATGATGAGTCAGATGCATGTTATATTTCAAAGTGCTGTAAATGTAGTCAGGTGAACAACTCCATCCTTTTCTATAACAGCCAGGAGATAACCAGATGTATGAGATCAGTTCACTCTCCTTAGTTTGACTTCAGCAAGACAGACACGTCTGCCGAAGTATAAATAATGTCCTCAAAAATATCCTCTAGATAATAAAGGTTTTCTAAACCTAGTTCATTTAACAAAGTAGCAAGTAATGGTCCTTGGTACATGCATCAACCGATGCAGTACAATGCAGCGACATGTGAGCTGGGAAAAAACATCTCGTGACGACGACTTTCGGAGACAGGCTATGAATCGAAATCGCTCACGACCCAAAATCGATAGAGTTAATGAAAAAGTCAATTTACCTTGCTTTCATGAAATACACAGAAATATCACGCCTCCCGACATGTGGGAAAACACTAGAGGTATTATCTCGACTAAACGGAATATCCATAAGAGGACTACACATCCCTGACAGAACAAAAATAGCGGAGATCCCCTCTTCAACGAGGCATCTCTTTCGCCATTCCAAATCGCTCACCCCCACTAGTGGTGGGCGGAAACCGATCGACCAAACAACAAGACAAGTCATGCGCAGTCCAGCGCAAAAATGACCACAGCTCAAAAGTTAACTGCATTCGATACCAACGCGAGAAGACAAATGCTTACCGAGAAAAGTGACTATAGATTTCAAGCAGTTGTTGCCCTTGCGTTATAAAACAGACATTGAAACAAAACGATGTTGCGAGAATTTATCACGCAACATATCCTAGCATATATATGCCGTCAAAAGTTATACATAATGGTTATCAATTAAATCTCAGTAGTTACAAACACGTGGTTACAATTTTATGACCACGTGCTTCTCTCCCCCTCGTCCCTCTGAACATCGTATCAATAAATATACCGTAACCAACGCGCTCACGTGCTTTACAAATTCCACCTCTTCTCCCCTCGTCCACCTATAGAAGTGTACTATAATATAAATAACTTGTAGCATTACATTCTCAATAACATCACAAATACACAGACTCCCGCTACTCTGTACATTTACCTACGACGGAGATGCGGGTTTCTCTCCCGACCCACTTTGCAATAAATACAAAGCACGTCCGTGGCATCTAACTTTCAAATCATCTTAAATACCGCTATTCCTGAAATAAGGAATTAAATGGACCTAGTAAGTTTCTCATGTCTATCACTCAGATCGTATTTGATGGCTCTGAAGTTACGAATTTAATTAAACTCAACTTCCCAAGAAACTTGCTGCTACGCCTAGACTAGAAACATTAAATAGAGTCCCCACGCAAAAATGATGCTTACCGAATCTCGAATGTCCTACTGAAAGGCAATCGACTTGACTCTGGCCCCCGGCTTGGCAATTTACATTACAAGAGACAGAGGCTGTGAATTATAGGCCCTTTTATAATCGCCTAACAGCACGCTGACCTCTTGACGTCATATGCGTGGCTTCGATTTTATCCAATAATTCGTTAGCCTTTCAAACACGTGGTAAAAGGTCACTGACCCCCATCCCCCATTTAGACAAAGAAACGGGAATTAGTCCCAGCCCTATACTGCAAAATGAAGCAAAAATGGCCGCAATTAATTTAACTCCCGAAAAATGCGTATATGGCCGCCTGCCCTATCTTTAAAAAAAGGATACTGGTGCAAATCCTGATCTAGCCTCTATAATCTTAATCTAGAATAATATTGCACCATTCCCTTCCTCCCCCTACTAGTTACAGGGAAGAAACATAAAGCAGATGAGAGAAATTCCATTGTGATCTCATCTTGAAAAAACGTAAATAATAGAAGGAGAAGAAACATGGAGAAGGATTACCAGTAATCCCTCCTAGAAATAGTGTAAATAATGCAAAGAGAAAGACATGGGGCCTTTTGAAAAAATAAATTACAGTATAGTATCACAACTTCCATCACCATTACCATCATCAATATCATCATCTTCACCACAAGACGCACGTCATGAATCACCTTTAGTCACCACCAACTCAGTAAACACCCCGGACATCTTCCTTATGGATAACTAGCTTTTCATGAACGTCATAAAAATCGTTGACTCCACATTATCGGTAAGATCAACACTTTCCTCTGTCATTATCATTATTACTAGCAATAACCAGTCAAACTTGACGGGTTTTTAATTATAGTGTGCTGTTTCCGTTCTCGGATGAGCAGATAGAAGTACATTCTTAGAGTGTTTTTGGTTTCTTTCCATTATACAGTGTAATCAAACTGTTCATGAACACCGTCATTTGAACGCTTTTCGTTGTTGATTGTAACTGTTGTCGGGAGAGTATATATAATGGAAACAATACAATTTTTCAACACGGTTGCATTCCGCAGCTGTGACCAACGTACACACGGCGAGAATTATGTTATTTTAGATTCAATTTAAAAGTTCTTTGATGACAACATTTCGTGTGAAAGTGCGTGGATGGTTTTCAAAGAGTGTTCCCTGATAATAATAATAATAATAATAAATTCTTTAAGCACCAAACACGGCGCATAAGGCAGAAACCAGTGCTCTCCAGGTTGTTCGTTGTGACGCCACTCCTATTAGCTCTTGCACATTATTTAGGCCCAACGTTCTTCCTTCTCTTATTATTGTTCTTCTGAGTGTTTCTTTTGGTCTTCCTTTTTTCCTCTCACCCTCAGGAACCCAAGTTAGCGCCCGCAATGGTGTTCTGTTGTTTTGCATTCGTAGGACATGACCGATATATGACCATCGTCTTTTCCTTATAAAGTCGGAGACATATTTCTGCCTAGAGTCTTCTCTTATTTGTCGATTAGCCTTGAATTCTTTCCAACTGATGTTCATGAGTTTTCTAAGACATTTGTTCTCGGATGTATACAGTGATAATAAGTGGTTTAAACAAAAACTTTCAAGTTTTCCTGATTTGTACATCGGGTGAGGGCTCATGCACACCAATTTTTAAGCACTTTTTCTTTGTCGAGCGCTACTAATTTCGTGAAAGAATTAAAAAAAAAAAAAAAAAGTATTTGTTTATAACACCCACGCCACTCAAGTTTCACACCGTGTGCTGCGCACTTTTTTTTCTGGCGCGACCTACTATACTACTCGTCAAAAGTCAAGGGCCACTTAGAAAAACCTTGGTTGAAACCATAAAACAAATCTGATATAAACGTAATTGGTATCAGTCAAAGCGGCATTTATTGAATACCAAATTGACACGTTACGTAAAGAAATGGAAACACACATTCAAACGCAATGAAGCTGTGAAGTGTGTCACCCACATTTTCAAAAGTCACACAATAGATATTGGACAAATAGACATTTCAAAATCGGGTATGACCACCGTTTGCAGCAAGGCATTCAAGACAGCGTAGACGCATCGAGTCCACAAGGGTCCGAAAAGTATGCCGAGGAACAGCTTGCCATTCCTGAAGCAGAAATGCAGTCAGCTGTGCAACATCCATTGGCAGGGGGTGATTTGTTGACAATCTTCGACCAAGGACATCCCAGAGGTGCTCAATCCGAGAAAGGTCAGGTGAATGAGATGGCCACGCCATCCTGATGATCCCATGTTGCTGAATAAACTCATTCACCACACGAGCTCGATGGGGTCGAGAGTTATCATCTTGGAGGATGGCATTACCACCTATGGCCTCTAGAGCAGGCTGAACAATTGGTCTCAAGATTTCGTTCTGGTATCTTGGGCCGGTCAAGTTGCCTTGGATGATGTAGAGTGGGGTCCTGCCGTGTCTGTAGAAGCCTCCCCAGGCCATGACAGAACCCCTACCATAACGATCCACCTCTCGAATTGTGTCATCAGTAAATCGCTCTCCAAACTCGAACCCTGCCATCATTGAATGACACAATGAAGCGAGATTCATCAGTGAAGAGAACTTGACTCCATTGTTGCCTTGTCCATCGGATGTGCTCGCGACACCAAGCAACACGGGCTCTGCGATGAGCAGGAGTAAGAGGGATTCTGACTGCAGGACGTCGAGCAGCCAGTTCAAATTCATGTAAACGTCTGCGAATGGTGCTTTGACTGACATTAACGTTTACAGTCTGTCTCAGCTGACATCTTAGAGTGGAACAAATCACTGTTCGATGGCGCAGGGCTGACAACAAGAGGTACCGGTCATCATGTCTGTTGGTGCATCTAGGGCGACCTGGCCGGTGGCGATCCTCCACACTTCCTGTGGCCTGATATCTCTCCAAAATTCTTTGGATAGTAGAGTGTGACACTGCAAGCTGTCTAGCAACCTCACGGACAGATAAACCACTTTCAACCCACGCTATAGCCCTCATTCTTTGTAAGGTGTCAAGACTTCTTTTCGGTGGCATGGTTTTTGCAAGTGATGAAACTACCGTAAGTCTGCTGATTGTAAAACAAATTAAGAGTGAACTCTGTTCACGAAAAGTCGCCATAGCACGTGGAATGTCAATCGGCACGATTACTTCACCTGTTTGGTTGTACGGAAGTTTGAAAAAACAGATTAAAAATGTGAATTTATGGTCAGCAAACCAAATTGCACGTGATGACCATGGTTGTCGGTGAGTTGTTTTTATGCTTAACGTGCATAGAGGACTGTCAGAGGTAGATTTTGCACCAATTTTTACTAAAAACTTCCTTCATTTAATCATTCTATGCGCTTATATAAAAGTATATTGAAAATAATAGGGTGGCCCTTGACTTTTGACGAGTAGTATATTTTGAGTGAGTCTGACCGACGTAACATACATCGGTAATTATGTTAGTTGGGATTATTAATAGTCACAGCCTCGACACCTATACCCTGCAGGCCCGGATGGAACAGTCCCAATTACGATGTCTGCAGAAGGGAGAAGGCCTGCTACCACGACAAACATGGACAACCAAGAGCGAAGGATCCTGACGTTCAAGACGACCCAGAGTTGGCTGGTAGGACAACATCAGACACTCTCTGTAGGACCCAGGACTAGACTAGAACCAGGCCAAAAGGAAGACAGTCGATAGGATAGCATGGCGCTATTTCTGGTTATTCTCTACACCCCAAGGTAGAAGAAGAGCGACTAAGTAAGAACTATTATTATGCCCACACCTTCAGGAGATCTCTCGGATGGCTCCTACACCTGTGGCCATCCACTTCAATGGCCATGACCACCATGGAGTCGCTGACATCCAGGTCACAAGGATCAGATCCTGCTCCTTAGAGGCTACAAGTCGGCATCATCGTGAACAACGTCTCATCTACCTCGTCGGGTGCCTTAAACCAGATGGTTTGAACACCCAGCATTCTTTCGTCTGAGGGGACCTTCTCCACTTATGGTTTATTTCTCGAATTCTCTCGCCGTTTATTTTCCTCTCCCGTGGCTTCTCTTCTCACCATCAGTTTCCTTTTTTTCCTCTTCCCTCTCTAGTGTTTTTAATGTGTGTATGTTATATTTATCCTCTTTAAAAAGCAATCACCACAGAAACAAACCAGCTGATGGCAAACACGCCGTGTCAAAGATAACTATATTAATGAAATTCAAAATATGTATTTTCACCTCCCTCTCTGTCTATCTATCTCTCCTTAACTGGATAACTGTTTCTTCGAGGCACGCTCTTTTCAATCAGGGATAAGTGTCCTTTATTGCATCAGGACTTGATTATGTCTTGCCAAAAGTTAGATTTCTAGACTGTGATTTATGTAGATGTTATTTCTAGACTGTGATTTATGTAGATGTTATTTGTAGTTTGATCAGCTTAGTGTTGTCTTATTCCACATAATGTAATACTGGAAACACAAATTTATCTTGCCCGCTCAATATGGTGCTCTGGTCCCCCGCCCATAATATTTCAGGGCTGCAGATCGTCAGAAGAAAATTCAGCATTTTCCAAGTAAAAGACATTCTGCCAGAATGTGACTGAAAAGTCACTTGCTATGTTTAAACTGTTATATCATCACTTGTATCCATTGGATATTATTATGGTTCGCTATTTTCTTTTTCGTTCCGCTTCGAGCATGGAGCCGCCACTGTAACTGATCCTCTTGCAGGAAGCTGTGACATTGGGTTCGAAACTTTGGCCCTCGGGTGGAGCTCCCCCCCCCCCCCCCCCCCCACCCCCACTTCTTCTTGATTTTAGGCACACCCATTTTTCATCTTTTTTCTAGTTTTCGGTCGCTGCTAGCATGTCACTAGCATGTCACTTTGATTTGGCAAGTTAACTCTCCTTTGCTCCCGCTAAAGTGGCCAGCGGAGATGAAAGTAGTTGTAAGACTGGAAAGAGTGTCTTTGTGTCGCGTCCGCAAAGCTCCTCACTGGGCGGCAAAGTTTTCTTTTGATTCCAGGGAAAGTCGGGTAAGCTCGTAGCTCCAGAGCGGTCACTCTGTTACTCAAACACTTTTGTAGTCTCCGGCACATGCAGGAAAGTATCCTGGAATTGTTACGCTGTTTTCTTCGACCTCTGTGCAGGTGTTAACCCACGCTCGGACACATGTGGCCGATTTCTTGTATATATTGAGTCCCCGTCTGTCTCTAACTGTTTTTAGTCCCTGAAACGTTTGTCGTGAGGAGGCAGAGATCTTGTGCAGTTTGCCGTTACTTTTAGTGTGGGAAATTCTTCACAATCTCGCGATAGCTGCCTTCATCTGACAGACCCGTGGGACTCCTTGCCGCTTGCTCTTTTTTGCATTTCTGGAAAGGCAGGAGAAATCTTCAAACCCTTTATATTGGGGTGTTCCCGCCTACTAAAGTGTTTTATTTTCCCGACATCCTACTACGTGTGCATTCGGGTAATTTCCCTGGCTGGGAATTTTACGCCACTCCCACCAAATACGTGGAGCGCACATGCTCTACCGGCATCAACGTCAGAAAGCTACACCTTATCGAAAGCTCTTTCACCTTGTAGCCATCGTCAGCTCTATTTCATCCATAGTATTACGCGCCGTAACAGGATTGATGGGCCGGCGACAATAGTGGATTAAGTACCTCCATCACCTTTAAATCGTGAGGTGCATTCATAGCCACCCTTTGATATCCTTGATTTAAAGCACGACGGTACAGCATTGGAATTTAAATTAAACCTGGAAGATAATTTCATCCTTGGTGGATGTATAGTTATTCCATGGATTGTCCGCGACTTAGAGGAAAGGGTTAACATATCTAACCCGGCGATCAGCCGACACGGTAACAACAGGCGAAATTTCACACCGGTGTGCCGACAAAGAAAGACTTTTTGGGAGATGGACTCTGATACAGTATTAGTGAGGTGAAAGCTGGAAAAATAGCTGGATATAGCGCGTTAAGGGGTGTATAACAGCTGTGTTGCTGTCCAAAATGAGTCAGCGGGTTTCTTAATTTCAGGATTTTCTCTGCAGGAAACTTAGTATGCTAGCTAGCCAACAATTAGTGGGTGTGTTCAGACATGAGAGCCACGCTCTTGACTCCAGTTTAGTGAGTATTATTGTTATCATTTTATTTGTCTCTAGGTTTTATTTTTCTCTTTGGGAATATAGCACTGTATGACATGTTATTTTTGTGTGATTGAATTTTTGTTCGCCATAATATTGTTTTTTTTTTTTTTTTTTTTGGTTAATAAATTAGACAATCAATTTACGGATCAGACGTCTTTCCTGTCTGTACTTGAACTTGATTGTTTGTGGAGTCACTAACGTGTACATGTTCTTACTCCTAGAAGAGAGAGGCGGAGTGGAAGTAGTTTTTTTGAAACATAGTCACTGAGTGGTAGCTATAATTCACTCCATCCACATTCAAAACCATAACTCATCTATCTTCTCAGTCCTCACTCAGATTTTTTGTCTTGTCTCAGACTTTACTCACACTTTTTGGCTTGTCTCAGACAGACTCTGTAAACCACTCGTGACAGAAGCCTGTACTAAAGATTCAAAAACTCTTGCGGTGGTGGTTTCTGAAGCAATTTATTTTACTTGATGATGTTGTCAGCCTCTTGCACTACCTCACATTAGTGGCTTGCACTACCTCACATTAGTGGCTTGCACTACCTCACATTAGTGGCTTGCACTACCTCACATTAGTGGCTTGCACTACCTCACATTAGTGGCTTGCACTACCTCACATTAGTGGCTTGCACTACCTCACATTAGTGGCATGCACTACCTCACATTAGTGGCTTGCACTACCTCACATTAGTGGCTTGCACTACCTCACATTAGTGGCTTGCACTACCTCACTTTAGTGGCTTGCACTACCTCACATTAGTGGCTTGCACTACCTCACATTAGTGGCTTGCACTACCTCATATTAGTGGCTTGCACTACCTCACATTAGTGGCTTGCACTACCTCATATTAGTGGCTTGCACTACCTCACATTAGTGGCTTGCACTACCTCACATTAGTGGCTTGCACTACCTCATATTAGTGGCTTGCACTACCTCATATTAGTGGCTTTGTAGGACATACCTAAGGGAGCATTTGTCATATTCTTTCTTTGTCTCCCCGCCGGCAATCACAGGGGGGAGGGGGTATTCTCCGAATATACACGAAACAAATGTCAGAACTATGAGCCATATCTGACATTTCAGCAGTAAGTTTTTATTTTAGTAATTTGTTTATTTATTTATTTGTAAATTTAAAAATTCTCCCTAGAAACAAATCTAAGATGGCAAATAAACTGACATTACAAGAGATAGCAAATATGGCTGACAATTATAGAATATTTTTTTTTGAACGATTATCGGTAATGTTAACGTGACGTAGCATTTTGTGTAATAACATGACATTTAATTGTCTTTATTGTGATGCTTGTGTCATATAAACTACTTGAATAAGAATAAAGCAATAATAAATTTAAAACAGGAAGTCACTTTTCAATCATCCTTTATTCGCCGAACTACATCGGAAGTGATTATTCTCTCCCTCTCTCTCGCGCGCGCGCTCTCTCTCACTCTGTTTTTTATCATTAAATCAATAACATTTGACCTAACTCTAACTCTTAACATAAAGCTAAAAGTAACCCTAACCTATCATAAAAACTATAACTTAAAACAACCGTAACCCAATCTTAACCGTTTGTTGTTGTTGTTGTTGTTGTTGTTTAATTAGGGATGCTGAACTTCTCGCTCTTTTTACAGCCAACACCAGGTTGAAGACTCATTTGTTATTATCTAAACTGCCGATCTAGGCTTTTCCGGTGGCTTTCTGCCATTCCTAAACGTGTTGAGTTGAAGTCATGAGCGCCTTTCTTCACCTTGGTTTGCATTGAAAGGATCATCACTTCTGATCCCAAGCTAAGAGTAAGAAGTGCGTGGCATAATGCGCATTCCCTGCCTTCCAAGGGGGCTCTCCAGCTATGCAGCGTTAATATACAGTGCTCTAGTTCTGGGATCTCCCAAAAAATTGTCACGTAATGCACAGAGCCACTTCTCAGCGCCCCCCCCCCTAATCCCCCCCCCCCGGATTATCACTGGGTCCATAATGGGATTCTCCTACATGCAGTCAACCAGATCAAAGCAAAGAATCATGCCTGGGGCTCGAGTGACTTCTCAAAGCTTAGTATGCAATGCTGGGTTCTCAACAAGTTTCATCACAGGTGGAATCCATGGAAGTGTGTGGGTGATTTTAAGAGCCAATGAGGGTGTCTTAAGCCTCACAGACAGAGGTTCACTTCCATATATGTATATTATAGCATTGTGCATAGTTGATGGTCATATAAGGACGACTCCAGATATGCCTCCAAGCATAGTCGTAGCCGTTAAAATAGTAATGCCTTACCACTGAAACTATTTACAATAATGTTGAAACAATAATGTTGAAACAATAATGTTGAAACAATAAGTTGATTCACAATTCCCTCCCTATTTTTAAATTTTTATATCCTAACTTGTATCCATTGGATATACACGAAAGAAATGACAAAACAAGGAGCAAAAATTGCCATTTGACAAATGTATTATTGTTTATAATTGTGTTTTTATTTGCCTAAAAAATTAATATAAAGTAAAATAAAATATAAAGTGACTACAAGAAACGCCATAAATTGCTGTCCACTATGAAATCTGGTTTTGAACCGACAGGATCTCACGCTATGCTGAATAATATTGTCACGGATTGCCTCCCCTGCTTTGCAGTAGTGGTGAAACAGTGACCAAAACTCAAGAGTATCTAATATTGGCTTCCAAGGTATCTACCTGCGCGCAAGATTACTCTTGGCAGAGATGTAGATAGAAGATTAATGACACTTCTACCTTAAGGGAGATCCACAAGATATTTCCAGAAGTCACGAACAATGTTGCATTGGGCTGAACAATTGTTAACGCATTATATCTGGTCCGTCGCCTTTTGTGAAGGATTTAAGCAATGGCTTAGCCCGTTCAAGCCCCCAGCTGGTGTAATCCAACGAAATCCTTCTTATAAGTAATAGCTCTGTTTAGAGGTAAATATATGTCTAGGTATTTATATATGTATATTAAATATTCTGGCTCATACGTTTGCTTTCATACATATGAAACTGAAGCGACTATGATTGTTTAGTTTTAAAACAACATGTAACAATTTAAATAACGAATTAGTCTTTAACAGTTAAAATAAATATGGAAAGATTGGTGAAATTTAGATAAAAGTTTTCGTCACGGAGACGTAGGTGAGGATTTATCAAAAGTCCGTTGCTTTCGCCTATTTTACAAGAAACTTAACTCTAGCTGAGTCCTGCAGCTGTGGTTCATCAATTCTGTGATGACGAAAGCCTTCTCTACACTCTCTTCTACTGTAGGCGGTTATGGTGGATGCTTTTCTCTCACGCTAGCAGCGTTAGTACCGCAAATCGTCTGATGGCTTGTAACCACGAACTTTAGAAAATAGAAAAACAAATGCATTCTGCTAAGTACATTTGTTTGGAGCACTCTAACAGGCTCACGTTCCCGTTGTCCGTCCACCAATGTTAAACTCTCAGAAGAATTTAATTCTCGAACATGCACAACGTAACTCCGAGAAGATGGTTAAAATTCACCAATATTACTCTGAGGATTAGCGGGTAAAATGTGTCTGGACAGTGAGAATATGATTTGTGCCTGAATTAACATTAACAAGTTACATAAATCTCACAAAATGATTTGCTACACTTGAAGCGCATATGATGTAGTCATCACTCATCACTGCTCCAGTCAGAGTCTTGGAGTCATGTCTGCTGTCGGGTTTCCACACGACTAGTCAGAAATAATCACCAGCTTTTGCAGTAGTGGTTCATACATATACTGTTTTCACATGTTGAGGTTGCCAGCCTCGTAAATAACCACTTAGCAAGAAACCTGTAAAATTTACATTAGTAAATAAATTGTTTACACTTAACCCAAAATTTTGGGGCATTCTCCTTGCACAGATTTAGACTGGACACAGCTCTGTATTAGATGCTTCGAAATCACTTGGGTCTGGAAATTAGAGTTAATTCCTCTGACGGCGGGTGTTCTGTGGAATCACTGGCCTGGGAAAACTTTTGTTTAATTCCTCTATGGCTTGTGATCAAATTCATAAGTTCCCAGTCTTGTATTAAAAATGCGGGTTTACTTGTAAAGTTCTAAGTTGCCCAATACTCGATCTGTTACTTATAGTTGTAGAATTTCTAAGTCCAATGTCTCTTTTTTCTTTCTGGCTTTTAGGAGTCGCTAGTCTGACGTTTGCGCTGCAGTGTGTGTACTGACTTTGATTTCACTACATTATATCTCACAATCCTCAGTTCAAATTCCAGCTGTGTTTCCGCTTAATTTTCCAGTGAGATACATTGTATATTTCGGCCTCTCAAATCAACCAATTCAATCGAATCTTATACAGCACTACGTGGGTAGGGGTGTTTCAGATTTAAAAAAATAACCTCACGTGTTTCAAAATATTAAATTTAATATCCACGCGTGACCTCTTCATATCGTTGCGTCAGACTTCCGCCGGCATCTTGTGCTATCTTCACAAACAAATGTTGCGCACTGATACTGCCCCGATGCTATCGTCTGCAAATCTTGAGTTTCCAGACATATCTATCTGTAATCTCGATACAGAACGTACATCGGAAGAATTTACCTCATTATCTCCCGTCTTGTGCAAATATAGGGATAGTCGCTAGCCACCTATGAGTCAAGTGACGGACCGTCACGTTCAAAGGGATCAATAGAGATGACCTTCTATAACAAATGTGGCCCGACGCATGAAGCGAAAACTTATCAGTCGCTGATCGGTAAAATTACATGGCGTTATTACAGTTCTGTCTGGGATCGGTTCAAAGCAAACATGTGAAAATTAAAGATAGTCCCGTGTCCGATACTTCCGTAGGGGTGTGGAGTGTTAGAGACTTCACCCTACTGATCCAACGTAGAGAGCAAAATAATGAATGAAAGGGCAAAAAATATGCCAAATAATAGCGACGAGGAGAGGAAGAGAAAAATGAAGAAAAAAGTGATATTGCCGGAGTGGACGTGAGATCGCACAACGGTATCGTCACAATTGTGACATAGAATTTTATGTAATAATAAAATGGCATTTAATTCGCTGTAATTTGATGTACTGTTCATACAAATGAACTGAATAACAGTGAGGAAATAATGTCGCATTAACATTACAGGTCAAGATAAGACCCGGTCTGTTGGACACATAATTTCAAAGAAAGAAGCAGTTTTTCCTGTCTCTTGTAACGTCAATTAACTGGGCACTTTAAGTTTTTTTATTTTATTTTGTTTCTGAAAAAAAAAACCTATTTGACAAATGGCAGTTATTGCTACTTGTTTTAAAATTTCGTTCATGTATATTCAATAAATAATAGTTAGGATATAAATATTTGCAATTTTTGTTGACCAGAATTGATGTTATTGCACGCCGGTAAAACCCGTAGGTGCTCAGTCTCCTTCAGCTAATGCCGACGAGTATGAATGCTAATTGTTCCTGTTGCGCGCTGGTTGTATACACGTCGGTTGCATCCTCTCATACATTCATCACTGCTGGTCTTATTATTTGATGCCAAATTCCAGCAATCTTAGCCGTGATGATTCATCGATTGCAGTGTCATTCTCTATTAGGCGATCATTCCTGGAATTGAAAGTAAAAAGAGCCAAACTGCAACAGATAGAAAATCCATAGCGACAAAATACATAGAGAAACATTATCCACGCAACACCTGGACCCATGCATACACAGATAGATCAGCAACAAATGCAACAGAAAATGGAGGTGGGGGTGTCTTTCTGACCTTAAGCACTGGTGCAGAAAAAAGGCTGTCAGTGGCGACAGGACGATTCTCCAGCAACTTCAGAGCAGAGGCAGAGGCCTTGAAAACTGCAGCAGAGGTTATATTGACAGAAGAAACGGCAGAGAGACAAGTTGCTTTCTTTACTGATGCACAGTCAGTAATTGCAACGTTGAAAAGCCAAAATAATACAGACCTGGATGATCTCAGAGTAGTGCTCCACAAACTTTGTCAACGATTCAAAAGTGTTGTGATCCAATGGATCCCATCTCATTGTAACATCACCGGCAATGAAGAGGCTGACAGAATGGCAAAAGAAGGTTCACATCTACCTCAGCCTGATGCAAGCATAACTTTTGAGGAGGCAAAGAGTTTTATCAGAATCAAATGGAATGTAGAACATCCAGGGCACACACAGAATGATGCTTACTACCAGCTCCACAGAAGAGAACAAGTGGTAAACTTCAACACCCCACCCCTCCTACAATTACCTAGTACCTCGAACCCCCAAAAGCTCCCTAAGCAGTGGTTGTCATTTAGAATAGTGCTGTTCAAAGCATTGTCTACGAATACAATGTACACCTAACTTTCAAAAGAACTTTTATCTCCCAGTGACACTCAAACAATCAATAAATCTAGCGGAGACAATAAATTTGCACTTCCAAGTAGGGTTATCCAAGTTAGGAGGCTATACTCAAACTGTTTCAGAACCCAATCTGCCCAGCAATGATCAATCTAAAAAAACATCGATCTCCCGCCAGATAGTCAAAATCCCTATATTAATCAAGCTTTTACATTACTACTCAGCTATGCCGTTTACATCGTAGTAGTCCACACATCACAACGCTAACTATATTACTCGCTAAATCTACTATGAATCTTATAATACCCATAATCCTTATTGATGCGCCCATTGACCTAATCCCAGGTGTCCCAGTGTAGCTACTTTAGAAGTTCGTAAAGAGGTAAGCCTGTTTTACATGTAGTATGCCAACGCGTAGTGACAAAACCTGGTTAATAAAACATAGAGAGACATCGAGTGCCCCAAGAGAATTTCCACAACACCCCCGATCTTACCCTTCCCGAACCGCCTCACCACCACCTCTTTCTTATCTAAATCCTTTACTCACCCTCAATATCCCTCTTCACTCCACCGTCTTACACACCCTATCTCCTTCACCCCCCTACCCTATCTGCATTTGCCTCTTTCCCTTCATGATCCCACACCTCTTCTATTAGCACCGGTTCACCCTTCCCACTCTCTCACTTCCTCAAAATCCCCAACTACCCTAGTCCTCCGGTACCTCACTCCCGATCTACTGCAGTACCCAATCATGTTTTCCCCATGGCATCATCATAATCCACCCACACAAACTACACACCCCTCCTCCAAACCATACCGACAAACCACCATAATCACAGATAAACCTCTACCCCCAAATCTGTTCCCAAAACTTACACAGCACCAGACTTCAATCATTGAATTGGGAGTATCCCCTCCAGCGCACTCATCTCCGCCTACGCAACCATACAAGTTTATTTCCCCCTATTCCAAATAAACTTTCATGGTACCAGAAAAGCACCACTACTGCATAGATTGCCGACCAAGACACGCACAGAAACCACTGAGAAATAACTCTACAGGCCAAACTTAGTTTTAGTGCCTACAATCCAAGGGACGCAATGGGGGGATGACAAACAAGTCAAAACCACAGGACCCTACATACAAAATAAACACGTCCACACGCAGAACCACAAAAAAAACCCCGTAGTATGCACCCCGTGTAGGACCACAGGAAGAAACAAAGGACAGAAGAAGTAAGCAAACAATCCTAAAAGTAGCGACTACTATAAATGATTTACATAACAGACACCGACCACAACTCTGTACCAGAGAGGGTTCGACACAGTGGCTACTAGAAACTACCTGGTGTGCAAGGTTGCACCGGGTGTGTGCCGTGCATTGACGCCATGCATAAGGTGAAGTTGCTACAAGGACCATCAACCGAAAAGACGTCTGCGCGAATCACTGCTGGGGAAAGGGCCCATCATTCATCAGACATACATCCCCCCCCTGCCCCCAACAAACCTCCCCGTCTCTCCTCCCATCACTTCCCCGGATACTATACCCTCTTTAACCGCCGCACTCTCTTCCCCTTCCAGCCCGACCCCCCCATTCCCCTTCCTGACGTTGGTACTCCAAGAAGGAGTTGTGCGCTACGCCTCCGCATGAGAAGATCCTAGCCTTACGAAAACACACCAAAAACCCACTCGAAAAGGAGAAAGCCGGACAAGCGACCCAATCCCGCCACCCCTAATTACGCTTTGACCTGCCTGTCCACAACAATAAAAGTAATGTCGCATCTACTACCTATTCACGGGCGAACCCTCCCCTACCCTTTGAGAAGAGATCCCCATTGATCCAACACTCTATCCTCCTGTCACACTTTACATGGTCCTAAACAGATTCACCACTAGCCCCCCCCCCTTCCCCAACCCCCCTCCAGCAACATCCATCCATGGATATTAATTCAACCCCTAATGCAAGCCATATCACGGCAATAACTAAATGTATACTTATTCAGATTTCCTATAATTCATCTTCCATTGAACCAAACACAATGCGCATGACTCACTTTTTCTCTCAAATATATACAAATACCCCCCTCAACATGTACGTATACTAATAAAATACTAAATAACTCATATAAACACACTACAAGTTTGCCGTTTTTACAGTTCTCCCTAACAGTGCATGGTCTACTTTTAGAACTTTACAACATCAATATGAATAAGCTCAAAACCGTTTCTACATTAATCTCAAATCCCTTATAAAATCCCACTCACCTTTCCCTAAACCAAACGGACAAGTTGACACTAGCTACCTCCGCTCCCACACCACCACCCCCCTCCCGAAGAAATACCATAGCCCATCCCCCAAAAATAAATCCGTTAGCCATTTTCTCTCTTTCCGTTCTGCCCATCACCTCTACCTACTCACCGCTCCTGGATGCTATCGCTGCTCCCCCCTCTCCACAATCGAGATGAGCATTGCCCAGGATAAAACGATATAAGAACATACAACGCGCCATTATCGAACCCCGCTGAACCACACCCCGTGCCCCCCCTGCATATTCCTTGGTGCCTTACACCGTATCAGTCACCCGCCCCCATTCTACCACATTACCACACCACACCCCAATTCCTACTCCCGATAGAAATTCCAATACACACCCATTTTCTAGTCAAATCCTAGTTCGTTAAGGGTTTCCTTGTAGGCCTTAACCATAACCTTTAATGTGCTCCTTACCTCCAACAACCCGTCATCCTCCCCCAAAATAAACCAATTCATAAACCCCCATCGCTTTATTCACACGCCTAATATATATCCCCCACAACCACAATTCATGTACACTCTTCCAGTGCTAATTTCACATTTTACTTGCTTAAATCGCCCCAAAACCAGATTTCATACTACCGTTACACCCTCCACACTATTTCACCACTTCTGAAATCCCCCATATAACCACAATGCAGACACTCTCCACTAAATTCATCGACTTTTCTTTTAATAGTCCCCAACACTCCTACGGATCGATAAACTCCACCAACCCACCCACCCTGACCCCGTTGGAGTTTTTTGTGTTTCCCTCACAGTCCATTCCCGTCTCCCCCTCCCCTCTCAATTGCCCCCCGGACAGCCTACCCTGACCACTCCACCAGAACTCCCCCCCTGCACCCCTTTTACCACATTAAACCTAACCTTACTTCAACTCCCCAATCTCCCAAACTCTACATAACCCCCCTGCCTCACCCCTAACTTCATCTAATTTCACCCCCGCCGATTATTCTAACCTAATCTAATGTCAACTGCCTTTCTGCCACGTCTCCTTACCGCCTCCCCAAAATCCCTGCCTCTTCCCCCTTCTGGCTTCCCGAGAACGATTTATCAGTCCCACTCAAAACCCTTCCGTATCCTACGCCCCCACCCCCCCATTCTGTACCTAATACCAACCAAAAATGATAACTTAAACTCCTGCCATTAAAACTCAAATCATAGCCATCCCGAATCTTTATTATATACCTAACAACCATTTCATTACTATTCTATATCTACTTTAATACACCGATACATAAAAACAGTACCACCCCAACCTCCATCTTCTCTAATAAACCATACCCACAGCACCCATACTTCCACGCCCTTGTCTTATATTAAGTCTTATCCCAAACATATACGGTCACACCCTGTTAGAAGTGTGAGTAAACGTAAGTCCGCGCCTCCCAACAGCACAACCCCCATACACCATGTTAAAGCCAAACCAGATTTATAACACAACTCTCCCCCAACAACCATCCATATCTCTTCTCTTATTCTACCCCAAAATCTGTTGCCCCTAACTACCCCCTTAACTCCCCCCACTTATACGAACCCACCCTCATATCATAAAAAACCATGACCCCCCTCTCCCCATAAATACTCCCCCCCACAGTAACCCCACAACATAAAGCACAAGACTCACCTACCCCCAGGCTACGCCAAAAATACTACATACCAGTCGGAGACCCTTCTGATACGCCAATCCTATATCCAATCCCTATTCCTCTATCAACCCAGGGAACCGAACATCATAACTCATCACATCATTCCTGCCCCAACCCAAAAAAATAATTTCTTCCCTAAACAATTTCGTGGTTCCTCAATGCTTCCCCCTTCTCGAATCCACACACTACCCCCCGCCTTGTCCTCAACCTAAACCACGTTCCCACATATCCCCTCAAATTCGCACCCCTCTCTTCATAATCTCCCATTTTCCAACCTTGTAATCCCCAATTAAAAAATAAGCACACCACCAGGTATAATTCCCCATTCCCTTCTCTAAGTAGCCCCAACCCTGAAATTCGTCCACACCACTCCCAACCACCCAACAAACACAACCATATCTGATTTATAGAGTCCATCCTTCAAAACACTCTAATCACTAGTCAAACAACACACAGTCATCCACCCCACATATGCCCTACAACAACCACCCACCCACAGCGTGCTTAATGACTTTATTCACTTTAAACATCAATTACTAACAAATATCAGGTATTACATAAATTATCATAAGTACACAAATGCAAATAACAAATTTGGGAGGGGTGAAGAAGATTGATATCGACTAAGCCCTTCCCGCTTATTAGACAAAGATAAACCCCGTCCAGAGATAGATAATATCAGGAACACGGGTACGTTAACCTAACAGTAAAGTTAATTACTCTGAAAAGAGGTGTTACCAAATTAGGTATAGGTGGTAGAAAGAAATCCTGTTCTTCCCAATTGTTCTTCCCTTTACTAAGCAAATGAAAAGGAGGGGGTTTTAAACATAGTTAACAAATTATCAACTATCCCACTTAAAGGAACAATGTAGGGTATACAGAAAAGATATATATATTACCAGGTAAGCAAGTTAACAAAATGGTTACACAAAAGAATTCATTTCCTGTCATTCATACACTCTGTGCGGATCCACACTCATATACACCACACACTTACCGAGTTGCAGCATCAGTCACTCCATAGAATGATAAACACACTGATTAAACTCTTGACACGTGTAACTGTCTAGCACTTCTATGCCCCGCCCCAGATATTGCGAGTTTTTACTGAGAGCAAATATTCCCGCTTATCGCCGGACTTGAAGTTCTAAGAGTTCTTGTGGTTTATTATAAAGAAACGAGTCTATGGGATGGCACTGACACAGTTCGACACAGGGGTGAAATGAAGTGGTCTCTTTTAATCCTCCGCTATGGTAAAATTCCTTCAATGCGTGATGATAGTTTTATTAAATCCAATTGAGGAAAAACTAGGCTCAGTCACAGTCAGGAAAATATGTACTCTCTCACAGTAAACAGTAAATATGATATCGCTACTGGCGATGATTACCTTCCAGTTTATCTTACAGGTTTGTAAGGGTAATTTGATGATTGTTCTTTAAAATGTTCTTGGGTGGGCTTTATTTCATTTAATTCTGACAGCTAGGTCGCAAAAGGACCGCCACAAGATTATATTTAAAAGAAATGTTTCTTCAATATGACTGGAAGTTTATAGGATGATTTCTTTATTTCTTTCTCTATTTAGGTGGGACCGCAGGTTACGATCACTCTGTGTGAAAGAAAAAAGACATGTAACATACCGAAAAATCAAGCGCGATAAATTTCCCGTTTAGCCTATAATACACTCGAGTATTTAATTATGTATTTAATAAACACTGCGCGAATTCTAGTGGTTAAAAACACACATCTATGAAACTAGGACTTAACTGAATTTATTAATTATAAATTCCTTCGCGACTTTAAAAGTTAATTTAAGCATCTATTATCTTTTGAAATAATATAATAGATAGATCATTATATTTACAACTGGAACTATTGAGATGGTTTAACTTAATAGATTTAAATTAACACAAAATCCATTGAAATAGAATGACTGAACTAGACCACTGATCACTTTACACAATATATATTACCGCTTTGCACAGAATAGAAATCACTGCAAATATATATATGAAATCCCGGGGAAAATCTATAACAAGATTTCAATAAAGCTAGTGCTTCTGTAAAGGTCTGGCCAGCGAGTGATAAAATGTCTATTCTTCATGGTCTATTTATCTAAAATGGAATGTAAGTTGAGTGGGACATGATAAACTTGACAGCTTATTTGATCTCATGAACTTTTGGGGATCTGACCGCCAAATCAAGGGAAGAAGCCGCCCCTGGTCTTCGTATCTCTGTTCGCTGCTGCCCGTTTCGGCTTTCCCCGTTCGCTCGGTTCTGCGATTGACACCGAGACGCGAAAATAGCGGCAAGCAACTGCGTCTCGTATCAGGGACCACTACTGTCTTTGATAGCGTCGATAGTCTCCCCTGAAATCCCTCAGTCTGTCTCTTTGATCTCGTGCCGCATACTAAATGAGTCTCGGTGGAATGAGTTCTGGCAAACGAAAAGTTACAACAAATGTTCAGGGGTTCTAATGTTATGAAAAGCTAAAGGTCCCTTTAAATCATCCATCATATCAGGGAAAATTCACTTGTCAAACTAGACGTACGTCACAATCGTCCCCACTTTTAGACATGAAACTATTTTTCATGTTTCATTTTTTGACAATGGAGGTGACCTGATTGGTGATTTTAAGATGAGTGGTATCTTCGGTTTGCTTTTCTTCCTCTGTAGACTAGTTTCTACTCAGGAAATCAGCCCCGACATTCTGTCTTCCCGGAATATATTCCACTTTGAAAGAATAAACGCTTAAAAGAAGCGCCCAACGCATGATCCTTGCGTTAAATTCTTTATTGGCACCAAGAAATGCTAACGGAGCGTGGTCTGTTTGCACCGTGAAAGATGTACCATAAAGAAACTCATGATGGCGTCTGATACCGTCAATCAGAGCAAGACATTCCCTTTCAACTACGCTGTAGTTCCGTTCCGCTTTATTTAATTTCCGACTGCCATAGGCAACTGGAAATAGCATGTTCAGGTCACTGTCATCGGCTTGAAGCAGTGTTGACCCGATGCCCTGACCTGACGCGTCGACTCTCAGTACAAAAGGTTTCTTGAGGTCAGGCAACCTCAAAATGGGGTATGCAGACAACTGTCCTTTCAAAGTGCTATACGCGTGTTCGCACTTTTGATCCCATATGACCTTATCAGGACAACCTTTCTTTGTGAGGTCAGTCAGAGGTGCCGTCAGTCCGTTGAAGTTCTGGATGTACTTCTGATAATATGCACATAGCGATATGAAGGAACGTACGTCTTTCTTCGTTCGGGGTCTTTTTGCTGCCATTATTTTCTCCACGTTCTTCTTGATAGGCCAACTGCATCCGTGAGAAATAGTGTGCCCCAGGAAGTCTAACTGTTCAAACCCGATGAGACATTTGCTAGGTCTGGCTGTGAGACCCGTTTCCTGTAGTCTCCTGAGGAGCATAGCAACCGTAGCAATATGTTCTTCATAGGTTTCCGATGCAATTAAGATGTCATCCATGAAATTATGGATATGGGGACTTTGCAAAGGTTCTAGAAGCTTCCTCATCATCCTGGTGAACACTCCTGGTGCGTTATGCAAACCGAACGGCATCACGTTAAATGTGTAATGTCCTTCGCTAGTGCTGAAAGCTAACAAAGGTTTAATTTCCTCCTTGACTGGTATCTGATAATAACCTTTGCTGAGGTCAATCTTGGAGAAGATCTTTGCTTTGCTGAGCTTGGTGAACAACTCAGAAACAGTTTGGAGAGGTTCGGGCTGGAATTCCGTTACAGCGTTTAGCAACCTGTAATCAATGCACAGCCGAACTTCCTTATTGGGTTTCTGCAACAGCACTACGCTCGAGCTGTAAGGAGATGTAGACTCACTGATAATTCCTGCCTGACGCAGCTTGTCTATTTCTCCGCGAAGTGCGTCCGCTTTAGCGTACGGGATGGGGTAAACTCTGGTTTGAACAGGGGCCTCGTTTGTTAATTTCATATCAAATTCAATAAGATTTGTTCGACCAGGTACATCCGTTAAGACTGCACTGTACTGTTTTAGTAGAGCCCTGGTTTCTGTTTGTTGTTCTGGTGAGAGATTGTCGCCGAACTTGACATCTTTAAAGGATTCTGTGGGTTGCAATGGATACTCCATGCAACCATCATCATCTTCCTCGTCTTCCGTTGCTATGGCGACAGCCAGGAGATGCTCGGAGGATGGCACCGGTCTTTCCAAATATTTCTTTAGCAGATTTATGTGGAAGACCTTCTCCTTTCCTTTGATGGAGATCTTGTAATTGGTACGTGAGATCTTTTTAAGGACGGTAAACGGTCCTTGTCATCCGATGCGAAGTTTATTGCTTCCGGTTGGAAGTAGCAATAGGACTTTCTCCCCTGGTTGTAGTTCTCTCTCTCTTTTGCAGCTTTGTTGTATCTTTTAGTAATTTTAGCGCGGGCTTTCTTAAGGTTGGTAGTAGCTAGATCCCATCCTAGCTTTAGCCTTTCCTTAAGCTCAGATACATACTTGCTTGCAGAGACAACTGTCTCGTCAGCCTTCTGCTCTGTCAGGGACCGAAGTAAGGCTTCTAGTGGCCCCTTAATAGGTCTGCCAAATAAAAGTGTAGCTGGCGCAAAACCCGTAGACGCTTGGGGTACCTCTCGGTAGGCGAATAAGGCAGCCGATATATATTGGTCCCAGTCTTCCGGTTTCTCCTGACCCAGCTTACGTAACATCATGGTGAGGGTACCGTTAAAACGTTCCACGAGCCCATTTCCGGCCGGATGGTAGGGACTTGTGTGGATATGTTTGGCCCTCAAGATCTTAAAGATCTCCTCCATTAACAGGCTACGGAATTGGGATCCATTGTCCGTCAAAACTTGTTGAGGGAATCCCAACCGTGTAAAAATTTGCACAAGGGCTTCTGCGACATGCTTGGAATTAGTGCATGGTAGCGGTACATCTTCGGCCCACATAGTGCAAGTGTCGACTAAGGTCAGGATGAAACTGTTCCTTCTTTTGGTCTTTTCCAGGGGACCAATGATGTCGACAGCAACCCGTTCAAATGGAGTCCCTACTATTGGCATTTGCCCCATAGGTACTGGGGGTGTCAAGTGCTTGGGTGCTACCCGTTGGCACTGGGCGCAGGATTTCACATACCTGACAATGTCAGAGTTCATTCCTGGCCACCAATAGTGGTTCTTTATTCGCTGAATAGTGGCGTTTTGTCCCATATGTCCGCTAAAGGGAAGAGAGTGGCCCATTTCTAAGATCTGGTTTCTGTACTGCGTCGGTACTAGGAGCTGGTTATTCCCCGTGTCCGGGTTGCCCGTTCTACGATACAATACACCATCCTTAGAAAAGATGTCTCCGTTGTGTCTGGGGTCCTTAGCCATGGGCAGTTTTTTAAAGCAGGGCGCCAGAGTAGGGTCCTTTTGTTGCGCCTCCTTCAGTTCATTCGGCAACAAGTTTGGCGCAGGCTCCCTCTCCTTCTTGGCTTGCCCTCTTGTGGTTACTGCTGCCACAATCGGCTCCTTTGGTCTCCCAATGAACACATATCTACATCCCAGGATAACTGGGTAGATCGGATCATCCATAATGGCCGCTTTAATAACCCCTCTGACAAAATCAGAGTGTATTTCTACCAATGCGATAGGAAGCGTCCTGGGTGCATCACTAGTGAAAACTCCACTAAGTTTGACGGTTTCCTCTGTCTCCTGACCGGGTTTGACTAGGTGCCTAGCGACAATACAATCAAAACTTAATCCAGTGTCAAAAAGACAAGTAGTAGAGGTACCGTTCAAAATTACAGTTCCTCGAGTTGAGGGTCGGTCCCCCTCAGGTTGAGAATCACTGACATTGACTCTACCTTTCGAGGCTGTATGCAAACATCCAATGCGGTTTGCACCGGTTTGTTTGCCCTGATCATACGTTCCTGGTGTAGGGTCTTCCCTTTTCCTTGACCTTGGTGGCCGCGCTGCCACGTAGGCTTGTTGGGTTGATCAGAATTGTGGTTGGGGGGGTATCGGGTTTTGTAGAATTTCGATTTTTCCTGGGGGGGTTTCTGGGTATTGTTATCTCGTTGGTTATAATGTTGAGAGGAAGTGGAAGAATAGGATGCCTGCTCTAGATTCTGTTTTCGAGATGGCTCATCGGTGGGTTTACGTTTAGTGCTGGGAAGTTCGGCCATTGCATTGCTATAGCGTTCGGCTTTATTGAGTATGTCTTCAAGCCTGACTGCCCCCTGTTCCGCCAAAAATCTACGTGTTTCATTCGACAAAGTGGATTTTATCTGCTCCACAAGAACAAGTTCGAGGAGTCCCTCATATGAAAGAGGTAGGTCAGATAATTCAATGCACTTTGTCAGATAACCCGTGAGACGTGAAGAGAACTGGGGAAATGTTTCCGTGCTCTCTTTTCGGCTGTTTCTGAACAACTGCAGAAACTTTCGGGCAGTCTTCTCAAACTGCTGTAGTAAGGCCTTCTTCAACAGGTCATAATCGTGTTGATTCGGTCCCAGCTTTGTGTACACGTCATAAGCATTGCCTTTCAGTAACGTTGAGAGTTTAAGCGCCCAGCGGGTACTCTCTAACCCATAAAGATTCGCGAGTCTCTCGAATTTTTCTAGGTAGCTGTCAATTTTTTCGTTAGGGCTAGGAAAAGATTCTAAAGAAAACGACATAGCAGTTAATTGGGCAGATTGAGTACTGGAGAGGTCCATTGATTGAGACTGGGGCGAAGACGGCTCTCCGTTAGTCGAAGTAGAGGCGCCCCGACTCTCTAGAGCCTTAAGCGCCAGTTGATGCTGTCTTTCCTTGTCTCTCTCTCTCTCTCTCTGCGAGTTTCCATCTCTGCTTCAATTTTCTTCTGTTCCAAAAGACGTTCTTCCGCTTCTTTCTTATCTGCCCTCTCCTGGGCTTCTCTCCTCTCTGTTCTTTCTTTCTCTTCCTTCTTCTCAGCTTCTGCTCTCTGTTGCTCCGCCTTCCTCTCAGCTTCGGCTCTCTGTTGCTCCGCGTCATATATTTCCAATTCCTGGTTAATAAACGCGTTTGCAGCTTCTGCATCTAATCCTGCCTCTTTCGCTTCCAGCCTCAAGATGGACCTCATCTTTATCCTCTCTGCCATTGTTAAAGAATAAGATGAAGTATGCCTAGAGAACTAGTAAGAAGCAACGCGAAAGGGAGGAACTCTGAACCACTACGAGAAAAAACACAAGTATAAATTTACCTGTGTTACCTCCTACCTGTACTGTGCAAACTTATCGCTGCTATTATCTGGCAATTAGGCTCTAAACGCAAGCGACTATGCCACTAAATGGTAAGTTACACTGGAAAAGAATCTACTTTTACTAACAGTAGAGAAAAATTTATATTAAAACAATTTAAAAGGAAAAAAAAATTTCCCCTAAATTTTTAATCTCTGACAACAAACTCCGTCCCTAAAGTCAATTATTGAGATGAGACGTTGTTAACTAAATTTTTAAAAATCAGAACAATCCGTCTTTAGCTAAGCTCAACTCTTTTTAACTTCAAAAACCTTAGTGACTGTAAAACAATCACGCAATCCCAGCAACTCTTATAAAGAAAGATATATAATTATCTCCACCAGAGGATAATTAAAATAGCAAATATTTTTGTTTATCTGTACTTTCTACTGCTGTGGAGAGAAAACAACCTGTAAATATGCTGTGTGGACAACCCAAATACTTAAAGAACGTTTGTCTAGGGGTGTAATTATTTATTTATTTCCCTAATTCACAAAGACAAATCATTCACACTCTACCTAGTTAGACCCAGCCTAAATCAGACTCAAAATATCTTTAACCCGGCTATGCGATTCCCTCAAATGTAGCTCAAGATCCCAGAACCAGCCCACAAATATGTGTGCATCAAATGTATCTCAAAATTATCCCGGCGAGCCAGCCAAATATTGTCGTAAATTTATTTTGAGAGAAAAAGAGTCTTAGAAATAGTGGTCCGGTTTAGAGTGGAAAATGATGATGGAAAGCTCAGTGATAGAAAATGTAGAGATTTAATAGTAGCTTCACAGCGTGCTGGAGGACAGCAAAGACAGACTTATTTACGACAAATCGTTTCTCTCAATCTTCTCTTTCACTCTCCTGGTCAAATAATTATTTGCCAGTTTTCCAGACCCGCATCTGCGCGCACACCGATTTGGTGTTTTCAAACACACAGGCGACGTAGATACAAACTATATTAAACGAATAGGGGAAAAGTTGGGCTTTGGGTATATCCAACACACAGACCTAAATGAGTTTATGTGATTTTATTCACTTTAAACATCAATTACTAACAAATATCAGGTATTACATAAATTATCATAAGTACACAAATGCAAATAACAAATTTGGGAGGGGTGAAGAAGATTGATATCGACTAAGCCCTTCCCGCTTATTAGACAAAGATAAACCCCGTCCATCTGTGCGGATCCACACTCATATACACCACACACTTACCGAGTTGCAGCATCAGTCACTCCATAGAATGATAAACACACTGATTAAACTCTTGACACGTGTAACTGTCTAGCACTTCTATGCCCCGCCCCAGATATTGCGAGTTTTTACTGAGAGCAAATATTCCCGCTTATCGCCGGACTTGAAGTTCTAAGAGTTCTTGTGGTTTATTATAAAGAAACGAGTCTATGGGATGGCACTGACACAGTTCGACACAGGGGTGAAAATGAAGTGGTCTCTTTTAATCCTCCGCTATGGTAAAATTCCTTCAATGCGTGATGATAGTTTTATTAAATCCAATTGAGGAAAAACTAGGCTCAGTCACAGTCAGGAAAATATGTACTCTCTCACAGTAAACAGTAAATATGATATCGCTACTGGCGATGATTACCTTCCAGTTTATCTTACAGGTTTGTAAGGGTAATTTGATGATTGTTCTTTAAAATGTTCTTGGGTGGGCTTTATTTCATTTAATTCTGACAGCTAGGTCGCAAAAGGACCGCCACAAGATTATATTTAAAAGAAATGTTTCTTCAATATGACTGGTAGTTTATAGGATGATTTCTTTATTTCTTTCTCTATTTAGGTGGGACCGCAGGTTACGATCACTCTGTGTGAAAGAAAAAAGACATGTAACATACCGAAAAATCAAGCGCGATAAATTTCCCGTTTAGCCTATAATACACTCGAGTATTTAATTATGTATTTAATAAACACTGCGCGAATTCTAGTGGTTAAAAACACACATCTATAAAACTAGGACGTAACTGAATTTATTAATTATAAATTCCTTCGCGACTTTAAAAGTTAATTTAAGCATCTATTATCTTTTGAAATAATATAATAGATAGATCATTATATTTACAACTGAAACTATTGAGATGGTTTAATTTAATAGATTTAAATTAACACAAAATCCATTGAAATAGAATGACTGAACTAGACCACTGATCACTTTACACAATATATATTACCGCTTTGCACAGAATAGAAATCACTACAAATATATATATGAAATCCCGGGGAAAATCTATAACAAGATTTCAATAAAGCTAGTGCTTCTGTATAGGTCTGGCCAGCGAGTGATAAAATGTCTATTCTTCGTGGTCTATTTATCTAAAATGGAATGTAAGTTGAGTGGGACATGATAAACTTGACAGCTTATTTGATCTCATGAACTTTTGGGGATCTGACCGCCAAATCAAGGGAAGAAGCCGCCCCCTGGTCTTCGTATCTCTGTTCGCTGCTGCCCGTTTCGGCTTTCCCCGTTCGCTCGGTTCTGCGATTGACACCGAGACGCGAAAATAGCGGCAAGCAACTGCGTCTCGTATCAGGGACCACTACTGTCTTTGATAGCGCCGATAGTCTCCCCTGAAATCCCTCAGTCTGTCTCTTTGATCTCGTGCCGCATACTAAATGAGTCTCGGTGGAATGAGTTCTGGCAAACGAAAAGTTACAACAAATGTTCAGGGGTTCTAATGTTATGAAAAGCTAAAGGTCCCTTTAAATCATCCATCATATCAGGGAAAATTCACTTGTCAAACTAGACGTACGTCACACACCCCTACATGTTGATGTATTTTATGTAGAATATAGATTCTGGTATTTATGTATTTACAAAATAGAAAAACATTCGATGTAAAAACAATTACTCATATTGAACTACTTGAGACGTCGTCCAAGCTGTTGTTAATTATAATGATTTTCTTATACGATGTGTTGGACTTCATTGTACCGTACTCGTACTATATCGGTTGGTACATGACAATGTATTTCATAGAAAATAAAGATTCCGATTTGTGTGTATATATGTATGTATAAACATATGACAAAGCGTAAAATAGGTCACATTGATGAAGATAGGAACGACTCTTCAAGTTACGAATTAAACGAGCAGAACCACCTGGTTAAAAGTTCCAAGGTGAGTTGGCCACGATCATTTTTGGTAGAACTTAACGATGAATGTGCGCGCGAAGGAGTGAGTGTAAAATTACATAACAATGTTTATTACATTGTATATTTAAACACAGGTAAAGAAATTGGTTTAAAATACAACTCTGTCAATTCTTTTTAGTCTGGATTTAAATCATATTAACTAAATCAAATTATGAATGAACTGAAAAGTAAATCGTCACAAGGTAGACTAGTGCGCGAAATGAAACGTGTTAACCACTCATTGTCAAGTAGTTTTTTTAATCCAATCTTAAATTAAGTGATAATATACTGTTGCAGTTACTTCTATGTGAAAGTCTTTTACATCTATACTAACCATGGTCATATACAAAAAAAATTGCAAAATATTAACCACCCATACGAAACAGTTTCTCATGTATTAAATGGATGTACTGTACTAACTTTCAAGCTTGTACTAGCAAAGGCACAAGTGTTATAGACATTGTTTATGAGAAAGTGAAATATACAAATCGTACTGATATTAACATGACAATAAATAAAGAATTAATAGCTAAACTATCTCTCTTCGGCAGCAGTGGAAATTCATCTAAATCATGCGCTGTAAAACCCGATTTAACAATAATTAAACAACGAAGTAAAACCTCTTTTCCAGTAGAAGTATCAACACCAAATGATGCCCGTTTAGATAAATGTTACCAACATAAACTAGAAAACTACTAACCCCTAAGTGCGGAAATTAACGAATTAGGATATCGTGCATTTGTTATCGTACTGATAATTGGCAGTTTAGGACATGTACATGCAAAATGTGTGAGCGGATTAATGTCTTTGGGACTGAGGAAATTTGAAGCCAGAGTATTATGTAAATATATTAGCACCAGTGCAATCATAGGGTCTAACAGGATATGGATAAAAAAACACTCATATTAATATAATGGAGAAATATTTCATAATGTGGTTGAATCTAATCTCCTGTAAGATATGTTGTATTGTTATACCACACTGTTGTTGTATTTAATGTATCACACCACTACATGTTAATATATGTTATGGAGAATAAAAATGATAATATGTATATAAAGAATAAGATCATATCCGATGTAGAACACACACATAACACCAATATAGAACTACATGAGAAACATCCCACACTTGTGTGAATTCTAATGATTCTCCTATTTGGTATGTTGTATTTATTATATTATATCAGTACATGTCCATGTATTTAAAGGAGAATAAAGATTCTGATATGTATATGTATGTTTTACTTATGTATTATTTAACCATTATATATGCAAGTTACAACTGATCAGAGCATGTATATTCCCAGTAGCAACATACGGCTGCGAGACTTGGACACTCAATAAAACAGTTGCAAAAAAAGATAACATCATTCGAAATGAAATGCTACAGAAGGATGTTGAGAATACCCTGGACAGAAAAAAAGACCAACAGAGAAGTACTGCACTCACTAAACGTACAGGAACATTGGCTCCTAAATACCATTGCAATAAGGAAGCTGAAATTTTTCGGTCATATAAAAAGACATAATAGTCTGGAAAAATTAGTGACGGAAGGCATGGTCCCTGGAAAAAGGGGAAGGGGTCGACCTAGAAGACGGTGGACCCAGGACATCACAGAGAGTCTGAACTTGTCTTTGGCTGATGCAGGTCGACTTGCCCAGAATCGTGATGCGTTCAGAGCAGCTGTAATGGAGACAACGTTCTGGAAAGAATACGTCACATGATGATGATGATGATATATATATATATCTATATATATATATATATATATATATATATATATATATATATATATATATATATATATATATATATATATATATATATATATATATATATATATATATATATATATATATAATATATATATATATATATATATATATACTGAAGCACATTAAAAAACGCACCACCTGTATAATCCAGGAACAGAGTGTGAAATGTAAATATAAGTGTTTACAAGTTTACATATTTGGAATCTTTATTCATTTTCCTATGAATCCATGCTGGTCATTAATTTGTACATTTGATTGTTATGAAATTAATTGCATTCTGTGCAGGCAAGGGAGAAAAGCAAAAATACAAAAAAATGCACGTGCGTTATCCTGCTGGAGAAGCTGCAAGTCTGGATAAATTGTGAACGCAGGAGCAACCAGTGCATCCAGAACCTCATCTCGATATGTCACAGCATTAACATTTCCACGGAAGACATGAAGAGGCAAGCGATGGTGAAAACTGAATCATCCCCAAATGTGAATACTGCCACCTCCAAATCGGTTGACACAGCAATCTGCAAAGCGCTCTCCACACCGTCGCTAAATCCGCATACGTCCATCAGCAAAGGATATGTTGAATCTGCTCTCGTCTGTGAATAGGACAGCATTCCACTGCAGTCTAGTCCATCTGACATGTTGCTCTGCCCATTGCAGGCGCTGCTGACGTTGTCTGTGAGTCAAGTTTGGCCCAACATAAGGTCGTCTTGCAGTAAGGCCTGTATCTCTGAGTCGTCGTATGACTGTCATTCAAGAGACTTGCCCATGTCTACCCACTATTGCTCTTGCTGTTTGACTTGCCGGGAGAGTACGATTCCTTAGGTAACTCAGCACAATATGACGATCTTGCGCAGGGGTAGTAACTCGTGGTTGGCCACTCCGAAGTCTATCCCGGGCACTGCCAGTGGTTCCGTAACGTTCATTGAGACGTACAATAGTGCTGTGGTGGCAATTCATCCTTCTGGCAATGGCGCGCAAGCTCATTCCGGTCTCCAACATACCAATGGCTCGTTGGCGGTCGTTTTCAGATAGTCGTGGCATTTCAAGCACATGTACTGGGTGTTTTGTCTCAACGGCCTTTTTATACCGAGTATACTGCCACAACGTGTACACATTTTCAGGGTCATAGCTGTTGGGAATCGTGTTGCACGTGTAACTTTCATCGTTTTCATGTAGTCTGTACACAAACCCGTGGGTTGAATCATGCACTTTCCATTCCAGCAGCCATTCGCTCTCTACCTCGTGGCAAACACGGGGAAAATCCATTCCCACACTTTTTTTTCCAGCTTCTAGGCATCAGTATATATAATAGTGGTGCGTTTTTAATGTGCTTCAGTATATATATATATATATATATATATATATATATATATATATATATATATATATATTATATATATATATATATATATATATATATATATATATATATATATATATATATATATATATATATGGTAAAACAGGTTACTGGTGTTATTAATTAAGGGTAAACAGAGTGAGGTCAAGCTGTGTAAGTTCCCTGAGTCTAATTGTTGATGATGATGATTCTCAGAGTCCCTATCCGCCACCTCTCAGATCTCAATCTGTGTAAAATAGGCTCTGTGATGTTGTGTGGCTGAGTGTGTCTAGGGTAATGTATTTAATATAAGGACGAAATAAAATGTAAACAGAACTGTAACTCAATAATATTAATGTGAGTAAGACTTGTGTTAAAGTTTAGGTAATTATATTACAATTTAATTTCCCTGTACCTCAATTTTCTGGGACAGGGATTGTCAAACTCAATAAATTTGTTTATATACACTATTTAAAATAAATAACTGGAACTCTGTCCAAGTATCTTGTTTCTATGAATAAAGATCACTGTAAGAATTCCACCCACTGATCTGTCTATCTGCTTGTACGTATCACTGTTAATATGTTGGTCAGATTGTCTTCGTCAACATCTCAAGGTGAGTTTATTATTTATTATTATGCTTAGGGTTATGGTGGAATAATTGATGTTACACTCTCAGTGCCGGTCTAACGGACTTAACTTATAAAACTGGTGACAACTGTTGGCCCTTGGGTTCTCATATGCATTCAACTGGCTTTAGAGCTGAAGAAATGGGGTAGCTGCGGCAACAAGGCTGAGCGTTCCTCCCAAACTTTCTTCCCTCACCCGGTTTCCTGCCACCAATAGGTATGCTGGTATATGACCTGTAATGAGAGGAAAATGCCCTCCCCATATAGATCTCATCTAATATTTAATTCCACACACAAACACGGTGACAGCTCACCCTGATCAGCTATGTGCGCTGATCATTGCACCAATCTGTATCTTCCCTTGTTTAACACCACTGCTGTGTAAACATTCTTCTTCAGTGATAGTATATAGCTCTTGTTTCCTCCTCCAAGAAGTCTCTTCCATACAATAGATAGGGGTGTACAATACATAGCTTATGATCCATTAATATCTCTTTACAACATCCTATACAGGGCTTGTCGTTCATACAATAGATAGAGTGTGCTTAACCTAGCACTGAAACCTGTGGATAAATTCTTTCTAATATTCTCTACATGATTTTACATAATATTTAAACATTTATGGCACTGCAAAAGCCAATATCCCTTCTGGGTTACTGCATTGGCATGCGCAACATTTGTAAGCCACTAGCAAATATTTTATGCCTTTCTTTCACTCCGAAAGACTGCATTCCTATTTTGGCTATCGTAACACAAATTGTGGCCTGCATGTTAATTAAATCAATACAAATACTTATTGTGCCTTACCCTCAAACAAGAATATCACATATCATAAGCTTGACCTTGGCAGTTAATGGGTTCTACCACTGCTTTAAGTGTCCAGACGGTGAAAGCTTTGGTCACACAGGCTCTCCCGCTGATGTCAGCTTTAGATAGTTTTAATTTCAAATAGCGGTTGTTGCCAACGAAATGTTAATTTTATTGCCCCAAGCTACTCTACGCCTTGACCAATCAGAACGCGTGTCAAGAAATTTCTAACTTTTCTCACGCAACCAAATTGAGCAGTTGATAAGTGTGTTTGTTCGTCTGTCTCAATTTTTATTTATACAATATCTTTGTTATTAATGGGTCAATTTTTAATATTAAAAGTGATTATGAAAAGGACACCTGTCCTCTATCTTCCTATATAGGTTTCCTTTACCCATTTATCCCCGTTTTCATCTTGGTAATTTTTTTTCTAATTTATAGTGCTCTGTTCACTGAACTAAAATATTAATAAAATAATTTTCTAAGGCCAGATAATTTATTATAAGGGAAAATTTTATGATATATATTAACCAGTATTAGCGCTACCCTTCAAGACATCCCTGTTATTTATAAAGAAATAAATTATCTAAGTTTCTTTTCAAACGCACAAGTTAGGCTTGATTTCCATTGTAATCCACCTTCTCTCTCCCCTATAAAACGAGGTAACAATGTGGTTCGTTGCCAAGCGTTACGGCTTTCGTCATAAATATTGGGAAGGGTCGAGCGTGTGCGTGTGTGTTTGGGGAAAGGGGGGTGGGGGTGGCATTTTTACGCTTGGCGTTAGAAAATTCAAATTCTTTATTTTAAATGTTACCGGTTTGATTTGACGATGGCCTTGAGACCAAGGTCAAACATGGAATTTATTTATAGATTTTTAACTGTAATAGTGGAAAATTCAAATTATTTTGTCCAATTTTTAGCGGTAAGTTTGACTTTGCCCTTGGCAATTTTTCAAATAAAGTAGTGGTTTATAGGTTATGAATTTACGTTACTAGATTTTTGAATCGGGGAAATTTGAGCGGGGTGTTACACGGAGTTACTTTACTACACAATATATATATATATATATATATATATATATATATATATATATATATATATATATATATATATACACACACACAAGGTATATATCAGAGGCGTCCCTAGGGGAGTGCGGGGGTGCGGACCGCACACAGGTGACACCATCAGAGGGGGTGATCAGCTGAGGGGGTGACACCAAAGTGACTGTCAATACAATTTTTGTGCAGTGTATTTCTGACAATCTTTGTATTTCTGACGCAGCTTTGAAGGCCAGGAAAGGAAAGTTATGATTTAGGGCTCTTAGGGCCCTTACACACGAGCGTTTCTTGCCGCGCGTTTCTCGCGCGTGATGAATGAAGGAGTAAGGGATTTACAGGCTGCTCAGCCGAGCGAGACTGTCTGTAAATCCGTACTCTTTCATTCGTCATGCGCGAGATACGCGCGTCAAGAAACGCTCGTCTGTAAGCGGCCTTACAGACGAGCGTTTTCTTGCTGAGCGTTTCTCGCGCGTGACGAATAAAAGAGTAGGGATTTAGAGAAAGCAGACAGTCTCGCTCGGCTGCGCTGCCGAGCGAGACTGTCTGTAAATCCCTACTCTTTCACTCGTCACGCGCGAGATACGCGTAGCTGATATGTTCACTAAGTGTTGAAATGATTGTGTATTTGTTCGATGTTGATTTTTTTGGTATTATTTCATTTATGAGTATATTTCCATACGCATTTACGAGTAACATTAGTACAAAAAACATTACTAAGGATTCTGTTTGATCTGGTACGGGAGGAGGTCCATGGGGGGTGACACCATGAGTTACCGCACCGGGTGACACCAACCCTAGTGACAAATAAATGCCTCTAAAACTAAAGCTAACGAGACTTTGATATCATCTTGAACTCTAATAGTTTCAATTATTTAGGCAGTAAAATGACTCAGGATGGTGAGCCACAACAAGAGAAATCCATACTAGAATTGCTTTGGCAGCTAGCGCCTTCAATAGATTATCTAACATTTGGAAATTACGATCATTGAATATACATACCAAGCTTCGTCTGTTTAATCAAATGTTATCTCAGTGTTAACATACGGCTGTGAGAGTTGGAAAATAACAAAATCATTGGAGAACAAGCTGAATACATTCGAGAACAAATGTCTTAGAAAACTCATGAACATCAGTGGAAAGAGTAATCGACAAATAAGAGAGGACTCCCTCCGACTATAAAGAAAGGGGGATATTAGATGACTCTTTAACCGACGCCTCATCTCACAACGCTCCCCCCCCTCCCCTCTGTGGCGTTGGCTATTTCCCGCCACATATCAGAGAATGACCAAGAATATGGTGCTGGTAAGCGCAGCACGATAAAGAATTATCACTATGTGTACGCACATGACGTGAACATGTTTGGAATAGAAACAGAACAGAGTGGATGTTTACCCTGTTAGGGTCATATGTGTATGCTACCTAGCTGGTAGTTCTTTGGAACATGTTCAGTGGGAAATGTTTTATAATAACTCGATGTGTTCAGATTTTAAGTATATGGGAAAAGTGGATCATGTGATACTATTATTGGATTGCTAAAATGCGTATCTTGGAAAATATCTAACATAGAATGCCGTGCTGTTGTCTTGTGAAAACTGTGAAATAAAATATAATTGAATGTTGGACATGCGTCGTCACAATGATTAATGTTGGCTGGTTGAAAAACCTTTATGATTAACGTTCACAGCCGTTATTATTGGGACAATCTTCGATATTAACCCTAGACGAAAATGAGCTTAATAAATGCACGGATACAATGTTACGTGTGGATTTGTGACGCCACACCCTCCCCACTCAAAGGATGCATGACCCTCATGCATTTCTTTACATTAAAATATGTTATTACCCCTCTTCCTAAATATTGAAGGGGCCTCACAATATGAAAGCTGAGCTCTCAGGCGGCGTGTATTTGTGTGCGTGTATGAGTGAAAGTATAATTGTTTGTATTATTTATGTGTGTAAGCATGTTGGTATATGTGTATGCATGTGTGCATATAATCCATCATCATCACCATTTCTCCATTAGCTTTTCACAGACCATGCCGCTGTAGCTAGTCTTTCCCCCCCCCCCCCCTCCCCCCCATAGAAAGCCTGCACAAAATCTGTAATACGTTCTTACAGTCAAGTTTGTGTAGCAATTTATTTTACAAGATGAGGTTGTCAACCTCAAGCACAACCTCATATTAGTTACGTCCTACGACAAACCTGTGGCAGATAAGGTAAAGGTAGTCACATAGCAGATACCACTGTAGGGGAGTGAAGTGTTAAAGACTTCACTATACAAGGTCCAGCACCGAGAGGTGGGGTTTCCAGTTCCCTTCTTCGCTGCCTTTTCATTCCTTAACCCAAGAGCAAAGTCAGGTGCCCATTTACAGATGGGTTGACTGGAGCGTGTCAGTATGGTGAATCTAACTTTACCGCCAGAGACCAGCGCTCTAACCACTCTGCCAATCGGACGCTCGTTTGACGGAGCAGTAGGTCAATTTTTTTCTTTGTCTTCCTGAAGTGGGGGTCGGTGTGGCTAAGAGGTATGGCATCCACCTCGAATTCTAGAAGTACTGGGTTCGATTCCTCGTTGAGGGATTATAATTTACGGAAATTATTTTTCAGAACCAGTGGTCCTAATGATGTGATACTCCCCCCTGATCTCCTGACTAGTGAGATCGAGTGCTTAGTCTTCTCGGATAAGGGCGAAAAAATAGGTCCCGTGTGCAAGTTGTGCACGTTAAAAATCCCACGGCAGTAGGAGATCGTAAAGAGTAGGCCATTCGGCCGCTGCCCTGGCAAATTTAAAAAAAAAACCTACCCACCACACAAAAATTTATAGCATGTGTGATTCATGTATACACACACTGGGATCTCCTAGTGCTACAGAGTTCGTGCACTGTGCTGAGATCCTCCTTGTGTGATTAAATGGAGGAGATCAGGGGAGTGATGGAGTTGTCCGTGTGCAATGAAGATAGTCCTTAAAACCAAATCATCTCCCTTCGACAGCAGCAATAATCCAATTAAAGCACGCGCTGTAAAACCTGATTTCACAATAATCAATCAACAGAGCTAAACCATTGTTCTGGTAGGAGTAGCAGTACCATATGATGCTCATTTAAATATGTTACAAAAAGACAGCACGGCCCCTGAGTGGCGAATTTAAAACGAAGTAAGTTACTGTACATATGTGATCGTGCTGAAGTTTAGAAGTTTTGGACCTTTACATGCAAAGTCTGCGAGTGGATTGGTGTCTTTCGGGCTGATGAAATTTGAAGATGAAGTATTATATAAAAACGCTCCACCTATGTCCCAGTCTTGACATATGGATGCGAGTCATGGGCAATGACTACAACCCATAAAAGCCAGATCCAAACCTCAGAAATGAGGTATCTGAGGAAGGTGGTTGAAGTAACAAGAAGAGACATGGTACGCAACCAGACGATACGTCAAGGCCTTAAATCCTACCCCCTGCAGACCCAAGTAGAACAGTCTCAATTAAGATGGTTTGGCCATGTCTGCAGAATGGGAGAAGATCGGATACCACGACAAGCATGGGAAACGAAGAGCCAAAGATCCAGACCCCGAGGACGACCCAGAGTCCGCTGGGAGGACACCATTAGACAATCTTTGAAGGACCGAGGACTAGAATGGAACCAGGCCAGGAGGAAGACAGACGATAGGATAGTCTGGCGCTCTCTCTTCCAAACCTCTACACCTCACGGTAGAAGGGGAACGACTTAGTAAGTAAGTAAGTATTATATAAATACAAGTTATCCCGCTAAAGTATGGCGGGAAACAATTATTGATGAATCCTTTCTGCTTCATGTCCTGATGACGGTACTCAATTCTTATGTGGTCATTTTATTCATTTCCATTTTGCTTCAGAAGTACGGAAACAGTGGCACGAAAACACATAAGCTTCATCAATGATGAGCAATGAGGCTTCACTGGCTAAATATGAATATTTGATGGAGGCACTTATTCATACTTACCCGAACTACGTCATTTAAATAGGGGAAATTCTAGAGATTTTGTCACAGAAAAGCAACAGAGGCAGGAATATTTCTAAAATGAACATCCGGCGCCATTAAGTGTATTGGGAACAAATACGTGTCGTTTCAACTGGAGCGTAATTTAGTTACCATCCCAACAAAAGTGTGCCATGAAAAAGACTGCAACTTTGGTGGAAAACGATGGGATTAATAATGTGACGGAGTGATACGACAATTATTTCCTATACCTAATAATGGTACGTTGTATTTTATTACATATTGGTGTTCATGTCAATTTATTTTATGAAGAATAAAGATTCTGATAAGCGTAAATGAATGTGTGTGTGTGTGTGTGTGTGTGTGTGTGTGTGTGTGAGTGTCTTTGGGTCTGAGTAATGTTGAAGCGAGAGTATTATGTAAATATGCAAGTAGAAAGGTAATCCAATAGCAGATACTGCCGTAGGAAGGCGAAGTGTTAGAGATTTCACTATACTAGGTTCAGCATCGAGAGATGGGGTGACCTGTTCCCTTCCTCACTGTTTTTTCCTTCCTTAATTCAAATGCAAAGTCAGGTACCCATTTACAGCGGTTAGACTGACGCGTGTCGATACCTGATACGTTTGCCGCGATAGACCAGCGCTCTTACCAAATATTTAAGTACCAGTGTAATTATAGGATCGTACAAGTTATGAACTCTTCGATGTAAAAAACACCCATATTGTATTACTGGAGAAGTTGTTCATACTGTTTGTTATTTCTAACAATTCTCTTAATGGTAAGTTTCATCAGTTAAACCATACTACTTACTATATGTCAAAGTATTTCATGGAGAGTAAAGATTCAGCTATATATATATATATATATATATATATATATATATATATATATATATATATATATATATATATATATATATATATATATATATATATATATATATATATATATATATATATATATATATATATATATATATATATATATATATATATATATATATATATATATATATATATATATATATATATATATATATATATATATATATATATATATATATATATATATAGACTGTACCTATGCAACGGTAAATTTATCTCAATCAGTGAAAAACTTTCTGCCAACAGACTTTGCTTTCAATTTGAGATTTTTTTTTTTTTTTTTTTTTTTAAGGTATTCAAAGTTTGTCAACTTCATTGTTGATATCTTAAAGCCCTATCTTGAGCTTCCGTGTTTTTATGTTTGTAGTCAAATGATTTTATTTTCAAATTTTGTGCTAGCTGACGAACATATTTCACCGAAAAATTGTCTGTTTTTTTGTTTTCTTCCTCACTAATAAAACTTTCATAAAATCATGTTTTTATTTTACCATCCTCTCAACCAACAGCTTCAAACGAGATCTGATGTTTTGAACATTTCTGACAAAAACACGACATTTCTGGAATCTTCCAGTCTTGCAAAATCTGTGTGCCTGACAAATTATAACACTTCTGTTCACTATCTGAGAAGATGTTTAGACAGAATAAAGATATGCCTTAAGGGAACGGCGGAAGTAGGAACGTAATGGCTGAGAAATGAAAAAAATCGAAGATTTGTTTGATGAAAAGAATTTCATGGGCTTTGATGTGGGAAAACCAGACAGAAGAATAAGGGAGAAAAAGTCAAGAAAGCTGACATATAAACAAGTTTTCCCGAATCACTGTCTATGTAAAATAAAGTCGGCCATCTATGTGTGTATATATTTGAAGCTTAAAGATTGTTATATCTTTGTTAAAAAAAAATTCGATGTAAAAACACCCACATTGAACTACTTAAGACGTCTTCCACAATTTTGTAAATTCTAACGACTCTCCTATATAGTATGTTGTATTTTATTATATAATGTCAGTACATGTCAATGTATTTTATGGAGAATAAAGATTCTGATATGTGTATAGATGTATGTATGTATGTGGTAACAGCCCTCATTAACGCTGTATGAATTTATGTAAATTTACTTATGTAGATTCTAATGTCGGCGTCTGTGGCCTAATGGATATGAACGCAGTTTCATAATCCAGACATACCAGGTTCGAAACCTGCTGCAGGCGGTTTGGTAGCAGATCGCTTTGTGTGGATTTTTTAACAATGGTATAAGCGCCGTACCGTTCAGAAAGCAATGGCAAACTACTGAATGAAAAAATTGCCTAGAAAAATCACAAACAGCCAATAAATGCTGGGGTTGATTGCCACGTCCTGTAACGGATAAGCAACTAACTAGATTCTAATGATTCTCCCATATGCCATGTTGTATTTTATTATATCATGTCAGTACATATCAATGTATTTTTTGGAGAATAAAGATTCTGATATGTATGTATGTATGTATGTATGTGTGAATGTGTGTATGTATATATGTAAGCATATATGTATGCATATAACTGAGTGTATATATGTATGTATGCATCCATGCATGGAGATAGGGAGGAAGGTAGGTACGTATAATGTCGTTGACTGGAACTTTGGCCATTCTTATTCTCTTCTTGATTCTATTTCACAAATTTAATCTTCTGCGTCTTCTTCTTGCGTCACTTGTCAACTCCCAGTGGAGCATTTGTCATCAATAAACGTATGCCAGGTCTTCATGTCCCGTGCCATCAGCTCAAGATCTTTCCATGTATTCCTCATCCCTTTCATGTCTGTCTTCAGAACAGAGATTGCCTGGTAAAGCTATCAATACTGTCTCAATGTGTGTCCTGTCCATGTCCAGCGTCTTTCTCTCATTTCTTGTTCCACTGGCGGTTGCCTAGATCTTGTCATGTTGTAGTTGACTGTAGCTTTGGCCATACCTATTCTCTTATTGATTTCTATTTCACATAGAGTCTAAGATATGAGAAAATCTTGACTGGTTCCAGATTTTTCCATATATTCTTGTTTCTGGTGGGTGCTCATAGTCTGCTTTCAATTAATGACAGCTTTCGTGTTCTTATTGTTAATGTTAAATCTATATTCATGATGTATGCTATTTACTTGCTTCACTGGTTCTTGTAATTCCTACTCACTTTCAGCTAACAAAATTGTATTACCTTCATATCTAAGATTGCTTATAGATCTTTCACCGACAATAAATTAAATATTGAAACAACAACAACAAATATCAAGCAGCAGTCTTATATTATCCCAGAAACAAGACATCAATATTACGGTGAGGTAAGCCTTCGCGGAAATGTAAAGAATGGATGGAAATGTATTAGGGCTGTGTGAAGTGCGATATGCCGGAACAGATGAAATATATTCTGACAACTACAAAATAATTTTTCCGGAGAAAATAAACATGAAAGAGGAGATGGCATAATATTAGATGCAGACAGAGCAAGAACAGTAAAGGGATCGAGTCCTGTTAGTTAAATTGAGTGGCAGACAAATTGATACCAATTTCATACAAATATATGGGCAAACAGCAGATAATACAGAAGACATTGACACATTTTACAATGAACATGATATGACAATGACTCAGTGTAAATCTCATGAGACAACTGTTATACTTGGAGACTTCAATGACTCAGTGTAAATCTCATGAGACAACTGTTATACTTGGAGACTTCAATGCAAAAGTTGGAAATGAAAACGTTGATGATGTGTTTTTTAAATCTGTGAAAACTAGGCCAGAAGCAGACTGCAACAGCGACCATGTACCACTAACTTATAAAACTTAGAATAAAATTGAAGAAAGTAAAACGAGCTTTAAAAAACCCCAAGTTAGACTTAAATCAGATAAAGAAAAGAGTGAAAGATACACCATTACAATACAGAATATGTACAATGCAATAGAAAAATACAGAATATAGACGAACAGTGGGAAATGCTAAAAGGATCAATACATCAACAGAAATCAAACCAGAAGTAAAAAGGACTGTAAAGAAAAATAAATGAATGAGTGGCAAATGACATTTTAAAACTGATGGATGCAAGAAGGAAGAAGAAGCAAGACAGAGAAGAATATGACAGACTAAATAAGGAAATAGAAAACAAATGTAAAACAACAAAAGAAGCATGGCTAAACCAGAAGTGCGGAGAGCTTGAATTGCAGCACAGAAAAGACACAAAATCTCATCATCATCAGCTGCCATCTCCACAATGAAGGTTGGCTGTAATGGATCTCCAACGTCTTCTGTCTCTTGTCATGGTGGTGCACTCTGATAGACTCTTTCCTGTCCATCTCTTGATGTTATCTTCCCACTTATAGCGCTGTATTCCCCTTGCACGTTTGCCTTCACCTCTCCCTTCTATTATGGTCTTCTGCAAGGTGTTATGCCTTTTTATGTGGCCAAAGTATTTTAGCTGCCGAACTTTGATTTCCCTCATTAGTTCTCTTTTCATACCTAGATTTTCTAGGACCTCCTTATTTGTTTTCTTCTCTTGCCATGAGATACGCCCAATTCTTCTATATATCCACATTTCAAGAGCCTCAATTCTTTCTTCCAAATGCTTATTCATCGTCCATGCTTCTACACCATACAGAAATGCAGAATATATATACCACTTTATGATTCTCAGTTTTAATTTGTGAGATAACTGGTTAGATGTCAGTATTTGTTTCATGTTGTTGAATGTAGCTTTGGCCATTCCTATTCTTTTCTTGATTTCTGTTTCACATCTGCCATCTTCTGTTATTATAGGACCAAGATATACGCAGCTCTTGACTTGTTCCAGGATTTTCCCATTTACGCTTGTCTTTAATGTGGGCTTATTGTCTGTTTTGCTAATTATAATTACTGGACATAGAAAAAAACTGGACAACAAATTTTGACTTTTTGTGTGTATCTGAGATTAAACCAAGTTACCTTTATGTTGTTTGGGCTGCTGAATATGAAAATGGCCGTTAAAACAAAAGATTAGCTCTAGTTTTTAAAATATCTATAAAACAAGTTTTACTCATTTGCATATACAGGGTGTTTATAAAGTCGCTGTGCAGTGAATTTGAAAAATATTTTAGAAATTACGTCACGAATGATGCAAATTTACGTCATGATATTATGTGTTCCAATGCTGTGTTCCACAATCCCGTGTGCAGCATTAAACAACAAGCCCCAATTGAAAACCACATTTATGGTGACTGTTACCAACAGATTACATATATATACAATGTAGATATTTTTTATTATATTTATCTGTCGGAGGGAAGGTATTTGTTTTTAGAATCAGGATGCTTTCCTGTTCAAAGATATATCACCCATGATTGATTGATACAGTTGTTATATGGATTATCTTCCCTGGAGATCGAATTTGGCGTATGAATCTGGATTTCGTTAGTCTGTGCCTTGTTGGGCCAGAAAACAGATTGTTCCTGTTTAGGTTTATGCAAGAATGTTTATGGTCCGAGTCTATGTTTACTCTGGGTCTATTTCAGACGATTCGGTCTTATATCGTGATATCTTGGTATGTTTAAGTGGAAATATTTTTCTTTGTACTGTACTTTGGGGTCAGGTGTTTTCGGCGCATGAAGAGAGGTTAGAGAGTTCTTCGGTGATGAAGGAGCCTGGCGGGACGTCATGTCTTAGACCTGTCCAAAGTTTGTGATCTCTTCGATTGATTATGGGACGAAGATAGTTTCTTCTAGGATTGTTTAATCCATGAGTTCCCCAGTGTTGATTCAGTAACGCCAGGAGAGTTTTTGTGTTTGCTAGTATATTTCGTATGGCAAGGTAAAGAACTGTTCACTGAACTCTTTCATTTCTAGGCTCAGATGGGCAGACGCCGATATGAATTTACCTATCTATATATGTCGGGACGACATGTTATCCAGCAACACTGAATATGTGTAAAGACGTTATTTCTTACTACACCTGTAGTACACCACTGTAAAGTATCAGTCTGTCTGCTCTGTAAGGAAGAGTGGTGTGTTGTTGAGATCAGGCATGCTCCAGTCTACCCAGCTGTAAATGGGTAACTCACCCTAGTCCTGAGTTAGGGAAGGCAAAGGCTCCAGGGGAAGCAGGCCCTAAACTTGGTCACTTCAGCCGACGCAGGATGGTGTATGTATGAAGTAGTAGTGTAGAGTGTGATTACCGCGAATGGTGTACTGTTCGTGTGCTGACCAATATAATCACTCATACACATGTGTCTACAAGGCACCAATGCAGACTGCTGGAATCTTAGTTTACTCAATTTATTCAGACGTACACACTGGGACATACGAGTACATCAGGCTTTGTTGACATAACAATTTGTAGGTATACATAGCAGATCTGAAGTCATGACACATGCAGAAATAATGGGTAGTACATCAAAGTTCAATGTCATGATACATCATCTTATGAAACCACGAAAAGGGGGTTTCTAGCAGGATTGAGATCTCTCTGTCACTGTCCGATAATAAGATAAATAATCTGTTCTCTTGGCAGTGATCAAAACAGACGATGACCGAAATCCAACATGGCTACCTTCCTGAGTTGTCGTTCACTCATTCATAGGAAGAATATCAGCCAAAGTTAATTTACAATGGATATCTAAAGGATTTCATGAATGGTTCCACGCAGCACTACGGTGATCAGGTTAGTTCACGTAGCCATAACCGCTGCAGGAAAATCTGTCATCTTCGTCGATACAAAACACGACACTAGCATATCGAAGCACCCAAAAGTCAAGCTAGGCCTAACCGACGAGAGATCATCAAAAATACGAGCTGGGTTTACCTGGAGTCCGAATCATCTATATACTGACATAAGGAGAGTCTCTAACACAAACTATCGTAGAGACACTATCTCCTCCAGAAGAAAAAACCACTTCGCAAGACATTTTTTCTTGACGAAGGGACCAGCTCTTGAAAAACGTACCCCGCCATTCTTAGCAGTACATCGGAACTCATCACGACTTGTTAAGACAACTCATACTTCCGCTAACAAGAATCTAGTCCCTCATACCCATCCAAAATATACAATATAGGACTGATTCTACTTGTACTAATAATATGTAATACATATGAATTCAGGCCATAAACACAATAAGCAAATTAATATATTTTCTGGCCCTAAAATTAAGTACAAACGCAAGCGTACTATTCTTGCGCTGGATCGATATCCAGACCGATTACTCCTATAATCAAAAGTGTGAATCAAACATGGATTATCTCGCTTTTACAATAAACAGCATTTTCATACACAGATGGATGCATGTCTATATTTTTCCCATATTAAATAACCATATCGATTTTTTTTGTAATATGTGCGTCAAAAATATGCACGCAACAATATGTTTATAAGCAGCAACTATGATGACAGAATATGCTGATTCTTGTAGAATCATTTATTGTTGATGAACAAAGCTTCGATTGAAGATTTGCTATACATTCGTATAGTGAGCGATGCTCAACAGGGAACCAGAAGCCATTTTGGAATTCTATTTATTTTGGAATCCTACTTATTGTCGATCATCAATCAGAGAACGGGAATGCCCCCTTATTATCAGGTGATGATTAAGAGATCACAGTTATAAAGGAAACCCAATACTAGTGGGTTAACATTATCTTCGCATAGATTTGCTGTAATTTACCTAAAGGAATCTTCGCTAGGAAAGAGGTCCTGTTTAGGAGTCAAGTTTGAACTGTATGTATTCACATAAAAGCGTCTTTATCAACAGGTGATCTTTATCAACTGGTGGGCCAGTTTCCTGGGTCAATCTGCACAGTGGACATTTTGCGAAGTCAGCTACTGAGACCAGACCGTTTCCTGTGGCCGATACGACACACCAGCAGTACAACTCTACAGTTGAAGTCAACATGACCTGCCCTATAGATCGTATGCGTAAATAGGTCAGCGCTCGTTAACAGACGGTGTTTACATAGAACAGACGGCGTTACAAAGCAGATTTGTTTACAAGAATTAACTGTGTTAGCAAGAAGTGCTTTGGAACTGAGAGGTCTTACACGTCAACGGTGGATCTTCTTGTGTTCTGCTACATATTGTTGAACTGTGTAATAGTTAATACAGAAATATAATTTATTAAAGTGGCAGTTTATTTTGAGTAGAAACTGTATCATAATTCTGTAAAACTGAGCCTTAGTTGCAACACACTTTTCTGCAACACATTATATTATATGCATTTATATGACATATATGTATTTATGTTTAATGTTTACATGTTTGCATATTATTTGTGTGTCTATGTCGTGGGAGGTTGGTGAGGTGACTATTATAAAAGATACCACGTCATAGAGGTTTTATAATAGCGTTCTGTAGGTGCGAATTTTCTTAATTGAAAATTTGCTAGCGACAATCTGTTGCTATTTCTGTTAGTTGTTAAGACGCGTTTTTCTTCGTTGTTTTTGAAATATTTTTTTCTGTTCTTCAGTTTTGTTTTGATTTGTTTGTATATTTGTAGGTCTACCCTGTCCTATCATTCAGTTCTATACAAATTGATATTTATACACTGTGACGTCATTCGTGTTGTTTATTTCATCGCGGTTATCATCACAGGTTCTGTGATTATTTTCTTCAGTTTTCTATTTAATTTAGTGGATTTCTGCGAATGTTTTCGTATTGTTTTTCTTGATTGTCTTTTGTTTATGTAGTTGGTTGACATATACTATAAAATATACTTGATCATACACTACTAGCTGTGTAGGGAACTTATGAGTAATAATCAACTGATGATTAATGGCTGTTATTAAAGGTACACAGTTGATTATATAAGACCTTATTTAAAGGCTTGTTTCCAACAGAGATTGCGATTGTGAGCTAATTAATCAAGTTCATTTAGAACTTGTTCCTGTTTACTTGGAAATAGATTACATTATTGTTTCAAGTGATTGCTATTATAATTAGACATCATGTCTACATTGGAATACTTTATTGCACAAGGGAAATCCCTTGATAAGTCTGGAAAGGAATTAGAGGAGTTTGCAACTGCTCAATTTGCCATGGTATTAAAGTCAGAAGAAAAGAAGCAAAAAGAGGAAAATAAATGGAAAGCAGAAGTTGAACAAAAGAAGATAGATGCTGAGAATTTAAGATTGCAGATGCAAGCTGAGGAGAGAAAAGCTGCTGCTGAGGAGAAAAAAGCTGCTGCTGAGGAGAGAAAGCTTCAAATAGAAGAAAAAAAATTAGAAGCTGAAGAAAAAAGATTACAAAGAGAAGCTGAGGCTGAACAAAAGAGATTAGAAAGAGAGGCTGAACAAAAAAGATTAGACAGAGAAGCTGAGGCTGAACAAAAGAGATTAGAAGCTGAGGAGAGAAAAGCAATGAGAGAACATGAACATCAAAAAGAACTTTTAGCATTTAAGTTAGAAAAATTGAAGTTGACAAATATGAGTAATGTTAACCAGTCAAATGGTAATAGTGGTAAACCCTTTACTTATAAGGTCAAGGTACCAGCGTTCAATCCTTCCAGTGACGATATTACATTCTGGCTAGATCGTTTTGAACGTTCTTGTCGAGCTCATAATGTGGATAAATCACAGTATGCTAATCAGTTGTCAGAAAATTTGAAAGGTGATTCTCTGACTAGTTTAAGTTTGGTTGAAGAGGCTGACAAGGATAATTATCATGTTATTAGAGCAGCTTTATTGAATACAAAAAACATAAATCACATTATCAGGGAAACTCTGCACAGCAAGAGTCACATGAAGCCTATAAACACACCAAAGATAATAATGATGCTAATAATATGGCATGTTCCGCTTTTGATTTTGGGAGAGCATCTCAGTGCCCCCAATGCAAAACATTATGTGAACCAACAACGGTGTCCACTTTAAGTTGTGGCCATCCTCTTCCCGCACTTCCTGCGTCAGTCGCGCATGATGGAAGAGGTTCTCTTGTATAACATAGAGGTTTAGTAAATGACAATCCAGTCTCAGTTCTTTTTGATTCTGGATGCACCACAATTGGTGTTAGGCAATCGCTTGTAGATCCTTCTCGTGCCACTGGAAAAGTAGTCAAATGTGTAACATTTGGCGGCACCTTAGAGAAATACTCTACTGCTATCATTAGGATTGCTACTCCTTTCTTTACAGGAGACGTACACGCATGTCTTCTGCCGAATCCGATCGCTGATCTTATCATCGGTCGTATTCACGGAGTCAAAGAATGCACTCCACAACAAATTTCCGTTTGGGAAAAACAAAATATGCAAACTGCTAATGCTGTAGTCACTAGAGCTCAATCTCTTAATATGCCTCAAACTTCATCTACTGAAGATAATGAAGAGCATAACCAGGATGATCCCTTGGTAATTTCTCGTGACTCGTTTATAAAACAGCAAGAAGAGGATCCGACTCTAAAGAAATTCTTCACGCTTGCAACAAAAGGTGATCCGAATAAAGATACAAAGCGTAAATCTTGGATTACAATGAAGAATGGTGTACTTGTACGTATGGTGCAAGACTCCGCTAAGTCAAGTCATTCTCAGATTCTTGTGCCCAAGAATTTGAGAGTTAAAATTTTGCAACACGCACACGACTCTCAGTGTGCTGGACATATGGGTTTTTCCCGTACAAAGTCAAGAGTTCTTGCGGCTTTCTTTTGGCCTTTTGTGAACAAAGACATACGGATTTATTGTCAATCTTGCATAGTATGTCAAGAAGTCAAATCCAAAGGTCCACGCCATGCTGCACCTATTCAGGCTGCAGACATTCCTATTCGACCATTTCAGAAAATGGCGATAGACATCATTGGTCCATTTAAGATCAAATCTGCTAGAGGACATCAATTTATCTTGACGTGTGTTGATATGTGCACACGTTGGCCAGAGGCTATTCCTCTGAAGAGCATTACTACTGCTGACATTGCAGATGCTCTGTGGCTCATATTTTCTCGTCTGGGATTCCCCGGAGAAATATTATCAGACCATGGCACCCAACTAATATCGGATACCATGTCTCAAGTAATGTCGACTCTGCAGATAGAGAGATCTTTGAGTAGTATCTATCATCCTATGTCCAATGGGATGGTAGAACGGCTAAATAGAACACTCAAAAACTTGCTAGGGAAGATAACTGAGGATCATCCTCAAGATTGGGACAGGGTTTTACCCGCGGCCCTCTTCGCTTACAGAGAGGTCCCCAATGAACATACAGGATTGTCTCCCTTTGAACTTGTCTTTGGCGCGCGACCGCGCGGCCCTATGTCTTTGCTTCATGATCTCATAACCGCTGATAATATTACCGATGACACGAAATCTTCTTACGAATATGTCATCGCGCTGAGACAAAAGATTATCGAAGCATGCAAATTGGCAACTTCTTCTTCTGAATTTGCTAAGCAGAAAGCAAGACAATTTGCCAATAAGAAACGAACCTTACGACAACTTTGTCCTGGTGACAAAGCATTTGTTTTACTACCTTGTAGGGAAAACAGACTTCTTATTTCTTGGAAAGGTCCGTACGATATAATCTCGAAAATTTCCGATGTTGACTACATTGTCGATATTGATGGAAAGCATAAAACCTTCCACATCAATATGCTTACGGAATTCCATGAACGTCCGGATTATTTACAGCCTATTTTCCAGGCAACGGACGATTCACCAGTCCAACATGGTCATTACTCATCACTGTCCGTAATACAGGATGAGGAAACAAGTTTTTCGGATGTTAATCTTCCGCTTCCGATGAATCCACTTATTCTAGTGAATCATGGAAAAACGTTACTGTTTCTCCGGATTTGTCTCTAGGAGAACAGCGACAAGTTTCGGCTATGTTACAAACATTTCAGGATGTCCTTACTGACATCCCTGGACAAACTCATGTCATTGAACATGACATTATTCTAACTGACCATAATCCTATTAGGGTCAGATCTTATCCTATCCCTATACATTTTCAAGCACAGGTTGAGAAGGAGTTGGATGAGATGATAGATGTAAAAATAATTGAGCCATCCACTTCTGCGTATTCTTCGCCGATGGTTATTGTTCGAAAAAAAGACAATAACATACGTCTTTGCGTTGACTATCGCAAATTGAATCAAGTTACGAAGTTCGATGCTGAACCTATGCCTTTACTAGAAGAGCTACTTACTAGGCTTTCTAAATCTCATTTTTTCACTAAACTAGATTTGTCTAAAGGATATTGGCAAGTTCCTTTATCTGAACGCGCCAAACCAATTACGGCTTTTTCTACACCTAGAGGCCTTTTTCAATGGAATTTCATGCCTTTCGGCCTTATGAACGCACCAGCTACATTCGTACGCATGATGCGTCGAATTCTATCTTATCGGTCAGATGTCATCGCGTATCTAGACGACATCTGTCTTTTCAGCGATACTTGGGAAGATCACTATTCGGGGTTAGTTGAATTGCTGTCTACTCTACGCGAGTATAACCTGACAGCGAAACCCTCTAAAGCCTGCATTGGTTTTAGCGAAATTTCTTTCTTAGGCCATCGAGTGGGTCATGGCTTCCTAAAGACAGAGGACCATAATATCACTAAGATACTTAACATCTCTATTCCTAAGACTAAAAAGCAAGTGCGAAGTCTCTTAGGTCTTATTCAATTTTATGGAAGATTCATTCCGAATCTATCCTCTATCATGGCACCTCTTTCTACACTACTAAAAAAAGGGTCGCCTAATATGGTCCACTGGTCACAAGAATGCCAATCCTCTTTGGATAAGATCAAAACTTTGTTTTCATCACCACCTATTTTAGTGTTACCTACTATAGATAAGACATTTGTTCTTCGTAGTGACGCTTCATCCACTGGGATTGGAGCGGCACTAATGCAAGAGTACTCTGGAACTCTGCATCCTGTAATGTATATCTCCAGAAAGCTTAATGCTGCAGAAAGGAATTATTCGGTTTTAGACCGTGAACTATTGGCTATGGTATGGTCAATTCTCAAATTACAAAGATTCCTTCTAGGCGCACATTTCATAGTAGAAACCGATCAGAAAGCTCTTACGGCTATACAGAGTGAGAATTTGAACAGTTCGAGGTCTACTCGATATGCAATTGCTCTTCAACCTTTTCATTTTTCGGTACAAGCTATCCGTGGATCAGATAATGTGATGGCAGACATTTTGTCTAGATGCCCACATAATTCCACCTAACTGTTGAGTCTTGGACTTCTTAACACTTCCAACTCTACAACAGTTTTTCTTTTCTATATCAAGATAGATACACATTGTGATTTGTAATATAGTGATTGTATCACTACTATGACTACGTTCATTGATATATATATTCACCGATACTCGTTGATGATTTTTCTTTTTTGTCAATCATGTACTTATAATGCTTAAATGTGAAATTGTTATATGCATTATGTCATTGCCAGCATTGTAGTATACGTTGGTGGCACCTCCCTGGAAACATTTATGCTTAAGAGAAATGCTTTCTCTGAGATGTTGAGATGTATTCTCACAATCGATATATGCTTCGACTTTACCTTAATTTGAAATTATAAATTGCTCTTATTAGTCATCTGCGCATTATTCGTGCGTGGTGAGCCTATTGTATGTTGCTCTCGGATGAAAAAAAAAAGTGATAGGCTTACCAGTCTGTTGTTTTTCTGTTGTCTGGTCTTCTACTTCTTTATTTCTTACTGAGTGCCTGATAACTACCTTTGTGTGTTGTTTGTTTATTTATTTACTGTTTACAGGCCTCGGGTTTCCCCTCCTTATATGTTTATGTGTTTATATATATATATATATATATATATATATATATATATATATATATATATATATATATATATATATATATATATATATATATATATATATATATATATATATATATATATATATGTGGTGTCTGCCCATGCACACCACATGTTGGATTTATTGAGTTTGAGTCAGTGCTGATAAATGCGGCACTATTTGGAATATTGAAAATAAGGCGCACCGGAAAATGAGAGAAGAGAGATGTTTATAATGTGTATGGCCAAGGTGTTAAGAAAAATCCTTGAGCTTTGTGGCCGCTGTGTTTTCTTGCATTGGGAACATATTGCGAAGTGTTCACCTTTCTAAATGGATGTGGTTTGTACAAGAGGAGGAATACTCTTGGCATATGATTAATACTGTATTGATGAGGTTTGGTAATTAAGGATTAATCTTGACGATCGCTTCTGTATGCTACAAGGAATATACGTTATTAAAGGATGTTGAGTTCGTTAAAAAGGAAGACTGTTTTAGTTCGTCATTGGTGATTGGGTCAGTTAAAGAACCCACATGTATGTTGTTGAGTATGGAATAAAACTATAATCGTTGGGTCACCCTGGACGTAACAGAATAACGAGCATTATTATGAAACAACAGCAGGAGTAATCAAATATACATTAACATAATCAACATATACTTGAACTGTGGACAGGGGTAGCAATTTACCGGAAATAATAATAAACGAACCCACAATATATTCAAACAGCGCCCCACCACAGATATGGAAGGCTGTCGTCCGTTGGATTTGAAGGACATTTGAAGGTTGCTCAAGTTATTGGCAGACAGAGTCCTTTGTTGGGACAATATCGGGAAGTTTGATCAATCTATCGCTGTTCAACAATGAACATTTTATGCAGAGACAGCTGTTGGAATGCAACTTTGTGCAGACATGAAATTTACAATATTCGTATACTAGGTCATGCCCAGACCTGGTACCTTACTTGAGGATCAGAAAAAAAAAACATTATATCCATGACGAAATCGTTCACGCTTATTTACCATGAGAGGGATGCTATACCAATCTGACGAATATCTTCACGGGAGAAATATGAATCTGGGATTTTACGAGGAGGTCGTTTCGCTGGACAAGTGGACTCGGAAGTACTAGATCAAACCATTAGGACATTGATAAGGTCACCTCATCAGTTTATTCGGTCACTCGTTGGAAATTAACATTTCGTCTCTATCATTATATATTGACACTATCTCTGCAATGTGTCTCACACGAGTGAAGGTCGGACATTTTCGACGTTGAATTCATGTCCAAGAGTCCTAGTTAACTGAATAATTAGTGAACGATTCAATGTGATATTGCGTAGAACGATGCATTGGAGTTACATCGTGGAGTGGATACTCATGGTCGATTCAGATAATTGATGTTTTTGTAACGTCATGGTTGTTGGTCCTATCATTGTTGGGCAAATCTCGCTTCTTTTGTGTTATATGTTTCTTTTCTTTGTCTCTTGCGGGCGACTGTTTAGGAGGCATTTTACGTTTCAGTGTCGTATTTCTATAGGTTGATTGCATTAATTTCTTTCAGGGATTCAGCATTTAGTGCTGTCGTGATTACCGCTCTGTTTGAAATTAAGGCTTTCATGCGTGTTAGCTGTGCTGTGATTTGTCGTATTTTTTTTTAAATTTCAATTTTGTTTGGAAATTTAGTCTGGCGTGGGTCTTTCCTGGCTATCTTTTGTAAAATTTACATTAATGGTAAAAGTGATTTGTCGTTTTGTCTCGTTTATTACTGGTGGAAACTTTAATTTTTTTTTTTGTCTTAGAATTTTTGACTATTTACAATTTTGTCGTTTCCTTATTTTGTTTCCATCCATGTCTTTCGTTATCCATGGCATGTGATAATTTTCCTTTGCAGCATACATATGATTCATTATTTATTGATCAACTATAATACAATAATATTGCTTGTTATATATCCTACGATTCTTGTAGATAACAAGAAGCATAATCATACACGATAATTATATCACGTCTAAGTGAGTTGTGCAGGTGATATAGTTATATATATATATATATATATATATTCACATTGTGACTACACCAATCAGACACACTATCCCATAGTGTGATGGACTAAGTAAGGCAGAGGATAACATAGATATTGATTTATTGTTTATAAAAGTTATACTTCTTAGTATACTATGGCGACTCTTGACTATTTTATTAAACAAGGAAAGGCACTGAGTATGGAAGGTGATATTTAAAAAAATTTTGCTTTGACTGCATATGAAAAAGCAGAGGCAAAAGAAGAAAGAGAAAGAAATGAGAAAAAAGAAAGAGAAGAAAGGGAATTTTCTATGGCGCAAGAAAAAGCAAATAAGGAAGAAAGAATTCGTATGGCAGAAATCGCTGCGGAACGAGAGAAAATGGAACATAAAAAGGCAATTCGTTTAGCTGAAATTGCTGCCGAGGAGGCAAAATTTGAAAGGGAGAAAGCTTTTGAGGTTGAGAAACTTCGTTTTCAACAACATCATGTTTCCCATGATTCTGATAGTAATGGTTCATCGAAGAAGGCAATCACAACCCCTAATTTTAATTTAAGACTACCACCCTTTTCTCCTCCTCACGACGATATAAGTTTTTATTTATTAAGATTTCAGGAAAGAGTCTCTTGCTTAAATATTGATAAAGATTCGTGGTCTGGTGTTTTTTTCGGGTCTCCTCACAGGTGATGCAGTTGGGGTCTATCTGGGTATAGACCAAGATAAAAGACATGATTTTCAGGTCGTAAAGGCAGCATTTATACGCAGATATGGTCTGGATCAGGAAGGCTATAGACAAAAGTTTCGATCCATGTTGCCGGTAGAGGGTAAAAATTTTGAGGATTTTGTTTCCTCCATAAAACTATGTCTCCAAAGATGGGTTGAACAGGCTTCTATCCCTAAAACTTTTGAAGGATTATGTGATCTCTTATTAAGAGATAAAATTGTTTCTTCGGTAAACCAGGATATTGTATCATTCTTACAAGAACGTAATCCGACTAGTATCGAGGAAATGGAAAAATTAGGTCAACAATTTTCCGTTGCTCATCCAAACTTGTCATTGAGCAGAGCAAAAGTCTTGGACTCATCTACTGCGTGTGCTGCGACGCACGGGAGATCGCGCACTCGTAGTTTAGATAGACGATATAATCATAGAGAAAATAATCACACATCCTATAGGGGTAAATATAATTTTTACCATAATCGCTCACCTTCACGGGGTAGAGACAGGCATAATTTCAACAATTATAACAATAACCAATGATATCGAAATAACCAGAATTCACACAACAAATATACTGACAATCATAATTTGTCACCGCGGGGTGGCCATTATGACAGGGACAACAATGGACATTCTCATTCAGACAATTTTTCAGATCGCAGAAGATCTCACTTCGTTAGAAGTCATAATAGAGCACGCTCACAAGCCAATGCTTGTCAGACGGTAGATAGAAATGTCAGTAATGACATTCATTCAACCAATAATCACGCCAATGCGTGTAACGTTGATTTAGAAAATTCTAATAATTGTACAGAATGTAAGATGTTATTTCAACCTTGAGCTACACCACGGCTTAAATGTGGACATGTCTTACCAGTGTTGTCATCTTATGACGGTGTTGGTACTCTCACTTTACATAATGGGTTTTTGTTTAACACTCCAATTAAAATTTTAAGGGACACGGGTTGCACAACTGTCGGGATAAGAAGGTCGTTAATCCCTCCGTCGTGTTTCACTGGAACGTCAGTGAAATGCATAACTTTCGGAGGCACGGTAGAGGTATATCCCATGGCCGACGTAACAATTACCACGCCATTCTTTACTGGGAAAGTTCGTGTATGTGTTCTCAACCAGCCTTGCTGTGACTTGATTTTGGGAAACATAAAGGGTATAAAAGAATGTTCTACTGATGAAATTTCTGCATGGGAAAGAGAATATCTTTCTTTATCCAATGCTGTGACTACTAGAGCACAGTTGGTTGCAGAAGCAAATGAACTTAATGATAGCAATAATATCCCACACATGACAACAAGTCATTACATAGATAAAAATGCATTCATTAACCAACAAAAAGATGACTCTTCTTTGGGACGTTTATTCACTTTAGATACGGCTAAAACTATTACACAGACAAATAATGCCAGACATTGGTATCAATTTCATGACAATATTTTGATACGTTGTTTTGACAATTATTCTTCAGTACTCAGACAAATTGTAGTACCTACGTCATTTCGATCACTAGTTTTATCTAAAGCACATGATGTTCCTTTTGCGGGTCATATGGGGATTGCCCGCACAGCTTATAGATTGATGGCACATTTTTTTTGGCCAGGGGTTCATAAGGACGTCGCAACGTTTTGTAAATCATGCACTGTTTGTCAGGGAGTTGCACGGAAGGGTGCGCATCAGTTTGCACCCCTACAGACCACAGATATCTCTGTGCGTCCTTTTTATAAGATGGCTGTCGACATAATCGGGCCTCTTCCGGTGTTATCATCCAGAGGATTCCGCTTCATCTTAACGTGTATCGATCTATGCACCAGATGGCCTGAAGCCATACCTGTTAAGTCCATAACAACAATGTCGGTGACTGATGCATTATTATCGATATTTTCACGTATCGGATTTCCTGAAGAGCTTCTGTCAGATCATGGCACGCAATTCACTTCAGGTATGTTCTCGGAAATTTGTGATGTGCTTCACATCCGTCATACATTGAGTGCCAGATTAAATCCGCAATCAAACGGAGTTGTAGAACTCTGGAATTCTACATTAAAACAGATATTGGGCAAAGTAACAACAATGTTTCCCCATGATTGGGACCGGTTGATACCAGCGGTTCTCTTTGCGTATAGAGAAGTTCCTAATCGTCAAACCGGATTCTCACCATTTCAATTAGTTTTCGGGGCTAATCCAAGAGGACCAATGTCTATCTTACATGATTTGGTGATAACAAATGATGATAATACGATTACGAAATCTAGTCACCAATATGTCACAGATCTACGCCAATGCATTGTGGACGCATGTGAAATCGCGACTGAAGCATCAGAATTAGCAAAATATAAGACTCGGTCGCGTATTAATCGTGATAGAAGATTAACATCATTATCGATTAACGATGAAGTTTTTGTTCTCTTGCCACTTAAAGGTGATCATTTGTTGGTTACGTGGCAAGGTCCTTTTAAAGTTGTGGGTAAGAAAACCGACGTAGATTACATCATCGACATTAGGGGTAAAAGAAAAACATTCCACACTAACATGTTACAACCGTACATTTCTCGACCTCTTCCACTCAAACATATTTGGGAATCTATCACAAATCAATCTCCGCATCTGGCATCTATTGCTTTAGTTGATGAAGTAGCAACTAGTTTCGCGGATGTACCGCTTGATTTTCCTGTGGTACCTATCCAAGCCTCTGAAACTTGGAAGGATGTAATCATTTGTAACGATTTACCTTCAGATCAGAAGAATCAGATTCTCAATCTATTGAAATCTTTTGAAGATGTGTTGTCTGATCTGCCTGGACGAACTAACATTATTTCTCACGAAATAAAATTATCGGATCCCACTCCGATTAAGTTACGACCGTATGCAATTCCTTTGCATATCAGAGAGCAGGTTGATAACGAGGTCGACAATATGTTGAAAATGGGGATAATCTCTCCATCAGATTCTCCATTTTGTTTTCCGATGGTGGCAGTACGGAAGAAAGACAAATCCATTCGTATATGCATTGATTTCCGTCGACTAAATAAAGTCACGATATCAGATTCTGAACCAATGCCTGTGCTGGAGGACTTGCTACCTCATTTAGCTTCTGCTACTTTCTTTAGCAAATTCGATTTATCAAAAGGGTATTGGCAGATCCCTTTGACCGAAGAATGTAAACCGTTGACGGCATTTGCAACAGCGAAGGGTTTGTTCCAATACAATGTCATGTGTTTTGGGCTCAAAAATGCACCTGCAACTTTTGTACGGATGATGCGTCGAGTATTTGGGAACCGTTCTGACCTAATATCTTATATAGATGATATTTGCATGTTTCATGACACATGGGAAGAGCATGTAGATGGTATACAATCTTTACTCCTGACACTAAGAATACACAATCTCACAGCCCGTCCATCCAAAATAGAAATTGGATTCAATGAAATTTCATTTCTAGGACACAAAATTGGCAGACATGTAATACAGCCTGATGAATCTAATTTAAAACGCATACTTGATCTTACAATTCCAACTACAAAGAAGCAAGTACGGAGTCTATTAGGATTGGTGAATTTTTACCACAAGTTTATTCCAAGGTTCTCGTCTTTGACTGCTGTCTTATCTGATCTAACTAAAAGAGGTATGCCTAACAAAGTAGTTTGGACAGAACAATGTAACCATGCATTACAAAACATTAAGACTCATTTTTCACAGTATCCTATATTAAGACTGCCAGATTTAAAAAGATCATTTACTGTTGTAACAGATGCTTCGCTCCATGCAATAGGCGGGTGTTTGGGACAAAGTTTTGATGGCAAGTTTCATCCGATTTACTACTTGAGTAGGAAACTGTCGGAAGCCGAATCTAAATACTCTATTTTCGACAGAGAACTTTTGGGTATAGTATGGACTTTGAATAAACTTCAAAAGTATGTGGTAGGTACGCATTTTACTATAATGACAGATCAGAGAGCGTTAACATATCTCCAAACCTGTAAATCACCAAGTGCAAGACTTACGAGATTCGCATTGCAGTTGCAAGCGTATGACTTTGATATCGTCCATATAGAAGGACATAATAATGTAATCGCTGATACTCTGTCGAGAGTAATACATTGAAATACGTAACTGTCCTGGGTACAGGAAGTGACAACAAACATTATTTATGTTCATAATCAATTGATAGGTAGATTATATAGCGATATTTTCGTAGCATTAATATGTTGCTCACAAGTTGTTGCCACATATTTTAACTGCATTTCACTCATCGTGATATCATTTCACTCATTGCTTGAATTTGATTTTCCTTTTTATCAGTATAGTTAATGATGGCCTGGAAACCTGCAGTTTCCAGTAGCGCGCAAGGGGGGTAATATGTGGTGTCTGCCCATGCACACCACATGTTGGATTTATTGAGTTTGAGTCAGTGCTGATAAATGCGGCACTATTTGGAATATTGAAAATAAGGCGCACCGGAAAATGAGAGAAGAGAGATGTTTATAATGTGTATGGCCAAGGTGTTAAGAAAAAAACCTTGAGCTTTGTGGCCGCTGTGTTTTCTTGTAAGTTCCATTGGGAACATATTGCGAAGTGTTCACCTTTCTAAATGGATGTGGTTTGTACAAGAGGAGGAATATTCTTGGCATATGATTAATACTGTATTGATGAGGTTTGGTAATTAAGGATTAATCTTGACGATCGCTTCTGTATGCTACAAGGAATATACGTTATTAAAGGATGTTGAGTTCGTTAAAAAGGAAGACTGTTTTAGTTCGTCATTGGTGATTGGGTCAGTTAAAGAACACACATGTATGTTGTTGAGTATGGAATAAAACTATAATCGTTGGGTCACCCTGGACGTAACAGAATAACGAGCATTATTATGAAACAACAGCAGGAGTAATCAAATATACATTAACATAATCAACATATACTTGAACTGTGGACAGGGGTAGCAATTTACCGGAAATAATAATAAACGAACCCACAATATATTCAAACAGCGCCCCACCACTATATATATATATATATATATATATATATATATATATATATATATATATATATATATATATATATATATATATATATATATATATATATATATATATATATATATATATATATATATATATATATATATATATATATATACAATGTAGATATTTTTTATTATATTTATCTGTCGGAGGGAAGGTATTTTTTTTTAGAATCAGGATGCTTTCCTGTTCAAAGATATATCACCCATGATTGATACTGTTGTTTTATGGATTATCTCCCCTGGAGATCAAATTTGGCGTATGAATCTGGATTTCGTTAGTCTGTGCCTTGTTGGGCCAGAAAACAGATTGTTCCTGTTTAGGTTTATGCAAGAATGTTTATGGTCCGAGTCTATGTTTACTCTGGGTCTATTTCAAACGATTCGGTCTTATATCGTGATATCTTGGTATGTTTAAGTGGAACTATTTTTCCTTGTACTGTACTTTGGGGTCAGGTGTTTTCGGCGCATGAAGAGAGGTTAGAGAGTTCTTTGGTGATGAAGGAGCCTGGCGGGACGTCATGTCTTAGATCTGTCCAAAGTTTGTGATCTCTTCGATTGATTATGGGACGAAGATAGTTTCTTCTAGGATTGTTTAATCCATGAGTTCCCCAGTGTTGATTCAGTAACGCCAGGAGAGTTTTTGTGTTTGCTAGTATATTTCGTATGGCAAGGTAAAGAACTGTTCACTGAACTCTTTCATTTCTAGGCTCAGATGGGCAGACGCCGATATGAATTTACCTATCTATATATGTCGGGACGACATGTTATCCAGCAACACTGAATATGTTTATAAGCAGCAACTATGATGACAGAATATGCTGATTCTGGTAGAATCATTTATTGTTGATGAACAAAGCTTCGATTGAAGATTTGCTATACATCCGTATAGTGAGCGATGCTCAACAGGGAACCAGAAGCCATTTTGGAATTCTATTTATTTTGGAATCCTACTTATTGTCGATCATCAATAGAGAACGGGAATGTCCCCTTATTATCAGGTGATGATTAAGAGATCACAGTTATAAAGGAAACCCAATACTAGTGGGTTAACATTATCTTCGCATAGATTTGCTGTAATTTACCTAAAGGAATCTTCGGTAGAAAAGAGGTCCTGTTTAGGAGTCAAGTTTGAACTGTATGTATTAACTGACATGCTTGGTCAGTAAGGCCTGACGATTGTATTAATAGACAATGGAAATCTAAGTGCTTGTTTACAGATGTTCCATTGCAATGTTATTCAACATGAATGCTAACTTATGATGGTAGACTATTGATCAACACTATGCTGTTTATGTCAACTTATGTTTTTGTAACGATGCTCGTACTGTCCATGTGCACGTCCGATTAAATAATATGAAACGACCACAGTAGTCCAGCCATCCTTGACTTCCACCTGTGATTGGAGTGAGTGACCTGTGCACCTGTCGAACTATCATTCATTCGCGTTTGTCATTATTGATGTTCACACTCACCCATTGCACCAGTATACACGCACTTAACAGTACACCTTGTCAGGGCCCCAACAGTCGGTAACCTGACCTATGTACCGAACATTGTGACTGGAAGAGCTTTACCAATGTGATGTTTAACAACTACCAGTACTACATCTTATCAATGTAAAAAAAAAAAAAGGTAAAGGAACCCGTTACACGCCCATTGAGGCATATTGGGAATATGGTGTTAGGCCCATATTATCTTGACCGTCGGCACACTAGGGGTGATGTGGTCGGCATCACGCCGGCCGCCTTAACCTTATCAATCTAATCTTATTAATCTTATCAATGTAGTGGCACTTTATCCAAGCAGAGCACATAAAAGCGTCTTTATCAACAGGTGATCTTTATCAGTGACGTAGTCTCGCCCGGGCGTAAATTTCACTGCACAGCGACTTTATAAACACCCTGTACATACCATATAATAATAATGCTCATAGCGGAAATGATTCACAGCGACGCCTTTTTTGCCTGTCGTTTGTAATGAGTTTCTGGAGCATCTCTCACAAAGTTCCAACAATAGTCTGCTAGCATTGCTGCATTCCATTTCCCTTGGTACCTTTTTTCGAGGGTAGTGATGTCCTGATGAAATCGTTCCCAATGCTCGTCACTGACAACACCGCAGTTAGCAGGGAAGAAATCCAGAAGAGAGTGTAAAAAGTGTAATTTCAAAGACATGTTGCACCCTAGTCTCTCGTAGCGATGCAAGAGGGTTTCTACAAGCTCCTGGTAATTGTCAGCCTTATTGTTTCCTGGAAAATTTGTGGCCACTAGCTGGAAAGCATTCCAAGCTAACTTGTCATCACCTGTGAGGATATCATCAAAACGCTGATCTAGGAAGAGCTGACGTATCTGTGGATCGACAAATACACCTTCCTTGATTTTGGCCTCACTAAGTCTTGGAAATTTATCACGAAGGTATAAAAATCCTGCCCCATTTCGATCCATGACCTTTACAAAATTCTTCATTAGTCCAAGTTTGATGTGGAGAGGAGGGAGTAAGATCTTGTGGGATTCTATAAGTGGTTCGTTAAGTACATTATTTTCCCCCAGGTCAAGTGATTGTCGTTGGGGCCAATCCTTTTTCTTGTAGTGGGAAGTCCTGGCACGGCTGTCCCACAGACAGAGGAAACAGCAAAACTTTGTGTAACCCTACTGTAGCCCCATCAAGATGGCAATGACCTTCAGGTCACCACAAATCTGCCACTTATACTTGTCATAGTTGATGGTGTGTAACAGTTGTTTCATGTTGTTGTACGCTTCTTTCATGTGGACTGCATACCCGGGTGGAATAGATGGTAAAACGTTACCATTATGGGGCAGCACAGCTTTTAAGCTCAACTTCGACGAATCAATGAACAGCCTCCAATCGCCGTCTTTGTAGTTAATGTGTAGTGCTGCCATCAGACCCGCTATATCAACGCAAGCAATGAGGTTATCTGTCATTTTGAAATATGGAAGCAGATCTTTTTGCCGAGCACGAAACACAGACACATGCACATTCTCTTCTAGAAGATTCCATTGCTGCAGTCTGGACCCCAATAGCTCTGCTTTATTTTTTGGCAATTCCAGATCTCTCACTAGATTCAGTTCACTCTGGATAATTTTATGTGGCTGGGCAGACTCTTCAATAGGCACGACATCAGTCCACTGGCCTTATTATCTTCTTCATCATCCAGAGTATAAGATTATGGTGGGTCCTGAACAGGAAGTCCTTCCCCGTGAGGCACTGGCCGCATAGCATAGGGGATATTCGGATAGGTCACAGGTCGCTTTTTCTTCTTAGAAATACCATGTCCAGTTAGAGGAGTCATATAAAAGTAACAATCATTAAGATGGTTTGTCGGTTCCCTCCACACCAGTGGAACTGCAAAACGCATCGATCGTCCTTTTCGGTTCAACCAGCAGCGCAGATTCGTTGCACAGGATTGACAACATATGTGTGGGGCCCAATACCCGTCCCGCTCACCGATCTCATAACCAAAATAAAGGCTGTAAGCTTTCTTTATCATTGGTGTAATGGGTCGCCTTTGTGATGGCAAAGTTATTTGTTCGCAAATAAAGCAATAATAATCCGCACTGTTCCCACATTCACGAGGCATCTTGAACGACACGTCTGCGCTCACAGAATCCACAACACAAATGATGACAAGGAGGAAAAGTGGTTGCAATGACTGCTACAGATTGCGTCATCCATTTGGCGCTCAATGCTATCCGTCTCGTGGGGAATCACGCGCCAGGGATATAGAAAAGAGAAGGACTGGGTCATTCGCGTCGGGAAGGTGAAGCCACCAGCCTACTGAACCCCAAACACCCCCCCCTCCCCCTCCTTTCCAACGGATTTTGAAAACTAGAGCTAATTCGCGATTTTTAAGTTCATATTCGTGATCAGCATGTCCAAATTAGTTAACAATAGCTACTTTTGTCTGGGATACATTTTGGCTGTTGTCCAGTGAATTATCATAATTTTTGTCTTCTCGATATTAATGTCGAGTCCATATTCATGACTTATACTGTTCACTTGCTTCACTAGTTCTTGTAACTCCTGTTCGCTTTCAGCCAACAACACAGTATCATCTGCATATCTAAGGTTGTTTATTGACCTTCCACTGATGTCCACTCCTGGTATTTCCTGTATCTGTTTGAAAATATTTTCGGTGTATAGATTAAATAGGCAGTGGGACAGCACACAACTTTGTCGGACACCTCTTTTTATGTCTATGTATGGTGAATAATTCCTCCAGATCTAACTGTGGCAGTTTGCTCCCAATAAAGGTTACTGAAAATCTATGTACAAGCAAATAAAGGAGTTAACAGGCAGAAGGACACAAACAGAAACTGGCTGTTTGAAATCAAAAGAAGGAACATTCTTAAAGTGTCATGAGAACATAATAGAAAGGTGGACAGAATATATCAAGTAGCTGTATGGTAATGAAAGACCAGATTTGAACGACCAGAACAGTTGTGAAGGACCTCTAATACTTGTGGCAGAAGTAGAGGATGCCATGCGCCACATGAAGAAAGACAAAGCGCCTGGACCAGATAATGTAACAGTAGAGGAAATGGAAGCTTTGGGAGAATTTGGAGTAGAAGTGATAACAACACTCTTAAATCGTGTGCAACAGTAGTCGAATACCTCATGATCTATTAAAATCCATATTCATAGCTTTGCCAAAGAAACCTGGAGCCATGGAATGTGAAGAACATCGCACCATTAGTCTTATAAGTCATGTGACCAAAATATTATTAAGAATTGTCACGAGAAGAGTGAGAAATAAAATTAAACCAGAAATCATTGATGAACAGTGAGGATTTGTAGAAGGTAAAGGCACAGACAATGCTATATATATTATAAGAACATTAACAGAAAAAGCCATAGAAGTAAAAATAGATCTGTACTTGTGCTTTATAGATTACACTAAGGCATTTGACAAAGTGAAACATGAGGAAATTATCAAAATGTTATAAAGCATTAACATTGATTGTAAAGACTTGGGGATAATAAAGAACATGTATGATAAAGGTTGATAACGTTGGATTTTTATTCCCGTTAATGATATCCACCAAAAGATAGATATAAGTGGATGGAAGCAGACATCATCATCATCATCAGTTGATAAGATCTCTATGGTGTTGTTTGCTCCACTGTAGTGTATGGAATGTCAACTTGACCTACGCAGTGGTGTGTAGACATGGATTGAGTGTATAATGTGCGAATGATGATAAAGGTTCGTGGTGTTGACAAAAAATGTTCTTTTCTCACACTCATGTATGGCTGGAAGTCATCGACACCAACGACTGTGTACCTTTTCTAAAGTTTAATTGGACGTACACACTCGACAGCACAGATAGTGACAAATCACAGGTTGCCATAATACATCATAGTACAGTGGATAAATGGTCTTGCAATGTTACATGGGCACTCATGTAGAATAAGTGTATAATGGACTGTCAGTAGCCAAGCACTCAGTATCGCCCATACATATATCATCTGACTTCACTGACTGAGCACGTCAGCTTATAAACAATATTTCAGATGGCTTCTAAACCTAATCTCGTCTAGCGACGATTCTTCAACATAATGTTCAGCACATATTTTTCCATATAATAATATTGAACCGCTAGCAATGGGTTCTCATGTGTAGCAGTGATCTCTGGACTGATCAAGCGATAATACGGGCATCCCTTTTCTCTTCTTGAAAGTCACTACATGTTTTGGTTCCAAGATGGCTTCACTCGTGAGCTGTCACTCACGTTTGGATACAGATAATGAATCTGTCCTAAAGTTAGTCATTCATAAAACATTTCATTGCTCTGTAGATTTGATCATGAACAATTGACTGCAATCTACAGGATATAGTGCTGCTAGGAATCGAAGTCGTTTTCATCGAGTCAAATATATTCTCTTAGACATTCAAATCGTAACTATCGAAAATGGTGGCTTCGATCGAGAGTTCATAAGAGTATCTTTGATTACCTTGGTATAGGAAATATGAAACTGCCATTCCTTGGCAATACGACTAAACACTGGGGTAAAGCATACACGATAGGTTTAGACGACTATCACCTTCCCCACAAATACTGAGATCACTTTTTCCCCGGCGACAGGCCGACATGGAAAAACACAGTCCCTATCAGGACGAAGCCAAATCACACCACACTCTAGCGACACATCCGCCGAATAGCCTTCGACCTCTCTACAGACAACAGAACATATAGTTCGACTTAGATATGTAAAGATATACAGATATAAGACAGACTCGTCCTACTCAGACAAACAATACACATAAATTCAGGCCATAGATATTCTGAAGCAAGAACAATCTATTATTACCCAAACAACGAATAAATCGCAGTAAAATGGATTTATCCGCGGAGTTTGATCGAAAGAGCCGACACAACTTTCAAGGGAAGTAACTCAATAATGACTTTCCCTTAAGCACTATTTTGCTTTCACAATATTTGCGAAGATAACAAGAATACCAATGTATAATATTGTAAGATATCAAAGACTGCACGTAACAGTCTTACCACACCTCCCGGGAAAAAAAAAATGGAACATTTTTTTTCTTTTTGAAATACATCTAGGAGCAACGTACAATAGGCTCACAACGCATGAATAATGCGCAGATGAAAATATCAGGAATACCTATAACGCCTAATATGAGGCTAAGTCGACTTATGGAGCAACTGGTGAGAATGTGTCTCATAAACTGAGAGAAATTATTTCTCTACAAGTATATTTTTCCAGGAAGGTGTCATCAAAGTATAATACAATTCTGGCAATTACACAATGCCTAAAAAAATTCATATCATCATTTCGTATTAGATATCTTAAATTTATGATTTATGAAGAAAAAAATCATCAAAGCACAGCGGTGAATAAACATCAATGAACCGCTATGTAGTGATACAATCATTATATTATTAAATTACAAATGTGTATCTATCATGATATAGAAAAGGAACTACTATAGAACTAGACATATCAAGAAGTCTAAGCCCTAATAGTTATGTGGAATCATGTGGGCATCTTGACAGAATGTCTGCCATCACATTATCTGATCCACGAATAGCTCGCACAGAGAAATGAAAAGGTTGAAGAGCAATTGCATATCGAGTAGACCTCGAGCTCTTCAAATTCTTACTCTGTATAGCAGTAAGAGCTTTTTGGTCGGTTTCTACTATGAAATGGGCGCCTAGAAGGAATCTCTGTAGTTTGAGGATCGACCAAACCATAGCTAATAGCTCACGGTCTAAAACCGAATAATTCCTTTCTGCCGCATTACGTTTTCTGGAAATATACATTACAGGATGCAGAGTTCCAGAGTACTCTTGCATTAGTGCCGCTCCAATCCCAGTGGATGAAGCGTCACTACGAAGAACGAATGTCTTATCTTTAGTGGGTAGCACTAAAATAGGTGGTGTTGAAAACAATGTTTTAATCTTATCCAGAGAGCATTGGCATTCCTGAGACCAGTGGACCACATTAGGCGAACCTTTCTTTAGAAGTGTTGAGAGAGGTGCCATGATAGAGGATAGATTCTGAATGAATCTGCCATAAAATTGAATAAGACCTAACAGACTTCTCACCTGTTTTTTTTAGTCTTAGGGATTGAGATGTTAAGTATCTTACTAGTATTATGGTCCTCTGTCTTTAGGAAACCATGACCAACTCGGTGGCCTAGGAAAGAAATTTCGCTAAAACCAATATAGGCTTTAGAGGGTTTCGCTGTCAGGTTGTGCTCACGCAAAGTAGACAGCAATTCATCTAACCCTGAATAGTGATCTTCCCAAGTATCGCTGAAAAGACAGATGTCGTCTAGATATGCAATGACATCTGACCGATAAGATAGGATTCGGCGCATCATGCGTACGAACGTAGCTGGTGCGTTCATAAGACCGAAAGGCATAAAATTCCATTGGAACAAACCTCTAGGTGTTGAAAAAGCCGTGAGAGGTTTGGCGCGTTCAGATAAAGGAACTTGCCAATATCCTTTAGACAAATCAAGTTTAGTGAAAAAAATGAGATTTGGAGAGTCGAGTAAGTAGCTCTTCCAGTAAAGGCATAGGTTCGGCATCGAACTTAGTTACTTGATTCAATTTTCGATAGTCAACGCAAAGACGTATGTTATTGTCTTTTTTACGCACAATAACCATCGGCGAAGAATATGCAGAGGTGGATGGTTCGATTATTTTCAAATCTATCATCTCATCCAACTCTTTCTCGACCTGTGCTTGAAAATGTATAGGTATAGGATAAGGTCTAATCCTAATAGGAGTATGGTCAGTTAGAACAATGTCATGTTGAATGACATTCGTTTGTCCAGGGATGTCAGTGAGTACATCCTGAAATGTTTGCAACATAGTTGAAACTTGTCGCTGTTCTCCTAGAGACAAATCAGGAGAGACAGTAACGTTCTTCCATGATTCACTGGAATGAAGTGGGATCATTGGAAGAGGAAGATTTACATCTGAAAAACTTGTTTCCTCATCCTGTATCACGGACAGTGATGAGTAATGACCATGTTGTACTGGAGAATTGTCCGTTGCTTGGAAAATGGGTTGCAAATAATCCGGACGTTCATGGAATTCAGTAAGCATATTGATGTGGAAGGTTTTATGCTTCCCATCAATATCGACAATATAGTCGACATCGGAAATTTTCGATATTATATCGTACGGACCTTTCCAAGAAATAAGTAATCTGTTTTCCCTACAAGGTAGTAATACAAATGCTTTGTCACCAGGACAAAGTTGTCGTAAGCATCTCTTCTTATTGGCAAATTGCCTTGCCTTCTGTTTCGCAAATTCAGAAGAAGAAGTTGCTAATTTGCATGCTTCGATAATTTTTTTGTCTCAACGCGATGACATATTCGTAGGATGACTTTGTGTCATCGTCAATATTGTCAGATGTTATGAGATCGTGAAGCAACGACATAGGGCCACGCGGACGCACGCCAAAGACGAGTTCAAAGGGAGAAAATCCCGTATGTTCATTGGGTACCTCTCTGTAAGCGAAGAGGGCCGCAGGTAAAACTCTGTCCCAGTCTTGAGGATGATCCTCAGTTATCTTCCCCAGTAAGTTTTTAAGTGTTCTATTAAGGCGTTCGACCATACCATTAGACATTGGATGGTAGATACTACTTAAAGATCTATCTATCTGCAGAGTAGACATTACTTGAGACATGGTATCTGATATTAGTTGGGTGCCATGGTCTGACAATATCTCTCCGGGGAACCCCAGACGAGAAAATATAAGCCAAAGAGCATCTGCAATATCAGCAGTAGTAATGCTCTTCAGAGGAATAGCCTCTGGCCAACGTGTGCACATATCAACACACGTCAAGATAAACTGATGTCCTCTGGCAGACTTGATCTTAAATGGACCAATAATGTCTATGGCCATTTTTTGAAACGGCCGAATAGGAATGTCCGCCGCCTGAATGGGTGCAGCATGCCGTGGACCTTTGGATTTAACTTCCTGACATTTTTTACAAGATCGACAATAAATCCGTATGTCCTTGTTTACCAATGGCCAAAAGAAAGCCGCAAGGACTCTTGACTTAGTACGGGAAAAACCCATGTGTCCAGCACACTGAGAGTCGTGAGCGTGCTGCAAAATTTTAACTCTCAAATTCTTGGGAACCAGGATTTGAGAATGACTTGACGTAATGGAGTCTTGAACCATACGTACAAGTACGCCATTCTTCTTTGTAATCCACGATTTACGACTTGTGTCTTTATTCGGATCACCTTTAGTTGCAAGAATGAAGAATTTCTTCAGAGTGGGATCATCTTCTTGATGTTTTATAAACGAGTCACGAGAAATTACCAAGGGATTATCTTGGTTATGCACTTCATTATTTTCAATAGATGAAGTTTGAGGCATATTAAGAGCCTGAGCTCTAGTGACTACAGCGTTAGCAATCTGCATGTTTTGCCTTTCCCACGTGGAAATTTGTTGCGGAGTGCATTCTTTGACTCCATGAATGCGACCGATGATGAGGTCAGCGATCGGATTCGGAAGAAGACATGCGTGTACATCTCCTGTAAAGAAAGGAGTAGCAATCCTAATGATAGCAGTAGAGTATTTCTCTAATGTGCCGCCAAATGTTACACATTTGACTACTTGTCCAGTGGCACGGGAAGGATCTACGAGTGACTGCCTAACACCAATTGTGGTGCATCCAGAATCAAATAGCACAGAGACTGGATTGTTATTCACTAAACCCTTATGTAAGACAAGAGAACCTCTTCCATCATGCGCGACTGATGCTGGAAGAGCAGGAAGAGGATGGCCACAGCTTAAAGTAGACACTGTGGTTGGCTCAAATAACGTTTTGCATTGGGGGCACTGAGATGCTCTCCCAAAATCAAAAGCGGCACATGCCATATTACTAGCATCATTATTATCTTTACTCTGTTTATAGGCTTCATGGGACTCTTGTTGTGCAGAGTTTGCCTGAAAATGTGGTTTATGTCTTTTGTTTTGAGATCTACCTCGGTTATTATCACCTCTGTAGTTATTGTTACCTCTATTGTAACCCCTATTTGGGTTTGAGTCATAGTTCCCTTGGTTACCATTATCATATTCATTATAATGAGTATCTCTGTAATTATGATCTTGTTGACTCCAAGACGGATAACCCTGATAGTTTCTATAATTACTTCCTCTACGGAAATTCCTATAATTATGACCACCCCTGTGTCGAGAGCTATCAGGTCGTCTCCAGTTCTTTGAAGAAGAACCCTGAAATGATTGGTTACCTTGGTTTTGATAACTATTATGGTTACCTTTTTTATCAAATCTGTTTTGAGGTCCCTGAAATCTGTGTGAATAATTGGGATTGTATGGTGTTGCTGAAGCAACTGGCATACTCTCCTTAATCTTAGTGTTGCCAAAAGTCACGTCGGGGTGTGCAGTGACATATTGGGAACAATATTCTTCCATTTCTTTTAGAGATTTGGGTTTACGCTCATGTATAAATTCAAGGAAAGGTTTGTTCACACATGACATAATCTTATCTCTGAGCAACAAATCCATAAGTCCTTCATACGTTTTTTCTGTTTTGGAAAGCTCAATCCAACGATCAACTGTGAGACGTGCCTTTGCAGTGAATTCTGAGAATTCTACACCCGTCTCAGGTACCACCGTTTTAAATAAAAGGCGATAGCCTTCCTCACTTAGCTGATATTTTTTTATCAAAGCCGCCCTAATGACATCATAATTATCCTTATCTGCTTCTCCTACAAGGCATAATCTAGTCAAAGATTCACCTTTCAAGTTTTCTGATAATTGATTAGCGTATTGTGATTTATCCACATTATGTGTACGACAAGAACGTTCAAATCTATCCAGCCAGAATGTAATATCGTCACTGGACTGATTGAACGGTGGAACCTTAACCTTGTAAGTAGAAGGTTTATCATTACCACTAGATGCCTGATTAACATTACTCATACTTGTCAATCTTAATTTCTCCAACTCAAATTCATGTTCTCTTATTGCTTTTTTTTCTTCAGCCTCTCTGTCTAATCTTTTTTGTTCAGCTTCCCTGTCTAATCTTTTTTGTTCAGCTTCCCTGTCTAATCTTTTTTGTTCAGCTTCACTGTCTAATCTTTTTTGTTCAGCCGCAGCTTCTCTTTCCAATTTTTTTTGTTCAGCTTCACTGTCTAATCTTTTTTGTTCAGCCGCAGCTTCTCTTTCCAATTTTTTTTGTTCAGCTTCAAATCTCCTTCCTCTACCTGCATCTGCAATTTCTTTTGTTCAGCAGCAGCCTCAGCTTCTCTTTCTAATCTTTTCTCTTCTGCCATAGCTCTTCTCTCTTCTGCAGCTAATGCTTTGTCATATTGAGCAACTGCCCATTGTTCTAATTGTTGACCAGTCTTATCAAGGGCTTTCCCTTGTGTAATGAAGTATTCTAATGTAGCCATGATGTCTAACAATAATACTAATCACCTGAATCAATAATAATACCACAAGTTCTCAATGACTTGATTAATCAGTATACTATCCCAATATCTGTGGGTCACAAGCCTTTAATAAGGTCTTGTATAATAGTAATAATAATCAGGTACTGGTTTATACCATAATCCAAGTGCAGTGCACAGGCAATTGTGTCTTATGAAATATACCTATATAAAACATATGTCAACCAACAGAATACATAAAGTACAAATAGGACTGACAATACAAGAACGTTTGCAGAAATCAAAATAAATCAAATAGGGAAATCAATGAAAATAATCACTGAATCTGCAAAGAATAACAACACAAATGACGTCACAATATATGAATATAAATTGTGAATAGAACTGAAAGATAGAAAAGGTTAGACCAACAAATTACAAACAAATCAAAACAAAACTAAAGAACAAAGAAATATTACAAAAATAACAATAATTACAGACTTCACAGCTAACACAAAAGCAACAGTTGTCGCAGCAAATTTTCAATCAAGAAAATTGCACCTATAGAAAACGCCCACAACGGACCCTCTATGACGTGGGATATTCTGTTGTGAGGACGCCGCCCAACCTTAAACACAACCCGCTGACATAGAAACTAACATACTATACAAACAAATAACATGTAAACATAAATATATATAAATTATGTGTATGATAGTATGTGTTGCAAAATAGGCTCAGTTTTACAGTAATGGCAAAGTTATTTTTATGAAAACAAACAAACTGCCACTTTATTCAATTAAACATTCTGGCCTTAAATATTAAAGTTCATATATGGAAAACAAGAAGATCCATCGATGAAAATAGGACTTCTTAGTTCACTCATACTGTCTTCCTGTTAACATTGACAAGAATTGATCCAACTGTTCTGTGAAACTCTATAATGTCTAATGTAAAAAATGTCAACAACGCTGACCTACATACTGCATTCACCTGACAGGTCACGTGACGAAGGTTGACAAAGAGCAAACCAATACTGCAAGTGTGTCGTATCAGCCACAGGAAACGGTCTGGTATCGGTAATCTGTTGACTTCTGAACTTCTGCGAGGTCAAACCCAGAAAGCTGGTCCACCAGTTGATAAAGGTTGATAACGTTGGATTTTTATTCCCGTTAATGATATCCACCAAAAGATAGATATAAGTGGATGGAAGCAGACATCATCATCATCATCAGTTGATAAGATCTCTATGGTGTTGTTTGCTCCACTGTAGTGTATGGAATGTCAACTTGACCTACGCAGTGGTGTGTAGACATGGATTGAGTGTATAATGTGCGAATGATGATAAAGGTTCGTGGTGTTGACAAAAAATGTTCTTTTCTCACACTCATGTATGGCTGGAAGTCATCGACACCAACGACTGTGTACCTTTTCTAAAGTTTAATTGGACGTACACACTCGACAGCACAGATAGTGACAAATCACAGGTTGCCATAATACATCATAGTACAGTGGATAAATGGTCTTGCAATGTTACATGGGCACTCATGTAGAATAAGTGTATAATGGACTGTCAGTAGCCAAGCACTCAGTATCGCCCATACATATATCATCTGACTTCACTGACTGAGCACGTCAGCTTATAAACAATATTTCAGATGGCTTCTAAACCTAATCTCGTCTAGCGACGATTCTTCAACATAATGTTCAGCACATATTTTTCCATATAATAATATTGAACCGCTAGCAATGGGTTCTCATGTGTAGCAGTGATCTCTGGACTGATCAAGCGATAATACGGGCATCCCTTTTCTCTTCTTGAAAGTCACTACATGTTTTGGTTCCAAGATGGCTTCACTCGTGAGCTGTCACTCACGTTTGGATACAGATAATGAATCTGTCCTAAAGTTAGTCATTCATAAAACATTTCATTGCTCTGTAGATTTGATCATGAACAATTGACTGCAATCTACAGGATATAGTGCTGCTAGGAATCGAAGTCGTTTTCATCGAGTCAAATATATTCTCTTAGACATTCAAATCGTAACTATCGAAAATGGTGGCTTCGATCGAGAGTTCATAAGAGTATCTTTGATTACCTTGGTATAGGAAATATGAAACTGCCATTCCTTGGCAATACGACTAAACACTGGGGTAAAGCATACACGATAGGTTTAGACGACTATCACCTTCCCCACAAATACTGAGATCACTTTTTCCCCGGCGACAGGCCGACATGGAAAAACACAGTCCCTATCAGGACGAAGCCAAATCACACCACACTCTAGCGACACATCCGCCGAATAGCCTTCGACCTCTCTAGAGACAACAGAACATATAGTTCGACTTAGATATGTAAAGATATACAGATATAAGACAGACTCGTCCTACTCAGACAAACAATACACATAAATTCAGGCCATAGATATTCTGAAGCAAGAACAATCTATTATTACCCAAACAACGAATAAATCGCAGTAAAATGGATTTATCCGCGGAGTTTGATCGAAAGAGCCGACACAACTTTCAAGGGAAGTAACTCAATAATGACTTTCCCTTAAGCACTATTTTGCTTTCACAATATTTGCGAAGATAACAAGAATACCAATGTATAATATTGTAAGATATCAAAGACTGCACGTAACAATGTACTGGTAACAAACTGCAGCTGTAAGAATTAGCAGCCAAATAGGAACGTTTCAGCAAGTAAAAAAGGATGTCAGGCAGGGATGTGTGCTGTCACCGGATCTGTTCAATCCGTACAGTGAAAATATAATGAGAACTCTAGAGGACATGTTAGAAATATCATTCGCCAGACATAATATAAACAACTTGAGATACGCTGATGATACAGTCTTAATAGCAAAAAATGAAAAGGAGCTGCAGGAAATGGTTGATACAATAGTGACAGAAAGTGAAAATAAAAGCCTCAACCTTATAGCAAAACGACAGAAGTAATGATCGTTTCAAAGAAAATGGCTTCCCCAGAATGTACTCTCAAATTAAATGGAACTGTTTTAAAATAGGTCAATATATTCAAATACATTGACACATTAAGAACAGCGGATGGAAGATACATCTCAGAAATGAAGAGCAGAATAGCTCAGGCAAATACATTATTCCATAAAATGAAGAGTTATGGTTCAAGTCAGTGGAAGTAAGAAAGAGAATTCTTCAGTGTTATATAGAACCAATCCTGACGTAGGGAGAGAGTCATGGACAGTTAGTAAACAAGTAGGGAAAGCACAAGAGGCCCAGAGATGTGGTTTTACAGAAGAATGTTAATAATACCATGGACAGCCAAAGAGAGGAATGAGAATGTCATCGAACGAGGCCAGTGAACAAAGGAAACTTATTTCTCAAGTTAGAAAGAAGTAATCCACATTTTGGGTGTCACAGGATGGATTAGGGCGACCTCTTCTCGATCACTTCTCCATTACTGCAGTACTCATTTTAAATTGTAGTACATACTGATTACCTGGAATTTCCGGGTCGACACATTTCTTTCTGCTCGTATCAAGCAGATATTTGATATTGTAAAATCATTAGACACTCCTTGTTGGTGATAGGGCATCACATATGATTGGCGCTGCGCAGCTTTGCTGCTGAGATTAGCGCAGGTGAAACCCATAAGGTCTGCTCAGTTTTCGCGTAGAGTTCTTTGCTCAAGCCGTGCCTGGCGATAAAAATTACTCTCCAGTAGACGAATTTTGTGTGCACAGCGACGGATAAGAGATTACTTGTGTTGGCGACATATTCTGGACAGACATGAAAGACAGAATCATTTCGGGTCCACCTGTGTCAGAGGAAAGTAAGATGTTACATCTGAAACACATTGTCGAATGAGTTTACAGATGTGTATGTGAGTTTGCCTACAAGGCAATCGGATATTTTATTTCCATATATGGGAGAGGTGGCCTCTGCATTACGCGCAGACATTTTCCTACGTTGAAATATTTTGAATTACCCCACAGAACACGCATGTTTGAAACGATTGGAGCCCTGCTTGGCATCAAGACAAACAAATGCGGGGGTAGACAGTGAATATAATCTGACACTTTTTGCAAGTCTAGTTCACTGTGAGAATCGCTTGCCAAGACGACAACCAGACCTTGCCAGAGCCTAGAATAAAGATTCTTATATCGGAACCGGATCATTGTTTGAGCAATTTTGAGGACGTCAGAGCCCAGAATAAACTCTACCATTTAACAAGGACACCGAGAATCTGAGGAATCTAAAGCACAGAGTCAACGTGGGAATTCATTGTTAAAATAACGACCCCTAAGAACACGTGTACGAGGCCTATTCATTCATTCATAAAGCTCCAATCCCAAAGGAGCATACGCCTTCAACAAACACATGCCACGTCCTCCTGTCACGTGCCATCATCTCAAGTTCTTTCCACGTTCTCTTCATCATTTTCACTTTTGTTTCCAGCTCTCTTCTCCATGTGCTTCTTAGTCTACCTCTACCTCTCTTGCCCTGGGGGTTCCAGAACAAAGACTGCCTTGTAATGCTATCAACAGGTTTCCTCAGTGTGTGTCCTATCCATCGCCATCTTCTTCTTCTCATCTCTTGTTCCACTGGCACTTGTCTAGTTCTTGTCATCAGTTCCACGTTGGTAGTCCAGCAATAGCAAGAGATAGGTATTGGGTTCGCGTTTAGTAGGGTGTTTCGAACCGAACCGCAGAGTCTGACCCACGCCACCAGTACTGTTCTGAGAAAATATAAGTTGTTCTATACAGCTTTGGAATGTAGTGAGGGTGACTGAGGAGGTGGATGTCACATGTTATTACCATGTTTGTGCATATGGTTAAGCTTTGTATGTATGTATTATGGCGTCATAAAGGCAATTAACTATAGAATTGAATTTAATGTATGTTTAAACCTTGTGACAAATGACTGTTTGTGCTATTTGGATCAATTGTAACGTATACCTATGTAAGAGTTACTATTATATGTACAGCGCACTGTGTTATGGTAGACCAGGGGTGGACAGTCGTTGTCATTTTTCACGACTGTCGGAACCTTGGGTAACCAATTGTGGTGAAGTGGGATGTTATAAATACTTATAGGGAACTTAGTGTACTGACTGAGATCAGCTGTGAAGGTATCTATATCTATTAAGAGTAGTGTATTATAGATAACCTTACTTGCTACCACATATCTATATATCTCAGTCAGAATTATTCTGGAATAGTGTGATGCTACGTTATGTGTCTAGGGTATGTGTATGATGAAGTGTAAGTCACAACAACAGACAGATAAACAATTTAATTTAATCCACTACTCTTGACAACACTGTGACACTCACATACATATAACACTCTACAAAGATATCTTAAAAGAGTCACTGATAAACTTTCAAATAACAATATGTATTCATTACTGGCATGAATGAATATGTGTCCTGATTCAACTACAAGGGAACCAGGAATCACAATCAATTTAAATTACAAGTTATGTACAGAATGTATTTAATATGAATATTGTAGTGACATATATTATTACAAATGTTCTATGTGTGTCAGTTGTGTAGTAGTAAAATGAGGTAATACTGGTTTTGTTTTGTTCAAGCTCTGTTGGTATTTGTCATCATGACTTCAATAGTTTGTCTTTAGGGACTAGTATTGGAGATGTTCACAGTTCCTGATTTTAAGACAAGTAAATTCCCCTCTTAATGTTAATTTTACAAAGTCAGTTCAAGATGAGGGGACATAATGTTGAGCTCAGCTGGCCAATTCGCTTATCTGGCGTGATGGCGGCAGGAAAGGACTCCTCTGCTCGAATTCTCCTCTGGGCTCAGGAGACACCTCACTGATAGCTAAAAAGACCAAGGAGTATGCTGTCCGACTCTGGATTCAGCAAAGCTCTGACCAGGTGCTGCTCAGTACCATCAAGACCACTGTCCCTGAAATCAAGAAGGATGTACCTTCTACTTCATAACTAACTTAAACTCTCTTGTTACATTGATCACAACACAGCACAAACATTGAGTTCAGAGCATTAGGCCAACTGTCAGCTTCATTTGAAATACTTTATTCCAGTATTACCCTTCTTAATGGTTACTACGCCTCTGCACTTCCAGCATTATTTCTTTCTAGTCAATCATCCAGGTGTCAGTGTACTGTTTGGCCATTCCATGCCGTTTTACTTCTCTCCGACACCCTCTGTTCAGGCTGGAGCATTACAGGCTTTACCTCACGTTGGCCACTGAACTACACATATATATACAGGCATAAATCAACAATTCACATTCAATTTTCATTAAAAGATATTGAATGGTTCAAGCTTACCACAATTCATACGAATAAACACAGATACGTTGATTAGCAATGAATTCTGGCACAAACTGGCACAAATTCCCATCTGCTTATCTTCCAGGCTTTTATTTAGCAAAATATATGCTGGCTTCAACGCACTGATGCTTTATCAAGCTATTTTAAACAAGTGGTTTCGAACTAACGCTCCCAAGTGTGTATATCAGCGAGTCTGACCAATGAGCCCCGTTTCGACAAGTGTTTGAAAAAATGTTACCTTTCCCCGTTTCCCCTAACAACCAAGATAGTATTTATAGCCCGACCAATCGTGGTTAGGCTTTCATTTGTTGCGCTCCAATCAATTTGGAGTTTACATGGTAGGCTATTTCTGTAACGTAAATTTTTTTCAAACACGTTATAAAAAAAAATCTTATGAGCAGAAATGATTTTAGGCTGTCAGGCACCCCCAATATTTTATTTTGGGTATAATTTATTAATTCCTGGACTATTTGCGTAACGTTTTACATATTATTTGTCAGCAAGCCCTAAGGAACCCAAAAATACAAATTTAAAGGAGCTACGTGGCTGCATTCAAAATATGCAATTTCTTCTACCTCCTGTTTCGAAGATGTGCTGTCTGGGTACTGTTATGTTCTCAACCGTAAACCCATCTAATGTTATCTTTTCTAATAAGAGTTTTTTATGATTTATAAACCTAACTCTGGGAAAGGGTAGTGTATTTTATCACTGTCCGTCTGAAAAAAAAAATTAGTGCATGTAGACTTACACGCGTGATGCATGCGTTCCTGATTTTCAGCCCTCCCCTCTCTCTTTATCCTTTTGTCCATCTGTTCGTTCGTTTTGGTAACGCAGTATAATTAATGTTAGGATTAATTTAGGTCATTACGCAGTACGTCTCAATGTTTTTCTTAGAAATGCAGCACACGTTTCATTGAAGAAGGCGGGTAATAATACAGTAAGCTTTTATATCAACGTGAAAGCGTTACAATTTGCAGACGAAGCAGAAAACAAGGGGGATTTCGAGTACATTCTTTGTGACAGCACTGTTATTTTACCATTGCTCTTCTCTTTATTAATTTTATTTGTTAGGCTTCATATTTACCTAATAATTTATATATGTGGATTAGAATATTTCATGACACCAATGTCGTACTCATATTGTGTTTTGTGGTGGTTTGAGAATGCAGTAATGACAATGGTAGGAAAGAACTTCGGCACTCTCGGTTCAGATGAGGAGATGCTGTTATTGGCATATGGTCGTCCAAACTCCTATGGGGTCGGGCGAAGCTTCTTCCGATGGAAGAAAACTACGTTTTCTCTCTTGGGGGAGGGGATGGATGTCACAGGCGCTATTTCTCAGAGCATCTTTTGTACGAGAAGTCATCCGGGCGACGCCGGGTCTAGTCGAACCGGTGAGTCAAGTGACTACCGGAAGCCGGGAAATAGGGGCAAGTTTTGTCAGTGAGAATCTAGCCATCGTCCTAGTAGGACGCTTATATTTCCCTTTGCCAGCGAATTAGCTGTGAAGTTCATGTTATGGACTATTTGTTCTGAGTGCTTGCCATATTTCGGTCCTGGGGGATTATAACGTGTAATTCTAGAGCTGTGTAGTGTCTAGTGGGTTTGTCTACAGGCCGTAGATTTATAAGTTGCCAATGATTTGAGTATGTCTTTGTCACAGTTGTGCCGCTTAAAGTGAGCGATATTCATTGCAGTGTTTTTTCAGTGTAAGTCGTACTGTTGTGTATGATACTGATTGATTAAGTTGTTAAGGCAAGTTACATTGGCATTTCATTATTGTATTTGATGCGTTAGTTGGCCGTGTGAGGCCTTATTATATTGTGCATAATATTAAAGGGAAGTACCTGTATATGGTGTTGATTACTTATGTCAGCCATTGTTGCGTGGTCATACTTCTAGAAGAACGAGCTTATTTATTATCATAAATCCACACTGCAGTGGGGTACCATAGTAAATTGGTTCTTGACAACTTTTAACCTTTTCATTTGAATGTAAATTAAATATAAAGCTATTCAATTTAAATGTAAAGAAAGTTTTCTCTCGAGGGATTAAGCTTAATTCTCATCGAGAGTGAATTCTGATGTAGATGGGATTGTCGAATATGGAGAAGGGTACCCATAACTATGTGTCGGAAAACGCAATAATCAGGAGAGCGTTTTGTGTCTATTATTTTACTATAGTTGTTGGTAGTACCAATGAGGGTACTAATCTCCGGAACAAAGTGAATGTAAAAGTGGACTGACGTCGAACTAGACACCATCATCAGAGGGTCTTAGAGACGCGGGACCAGCTTTCCAGTTACTCCCTGATCTTACTTGGAACGTGCTGCGCTTTTGATCTTGACCAGAGACGCGAGAACTCCAGTGACCTATCTGCACAAAACCCAAAGACCCCAGCGGGAGAAGAATTTACCATCTGCTGCTAAGTCAAACCTAAAAGCTGCTAAGTCAAACCTAAAAGCTGCCAAGTGACTTCTTACCTAAAAAAAAGCCTACCATCACACGATGATGAGTTTTTTCTGTTAAAGATTATTCCATTTTTTAAACTGTTTAAACATAGTTGATTATTAAATCTGTTATTTGCAAATATACAAATTTAACGTCGATTTAATCATTTTGAATGTACTGCATGTTTGTCTCAGTCAATTTACTAAATACACTCAAAACAGAGCTATACCAGAATAATAAGACAGTTTAACATCGTGGCATGGAAGGAGGTCAACAAAAGACTTGAGAAATTGTACTGGAGACAGGAAGCCGTAGAGAGAGACATGATCTCCTACGCCACTAGGCGTGGTACTTGAAGAAGAAGAAGCCTTCATGAAGCAACAAGACGCTCGATAACTACACAAATGAATAATAAAGATAGTGATAAAACGTCTTAAATGAACAAACAAAAACATTAAGCCCAGTAATCTTCAAAACGCTTAAGATGTTACGTAAAAACGCTGTGAAGGTCATAAATAACTCGTCCCTGGAACTATGTGCATGTATGTATTAAATGCTCTATTGCTCTCTACACTGAAATGAAATTATAGCAACAAAAATATATTTACCCAGATAACAAAACAACAGCCCCTGATAGACAATTACCGATAATTAAGCGAGGGGAAAATGACAGCGAGGAATGTATTATCTGCTGCCAAAGTTGACATATGCAGGAAAGAAATAATGACCACAATACTAAATGAAAGTGACAATTTAAAAGTGCTTGATGAGACGTAACAATAAGTGGGTCTGAAAATACACTGGGAGAAAAAAAAAGATAATGAGAATACAAGCATGAAACGAAAACAGTATTGCACTCGTAGAAACATCACTACAAGATGTAGAATCATACATATACATTGACAACAATAAAGACATTGTCTGCGATCTTATTGTCCCGGATGAAGGCTTCGAGATAGCATGGTAGGTTGTATATTTTAATTGTTGCATATCTTATTAAGGATGTTGGAAAAACAGTAATATATATATATATAAAATAAGGTATTAGTAAGGTAGTAGAAGATTTCATTGCGTTGGGAAATAATAAGAAAATCAAAAGAAACAAATTCTAAAACAAAAATCAGAATCTTTCACTCAGATGTCATGACGTCAGTCGTTTTGTATGGCTGTGAAACATGGAGAACAACAATAAAACAACAATCAATGAATAACAGACTTTAATTAATAGGCGCATGCGTAGAATAGAAGGATTGAAGTGGTATGACAAAGTCACTAATGTGGAGCTGATGACAACAACCAGACAAGTGCCGGTTTGACAAGATATGAGAAGAAGGCGCTGGAAGTGGATAGGGCACATATTGAGGAACCATGTTGGTAGCATTACCCGGCAGTCCTTGTTCTGGAATGCCCAGGGTAAGAGTGGTATATGGAGACCAAAGTACAACATGGAGAAGAAAACTGGTGACAGACGTGAAGAGCACAAAGTACACATGGAGAAGAAAACTGGAGACAGACGTGCAGAGCACAAAGTACACATGGAGAAGAGAACTGGAGACAGACGTGAAGAGCACAAAGTACACATGGAGAAGAAAACTGGAGACAGACGTGAAGAGCACAAAGTACACACGAAAAAGAGAACTGGAGACAGACGTGAAGAGCACAAAGTACACATGGAGAAGAGAACTGGAGACAGACGTGAAGAGCACAAAGTACACATGGAGAAGAGAACTGGAGACAGACGTGAAGAGCACAAAGTACACATGGAGAAGAGAACTGGAGACAGACGTGAAGAGCACAAAGTACACATGGAGAAGAGAACTGGAGACAGACGTGAAGAGCACAAAGTACACATGGAGAAGAGAACTGGAGACAGACGTGAAGAGCACAAAGTACACACGAAGAAGAGAACTGGAGACAGACGTGAAGAGCACAAAGTACACATGGAGAAGAAAACTGGAGACAGACGTGAAGAGCACAAAGTACACATGGAGAAGAGAACTGGAGACAGACGTGAAGAGCACAAAGTACACATGGAGAAGAAAACCAGAGACAGACGTGAAGAGCACAAAGTACACATGGAGAAGAGAACTGGAGACAGACGTGAAGAGCACAAAGTACATATGGAGAAGAAAACTGGAGACAGACGTGAAGAGCACAAAGTACACACGGAGAAGAGAACTGGAGACAGACGTGAAGAGCACAAAGTACACATGGAGAAGAAAACTGGAGACAGACGTGAAGAGCACAAAGAACACATGGAAAGACCTAGTGCTGATGGCACAGGACAAGAAGACTTGTTATAAATGTGTTGAAGGCATTTGTTCTTGTGGAGCTGATATAAGACCATGATTATCTGGTGTGTCTGGCTGTAGAAGGCAGAGATCTAAGTCTTCGCATTTTATTGTTATTATAAAATCGCAGTGGGATGTTCTCATATACATGAAGCTAGTATAAAAGTACATTTACGTATATGCTTATTAATGTGTTTCTTAGGCAAGGAATGCACAGGACTACACATGATGGAATATTTGAATGCTCAACAGAATGAAATAAGTCATGCAGCGAGAGTGTGTTGAATATGAAGAACGTATGGTACTTATATCTTGTCTTTTAGTAATGGATAATGGTTATTGCGCCAGGATTGCATTTTCTATCGTAACAATGAAACAGCCATACACTGTGAAGCTGTAATCGTAATTAATGTTTTTAGATCGAGCAACCGGAGTATCTTCACGCCTTTAAGTGGTATGGCGATAGTTTGCAGCTTGAACTATTGTGTATTTCTGCCTGCAGACATTAATCCTGAGCCACTCGGCCTCTAACTGCAAGGCACACTGTCATGACATCAACATTGTCACTGCATTCCAGAAAAGTTACGGCAGATTTTTTAAATCTCCTGGCTCAAGTTTGTAATTGTTTGAAAATTTCACATTGGCTACTAAGATATGGATTTCCTGTCGGTTCGTTAGATTTGTAAATATGCGACCTTCTCCATTTTTATAAATGTTGCTGCTGATGACCATATATGCATGTATATATACTAGTGAAGTTCCCGGGGGTCTCTGAGAAGACTAAGAAAGACAAGAACCACCACAACCTCAGGCTGTCGTAAGAGGTCACTAATGTGCTACTCTGATCTTGTGCACGGGGCTAGCAACCTCATCATGTAAAACCTACTGCTACAGAAACAGCCACAACAAGAGAACATGAGTACTTCTGTGCAGGTTTCCTGCAAAGGGACCACTGCAGTAGTAGCTCCATGCTCCGTAACGATAGAAAGGGGAAATTATGATTTATATATATATATATATATATATATATCTTTTTTCTGTGACTGGGTACGCTCTATGTTTGGTGTGTCTTGTAGCGCTATATGCGTAATTTCTGAATGTATTTGGCAGAAAGAACTTTATAATATCAGACCTAAAGGTCTTTTATATTTGGTCATACGCCCTAACATAACCAACGGGGTTGAACGGGACGTGCCTCGCCAAAACGAGGAAAAGTTTTATTAAATTTAAAAAAAAAAAATATTTGGCAGTTTTTTTTCACCACTTATTTGCATTTTGTCAATCAGCACGGGAAGAAGTGAATAGGAAAGACAGAACAGGTGAAAGAGCAACGCAGAGGGTGGAACTCTTGACTGCACTCCAAAAGACAACATCCCCAGCCAGAAATTGGCCAATCAAGTGAGCACGCCACTCATTATCGCATTGAAAAGAAACGTTTTCCTATGTACCTTCGTCTGAGAAATAATTGAGCAAGGAAAAACCCTTCCAGACCAGTGGTTCTCAAACTTAGGTGCATGGTTCGTCTTGAAGCGCATGACTTTTTTTCGGTCAAAGGATTAATGGTATTAATGAGGCGCATAGAAGGTAGCATGGTAAAATAATTGTGCTTAGGGGTGCACTGCATAAATACATTTGTTATGAGAAAAAAATATCCTTATGAAGTAATAAATGCATTAAAAATCATAGACATGCATGTTTAGTTTAATTTACACTTATATATATATATATATATATATATATATATATATATATATATATATATATATATATAAGCATATTAGGAATGTGGTGTTAGGCCCGTATTTTCTTGACCATCGGCACATTAGGAGTGATGTGTCAGCATCCGGCTGGCCGCCTTAACCTTCCCAGAGTTGTTCTGGAACCCCATTCATGAGGCTGGGTCGACCCCGGAGCCGTTTGCGGTCTAAACAAATCCCACCTCAACAGGGGATCGAACCATGGACCACCGAGCTAGGAAGCCAGTGCACTAACCCCGGCTCATATATATATATATATATATATATATATATATATATATGTATATATATATATATATATATATAATATATATATATATATATATATATATATATATACATATATATATATATATATGTATATAGAAGCACATTAAAAACGCACCACCTGTATAATCCAGGAACAGAGTGTGAAATGTAAATATAAGTGTTTACAAGTTTACATATTTGGAATCTTTATTCATTTTCCTATGAATCCATGCTGGTCATTAATTTGTACATTTGATTGTTATGAAATTCATTGCATTCTGTGCAGGCAAGGGAGAAAACTAAAAATGCAACCAATAAAAAAAAATTCATTCACACTATATCCTCCGTATCTGGTATGTCCACCGTGTGCTTGCAAACAAGCTTGGCAGCGGCTCCGCATGGAACGCATAAGTCTCTGAAGGAAATTCCGGGGAATCAAAATCCATTCACGTGTAAGAGCAGCTTCGAGCTGTTGCAGATTAGCTGGAGAACCTTGCCTGTAGATTCTGCGTCCAAGCTCGTCCCACAGATGTTCTATAGGGGACATGTCTGGTGATAGGGCAGGCCAATCAATCATCACAATGTTCTGCTGCTGTAGATATTGCTGCGTAATGCATGCGGTGTGCGCACGTGCGTTATCCTGCTGGAGAAGCTGCAAGTCTGGATAATTTGTGAACGCAGGAGCATCCAATGCCTCCAGAACCTCATCTTGATATGTCACAGCATTAACATTTCCACGGAAGACGTGAAGAGGCAAGCGATGGTGAAAACTGAATCCTCCCCAAATGTGAATACTGCCACCTCCAAATCGGTTGTGCTGACGAACACAGCAATCTGCAAAGCGCTCTCCACACCGTCGCCAAATCCGCATACGTCCATCAGCAAAGGATATGTTGAATCTGCTCTCGTCTGTGAATAGGACAGCATTCCACAGCAGTCTAGTCCATCTGACATGTTGCTCTGCCCATTGCAGGCGCTGCTGACGATGTCTGTGAGTCAAGTTTGGCCCAACATAAGGTCGTCTTGCAGTAAGGCCTGTATCTCTGAGTTGTTGTATGACTGTCATTCAAGAGACTTGCCCACGTCTACCTACTATTGCTCTTGCTGTTTGACTTGCCGGGAGAGAACGATTCCTTAGGTGACTCAGCACAATATGACGATCTTGCGCAGGGGTAGTAACTCGTGGTTGGCCACTCCGAAGTCTATCCCTGGCACTGCCAGTGGTTCCGTAACGTTCATTGAGACGTACAATAGTGCTGTGGTGGCAATTCATCCTTCTGGCAATGGCCCGTGAGCTCATTCCGGTCTCCAACATACCAATGGCTCGTTGCCGGTCGTTTTCAGATAGTCGTGGCATTTCAAGCACATGTACTGGGTGTTTTGTCTCAACGGCCTTTTTATACCGAGTATACTGCCACAACGCGTACACATTTTCAGGGTCATAGCTGTTGGGAATCGTGTTGCACGTGTAACTTTCATTGTTTTCATGTAGTCTGTACACAAACCCGTGGGTTGAATCATGCACTTTCCATTCCAGCAGCCATTCGCTCTCTACCTCATGACAAACACGGGGAAAATCCATTCCCACACTTTTTTTTCCCAGCTTCTCGGCATCAGTATATATAATAGTGGTGCGTTTTTAATGTGCTTCAGTATATAAATTCCCGGATTAACTCTGTCTGCTGTGTGAGATAATGAAGCCTCTTAAAGTAGATCGTCCGTTAGGTGGCATAAGTGTCAACTTGATCCACAGTATGAGATGGATTTTTAGAACTTTTATAATAAGGAAAACAATTACTGAGGTAAGTATGTGATGAATGTCTCAAAGCCCGATGTAAGAGTACTTCATCTCAAACGAGGCGTCGAAGTGGCTAAGAGGTGTCACACCGGCTCGAATTCTAGAGGTACCGGGTTCGATTCCCAGTAGAGGGAATATAATGTTGTTTTTGTGTAACTAGAGCTGCTTACCTTCTCGCTCTTTTGCAGCCAATACCAAGTTGAAGACTCCTTGATATTATCTACACTGTAGATCTAGGCTTTTCCTGTGGCTTTTCTGTCATCCCGAAACGTGTTGAGTTGAAGAGCTTCAGTTTCTCCAGCTTGTCTTGCATTTAAAGGACTATCACATCTAGTCCTAAGCTAGGAGTAAGAAGCGGGTGGTATACAGTGCATTCACCGCCATCCAAGAGGGCTCTCCAACTATGCAGAGCTAAAATACTGTACTCTGGTTTTGGGCTCTCCCAAGGAATTGTCACGTACTGCACAGGGCCACTTCTCAGCTCCCCCTGCCTATCACTGGGTCCATAGTGAGATTCTCCTGCATTCAGTCAACCAGGTCAAAGCCAAAGAATCACGATTGCTGCTCAAGTGACTTCTCCAAGCGTAGTGTGCAATGCTGGGTTCTCAACATGTTTCACCACAGAGGGAATCCCTGGAAGTGTGTGGATGATTTCAAGAGTCAGTGAGAATGTAATTAGCCTCACAGACAGAGGTTCAATTCCACAAAAGTATACTATAGCATTGTGCACTGCTGATGGTCATATAAAGATGACTCTAGATAAGCCTACATGCATAGAGGGAACATCATTTACGGAAATTTTACGGAAATCCTAATGTCATACTCTCACACCCCCCCACCCCCCCCCCCCCCCCCGGTCTCCTGTGTAGTGAGATCGGATGTCTAGCCTTCTCGGATAAGGGCGAATAATAGGAAGTGTAGAGTGCAAGTTGCGCACGTTAAAAATCGCATGGCAGTTTGATATCGTAAAGAGTAGGCTATAAGGCCGCTGCACTCGTCAAAGTTAAAAAATTATAAACCTACCCACCACAAAAATATGTATAGAATGTGTGCTTTCTATTTACATACACTAGGATTCTCGCCGGTGCTACGAAGTTCGTGCGCTGTGCTGTGATCTTCCTTTTTTTATCTAAGGGAAGAGTTCGGAGCACTGATGGAGTTGTCCGTGCGCAATGAAGATAGTCTTTAAAAAAAAACCCAAACCAAACCAGTCTCAAGCCCGATGTAAGAGTGCATCATCAGTATCTCAAAGCCCAATGTAAGGGTACATCACGAGTATCTCAAAGTCCCATGTAAGAGTACATCATGAGTATCTCAAAGCCCGATGTAAGAGTGCATCATCAGTATCTCAAAGCCCAATGTAAGGGTACATCACGAGTATCTCAAAGTCCCATGTAAGAGTACATCATGAGTATCTCAAAGTCCCATGTAAGATTACATCGTGAGTATCTCAAAGCCCAATGTAAGGGTACATCACGAGTATCTCAAAGTCACATGTAAGAGTACATCATGAGTATCTCAAAGTCCCATGTAAGATTACATCATGAGTATCTCAAAGTCACATGTAAGAGTACATCATGAGTATCTCAAAGCCCAATGTAAGAGTGCATCATCAGTATCTCAAAGCCCAATGTAAGGGTACATCACGAGTATCTCAAAGTCCCATGTAAGAGTACATCATGAGTATCTCAAAGTCCCATGTAAGATTACATCATGAGTATCTCAAAGCCCAATGTAAGGGTACATCACGAGTATCTCAAAGTCCCATGTAAGAGTACATCATGAGTATCTCAAAGTCCCATGTAAGAGTACATCATGAGTATCTCAAGCCCGATATAAGGGTACATCATGAGTATTTCAAAGCTCGATTGCATGAAGCAACACCTAAAAAAAAAATTAATAAAAAAAATTGAAGACCACTGGTCTAAACTGCGCAACAACCTGACAATGGAGATAATCAATAATGAACTGACGAGAACACTACGGGCTTGCAGATATGGAAAGACACGTTACTCCTCTTGCCCCCGGTTTCACACCAATGATAATGTATTTTAATCTTCTCTCTGCACCAGAAGTAGTATGTATTTCTTCCTCAGTCTCTCTATCACTAACCATATGTCCCCGATTATTGTCTCAGTACTTGTTAATATCTGCTCTCTCACACACACTAACTGTACATCACACGCCGACCAAAACTCAATTTGTGAGAGCCAAAGACAAAATTTCTTTTCTCCACCGATCCTAGGATTTATAAGCGAAAGCATTACCTATCTATTTTACTTCTCTTTATTCTCAATTAATCCTTTCACAAATCGTATTAGAATGTGAATGATTCACATTGTACAAGATAAGCCATAAATCACTTACCCTTTCAAAATATTGTGTCTGAAGAAATGCGTAGTGGAGTATCCTAATAATTATATATATATATATATACAGAAAGCCCCGGCATTGCCCGAGTCAAAAAAGAAACTGAACTTTAAATATCTCATCTGGTTTGCAGTACTTCTGAACCCCCATTATTATCTGAGCAACCAGGACCAACCCTCTACGGTTAATTCTCGGGTTAACCTTGTTTGTTGTGTGCGATAATGACTTTATTTTCACTTTGTGTCAAGACTGTATCAAATATTTCCTGCAACCCATTTTCTTTATTTTCCATTAAGATTTGCTTATTTATTAAAAATTGCATTGTAAATATAAGAACATTTTAGATTATATAGCACATATATTTTTAAGCTTTATAATATGATGCTAATTTCCCTTTAAAATGAAAAGATTATTATAAAATACGAGGCTGGCAACCTCAGCATGTGATAATGATACATTAATGAACCACCACTTCAAAGCGCAGGTGATTGCTTCATGCTAGTTCTCACAGGGAACCAAACGCAGAGGTAATTCCAGACTCCGAATGGAGCAAGGAGTGGATGATGATGACATCATGTGTATATTTATTATCATTTGTAATAAGTTATATGTACGAGTATACTTAGACATGTTCACTCAGGCACAAGTCTTTGCACTCTCCGCTGTCCAGACATACTTTCCGCTCAACTAACTGAAAGTAATGATGAATTTTTTATCATATCCACTAAGCTATACTGTATACTCAGAGGGGATAACATTGCTGAGAAAAAGAGTCGCTGGAAGAGACAGCGAGAAGTCGTTGGCTGTCATGGAAACGGCGGCCACGCCGGATTTTAACGCTATACTGTAAAATCTCTTATTAGGGAGTGGGTTTTCCACAATGCTGATGGTCCAGTACTTCCGAATTATTTACGAGTATATCATAAAACGTTGCCAAAAGAGTAATACAGTATAAGGTAAAAGAAACATTGTTACCTTCACTCGAGTGTCAGAAAGGATTGCGTGTGCATCCGTGCCAGTCCTCTAGCGGCCTCTTAGCTAATTAACAGCCAAACCGATAGTTTTACTTGTTCCAATAGCAGAAATTTTCGACACCCAGCGATTTCGTCCGTCATTTCCGAAATCCATTAAACATCGAATAATAAGAGCGAATAATAGGAAGTGCAGAGTGCATGTTGCGCACGTTAAAAATCCCATGGCAGTTTGATATCGTAAAGAGTAGGCTATAACAGAGTACAGGACAGAGGGTAGGTTTTTGGTATTGTATAAACATTTATAACACATAAGCTGTACTTACTGTTCTTAGTCTACTATCATTTACTAGACACAGTATTAAGGTCTTTGTCTTGTGTTTACTGACCTAGACTGTATAATAGGGGAAGAACAGAAGTGATTGCGTCATTAAAAGGCTGGACTGCCCATGGTAAATTTCCGGTGTTGTGTCTTGCGGTTCGCACTGGTGACCCGTCATCGAAGCATCATTTTTTTGGTGATGCCTAGATGGCAGGGAGGATAGTGTGATTCGCTTACATAGCTAGGCGGGGTTGTCGCACGGAAGGTCCTGGGTTCAAGTCCTGGGTAAGCCACTCACGTCTGTTGTTTTTCTGTTGTCTAGTTTTCTACTTCTTTATTTCTTACGAGTGCCTGAAAACATACCTTTATGTTTGTCTCATATTTATTTACTGTTTACAGGCCTCGGGTTTCCTTTCCTTATGTGTTATAAATGTTTATACAATACCAAAACCTACCCTCTGTCCTGTACTTACTGTTCTTAGTCTTCTATCATTTACTAGACACAGTATTAAGGTCTTTGTCTTGTGTTTACTGACCTAGACTGTATAATAGGGGAAGAACAGAAGTGATTGCGTCATTAAAAGGCTGGACTTCCCATGGTAAATTTCCGGTGTTGTGTCTTGCGGTTCGCACTGGTGACCCGTCATCGAAGCATCATTTTTTTGGTGATGCCTAGATGGCAGGGAGGATAGTGTGATTCGCTTACATAGCTAGGCGGGGTTGTCGCACGGAAGATCCTGGGTTCGAGTCCTGGGTAAGCCACTCACGTCTGTTGTTTTTCTGTTGTCTAGTATATGAACTAAATCAAACATGTTCTGAAGGAAGTTTTAAAATGCAGCTGAAAGATTAAGTACCAAACCTCATGTTGATTGGTCAATAAGTAAGCAGTTTATTAGAAAGTAATATTCAGATTTATCATCATCATCATTTTTATTTTCGCTCTCTATGGAGTAAAGGGCCACAACTGCAGCTGGCCCCTTTCTAGGAAGCCTGCACAAAGCATTCACATAATCAAATGTAACTGATTACTGCCGTAGTGAAGCAGAGATCGCCTCAAAATAATGTCACATCTAACAGCAGTAGTTTTTGTAGCAATTTGTTCTAAAAACAGGTGGGGGTGCCAGCACCGTGCACAACCTCATATAAGTAGCCTTGTACGACATGCCTGAGTACGCGGTAGTCGTATTCTTTATCTCATCAGAGACCCACAGCGCAAGAGTAGTATTAGTAACAAACGAACGAACTTCAAATGTTGAGAATTAGGCACGGGATCCAGACCTCCAGGACAACCAAGAGTCTGCTGGGAGGACAACATTAGACAATCTCTGAAGGACCGAGGACTAGAATGGAACCAGGCCAGAAGGAAGACAGCCGATAAGATAGTATGGCGCTCTCTCTTCCAAACCTCTACAAGTCACGGTAGAAAAGGAACGACTAAGTAAGTAAGGGAATTAGGCACGCAGGCCTGTCTGACATCCTGTCCTTTGTCTGTCATCATGTATCTGCATGCTCACTAACGTGTTCGAAGCGTAAACAATTAATCTGACCATGTCTATAACACAAAACAAAGGTCTGAGATATGTGTGTTTTCCTTTATTTGAAAAACGCCAGTTCTTAGAACATACGATTTTCAAAGTCAAAATACATCTGTTTAGAATGTATACTGATATTTGATTGTTACACATCTTAATTCTAGGGATTGAAAGTTAGCAGGCAATAGACTAATACTAATGTTCACGTTTGTCTGTCTTGACTTATAATCTAGTTCCTCCCCTGCATACATTCATCACTCTTCAGCTTCCTAAAGAGTAAAGGCCTTCCACAAACTTAAACCAAGTCTTCCTGTCACGTGCCATCAGCTCAAGGTCTTGCCATGTCTTCTTCGTGTCCTTCATGTCCGTCACCAGCTCTCTTCTCCAGGAATTCTTCAGTCTTCCTCCTCTCTCTCTCTCTCTCTCTCTCTCTCTCTCTCTCTCTCTCTCTCTCTCTCTCTCTCTCTCTCTCTCTCTCTCTCTCTCTCTCTCTCTCTCTCTCTCTCACCAGAGACTACAGAATAAGGAATGCCTTGTAATGCTATCCATGGGGTTCCTCAATGTGTATCATTGTCTTCTTCTCATCTCTTGTCCCACTGGCAATAATTGAGACCTAAAGGTCGTATATATTTGGACATGCGCCCTAATATAACCGACTGGGTTGAAAGGAATGCGCCTCGCCAAAACGAAGCAAAAAAAAATTTTTTTTTTTTAAACAAACTTGTCCGGTTCTTTGTCATCAGTTCCACATTAGTGGTTTTGTCATCAGTTCCACATTAGTGGTTTTGTAATACCACTTCAATCCTTATATTATACGCAAGCACCCATTTATGAAATTCTGCAGCTTTTTAATTATTTTTTTGTTTCTCCATGTTTCGGAGTTATACATTAGTACTGACTCGACATCGGAACTGAAGATTGATTTTTGTGTTGGACAAGATTTCTTTTAATCTCCATATATTTGCTAAGACAATAAAAGCTCATCTAGTCTTTTGTAGCGCTATTATTGTCTACCTCTCCAATTGTGTCTATATTGCTGCCAGTTCTTACACTTATATTCATGTTATTTATGATTTTATTCTTTGCATTTTACTATGTTCTACTTGTTTCTCTGTACTCAAAGATCTGTAGCGAACGACATCTTGAGGGCCGTTGACAAAATATGTAACGCAATTTTTGATATTTTCAGGCCTCCCCTCTCCTCCCCCCTGGTAACGTGTGCGTAACAAAAACTCACAATATTTCAGAACCCCTGCACCAAAGCGTAACACCTCGGCATCATTCCCCCCTCCCTCCTTTTTTTGCGTTACGTAATTTGTAAACGGCCCCTTGTTCACCTTGCCATAAAAAACTACAAATAATTGAGTGTCAGGTTGTCAAACACAACCATAAATCAAAACTAAAGCCTTAACCCATTTTCAGCGAACACATTTAAATAATGCTACAGAAAAAGAAACCAATCAGATAATAGAGCGAGGGATAAAAACATAAATTAATTAAGACGAAATAAAGCTTGTAATCGTTACAAAAAAGTATCGAAGAAAATAATGATTTCAAAACAATACGCACTTTACAAATTTACCCTGATTCACGTTTGAAATATCATGACGTTATCCTTCTACAAAAACGAAAGATCACGAATTGTTCACACATTTAAACAATTCAAAAGGGGAAACCCGAGGCCTGTAAACAGTAAATAAATAAATAAATGTTACACACATAAAGGTATGTTTTAGGCACTCTTGGGAAATAAAGAAGTAGAAAACTAAACAACAGAAAATCAACAGAAGTGAGAGGCTTACCGGTGAATCGAACACAGATCTTTCCGAACGTCACAACCCCCTAGTTACGGAAGCGGAGCCAACTAGGCATCACTTAAAAATAGTGCTTCGTGGACAGGTCAATTGTACACATGTGTGTACGTAGGTGACTGATCGGCATGTCGGATAATACATCAATATTATTGTTATTGTGGCATGTGAGTATAGTTTTTGTTTTTTTTTAACCAGCGGCACTTGGGCTTTCAGCCCTTCTGCCCAATGGCATGTCATTGCGAGGCTGGGGAGCCTGTGGACTTTCCTTCCAACCCGGTCAGGAGCTTCGCTCCTTCCCATCCACAGATGGTTTATCTCAGGAGCCGTTCAGGTTATTCAGTCAAAATCCAGGTCGATGTCACTTCTTCAAATGCACACGCCCGGGCTTGAACCGTGAACACCTCATCGCCAGCGCAATGTGATAACCATTACACCAGCGCGGCTCCCATTAGGTTTAGTTACAGGATAGTTGTAACTTTATTTACATGTCTGGGTAGTATTTAAGGTTTTGGTGAATGTGAGTTTCTTATTTCTTGGCAATATAATTAACAGAAGATGGCAGACGTGAAACAGAAATCAAGAAGATATTAGGAATGACCAAAACTACATTCAACAACATAAGACAAATACTGACATCTAGACACAATTAACTCGAAAATTAAAACGTAAAATCAACATATGTTATATATATTCTTCAGTACTGTATGGTGTAGAAACATGGACAATGAACAAGCGATTGGAAGGAAAAATTAAGGCTTTCGAGATGTGGATATATAGAAGATGTGGATAACATTGTCGTAGATTTTTTTGATAGGAGTATTAAGACTTAGGTTGGTCCCTTCTGAATAGGTTGGAATGAGTGATAGTCACAGTGTGAGATAGTAAAAGAAATAGATTCCACGAGTGAGATGATAGAATGTGATATAGATGCTGTCTCTGAAAGCGGAAAAAATTTTTCTCCCTCTCGCCTATCTTCTACGACAACTTGTACAGCGTCAGACAGTCTAAACACATATATATATTACCTATATTTCTATCTACTCACGGGCACGCACATACACGTGACGACAGTTAAACAAACAGACGTGGGAATCTATAGCAAATGATTATATATATATATATATATATATATATATATATATATATATATATATATATATATATATATATATATATATATATATATATATATATATGTATATATATATATATATATGGGAACGAGCTGTACCAAGGTGTTCATGGCAAACGTGATTTAGTTTCAATTTGACTGAATAGAACGGCTCCTTTAAATGATGGGAAGGAGCGAAGCTCCTGACCGGGTTGGAAGGAAAGTCCTCAGGTTCCCCAGCCTCGCAATGACATGTCATTGGGCCGAAGGGCTGAAAGCCCAGTGCCGCTGGTTAAGAAAAAAAAAAAATATATATATATATATATATATATATATATATTATATATATATATATATATATATATATATATATATATATATATATATATATATATATATATATATATATATATATATATATATATGAACGAGCTGACCAACGCACTGATTTAGTTCAAGAGAGATTTTTATTATTATCATCTAAAAAAAAATCTTCTCACAACACCAAAAAAATACATCAAGGAAAAACACTACAAATAGGCATACAAATTCAAGAAAATGCTACTAGGATGATAACCCCGTTATGATATTAACTCTAGGTTTAGCCCACAGCCCCGTTATGAGACAGATGATGGCCCAAAGAGTCATAAATGCATGTGGTTAGGGTCTAATGTTGTTCCCCTTTGAAGGTATAGACTGACTTAGACAGCAGTATCTATTCTAAAGGAACACGTTACTTAAGCAGCAAATCTCGCCTAAGGAAAAAAAACAAATATAACAAGTGAATGTATTATACAACGAACATCCTTCCGTCACTTTCACTGGGTTCTTTCATCAGGGCCCTGATATACTTACAATCGTGTTGTGGTTTCGCCGGCTGGCGCAAATTTTGGACACTCACACTTTTTATCTGTTACTGTCGTTTAATGAAACAGATCCCAGCTCTGCAGATTTGTTTTGTTGGTTTCATCAAAATGGATCTGGGGAGCGTCTGCTTCAGGCGATAGTTATTTCAGACTAAAGTTAATGTCACTTGACTCACGAGGTAAGAATTAGGCTTAAACGAGCACAAAATGTCAGAACACGAAGTTTCCCTTAATTAGGAAGATGACCGGTGGACAGCTTCTCTCAAACAGAAAATCTTAGTTCCCCACTCACTTGGCAACAATGTCGGAAAGTTAATGTTATTGATTGTAATTATACTCGCCGTCAGGCAGAAACTTACGTAGAGTTTATGGAAGAAATTAAAGATCTGGTTCACAGGCCCAGTATTGATCATTACAGTCTTTGAAAAACCGTTAGTGGGATATAGTATTTCTGTCTAACTCTGGTTGCATATGCACTGTCAGATCAGTGTTACTTGAGAAACCCACGTGGTTCAAAATAAGGACTGTCTATTTCTTCACAAGTATGAACTCTTAGTAAATGCTGGTAAAGTTCGGGTCACCCCAGTATTTCACTGTATAAAAGGAAAAGCACATATAAATCATTTACATATTATGTACTCAATATAACTTACATTTAAAACAGCAAGCCTACAGCTTGACTTATTATTTAAACTTCCGGTGAAATAAGTTATATAAAATCGATCATCAGGAATTAGGAATGTGGTGCGTATTCCGTCACTACTCACTGATGTCGCGTCTAGCATTTATAAGTTTGATATTAAAACAGTTTCGACTGAGTATTAGCCGTTAAATTAAATTCCTTATAGCTACTAGTTTAGTAAGCTAAAGATATAATTTATCTTGTATTTCCACTGTATGCGTCACTAGAAAAATAATACAAACTATAAATTAGGCACTCTGGGCACAGAACTAGTTTAGAATGAAATAAGCGATTTAACGCTTTAAACACTTTCCAAAATACTAGATATCTATTATATTAATCTCACCACAGCACTACGGTAACACCACGACTAGGATAATTCACTAGATAGGTAGTTAGAAGCTCGTCAGAAATCTGACGAGAACTATGAAATTCGCTATACAAGCTTCATTCGCTAGCACGCGTGTGTCCGTCTACTGAAGATGTTGAAGACTGAAATGCCATCCGATTTCAGCTCCTGGGTGGATATTTGAAAACAGGGGCAAACAATCCCACATTTTTCTCAACCTCCGAAATCATCTCCCCTTTTACGTGTAAAACCTACGTCAGCTTAGCGCGTGACGTAACTGCCACCAGTGACCGAGAAATGCGCGTGACAGTTGCAAATCTCAGACAACCATCTACAACTGCGTCGTAGAGATGTCAGTAATCACGCCTTTCCTGAGCGCCCAGCCGAAAAACCCGCGCGTGACAGGTGCCAATGTAGACATAAAGTCTGCTCTATGTCCAGCGAAACGCTCTGACCGGGGAAACTGCAGACGTATGTCTGGCGAGAACAGTATATTCACAGCTATGGTTCGACCGGCAGAGACTGACATCTATGTAATCGAGTTACGTATCCCAGTATGAGAAAAACACAAGGTAAAGTTTGAGGATACTGAAGAAAATATTATTCGCAAAACAAGTGATGCGAAAAATACAGGAAAAAACAAGTAAGGAAAGATAATAAAATAAAGGATGCGGGTGAGAGAATAGGAAGAAGATGTAGGCAATTTAATGATATAAAGACCTACGTGACAGGACGTTCCCCCCTTTAAGATATGGAAGCACTCCATGTCTACGTTATGGAATTAAATTTCCTATAATCGTAGCTTCGGGGTGTCTGTCTTCTTCCCTCTTATCTTCCCCCTCCATCTCTCTCCAATTCCTACTCAAGTCTACTCCCCAAAGTTTCCTTCCTCTGGAATGTCTCCCATGCGCGCTTGAAAGAGCGTCGCCGCTTCTGACATTTTTGAAAGATTTCCTGTGATAGCGGTGGAATATCCCTGCCACTATCGTCATCTTCGTCAGTTTTGGCGATCGTCAGGAGATGGTCGGAGGTCGGCACTGGTCTTTCCAAGTATCTCTTTAAGAGATTTAAATGGAAAACCTTCTCCATTCCTTGAATAGATATCTGGTAGTTAGCCTTAGAAATCTTTTTCAGGACGGTAAACGGCCCTTGCCATCCGATCTTCAGTTGGTTGTTCTCGGTAGGGAGTAACACCAAAACTTCCTCTCCTGCTTCCAGTTCTCTCTCTTTCGCGACTTTCCTGTATCGGTTAGCGTGCTTTGCGCGTGCTCGCTTAAAGTTAGTCGTCGCTAGGTCCCATCCTAGTTTCAACCTTTCCTTTAAAACCGACACATATTTGCTTGCTGAGACAACTGTCTCATCCGCCTTCTCGTCTGTCAGAGACTGAAGTAAGGCTTCAAGCGGCCCCTTGATAGGTCTGCCGAATAAAAGCGTAGCTGGCGGAAATCCTGTGGAAGTATGAGGAGATTCTCTGTAGCCAAATAATGTTGCAGGAATACAAAGATCCCAATCTTCAGGTTTCACTTGTGCCAGTTTACTTAGCATCATGTTGAGGTTTCCATTAGCACGTTCCACGAGCCCATTTCCGGCCGGGGTATAAGGCTTAGTGTGGATGTGTTTGGTCCTCAAGATCTTAACGATCTCATCCATCAACAGGTTTCGGTATGGAGATCCGTTATCCGTCAACACTTGCTGAGGGAATCCCAACCGAGTGAAAATCTGCACGAGGGCTTCTGCGACATGCTTGGCATCTGCGCATGTTAGCGGGATAGCTTCTGCCCATAAAGTGCATGTATCGACTAAGGTCAGGATAAACCTGTTCCTTCTTTTAGTCCTTTCGAAAGGCCCTAAAATGTCGATCACAACCCGTTCGAATGGTGTTCCCACTATTGGCATTTCACCCAAAGAGACTGGGGGTGCCCGTTGCTTGGGTGGCACACGTTGGCACTGGGCACATGATTTGACATATCTGATAATGTCAGTATTTACTCCTGGCCACCAATAATGAGTCGTTATACGTTGGTTTGTGGCGTTCTGTCCCATATGTCCGCTGAAGGGAAGAGAGTGCCCCATTTCTAGGATTTGGCTTCTGTACTGTTTCGGTACTAGGAGCTGGTTGTAACCTTGGTCAGGCTTGCCCGTTCTCCGATAAAGTACGCCATCCTCAGAAAAAATGTCCCCGTGCTGTTTGGGTTCCTTAGCCATGGGCAGTTTCCTAAAGCAGGGTGCCAAAGTAGGGTCCTTGTATTGCGCTTCTTTAAGTTCCATGGGTAACAAATTCGGCGCAGGCTCCCGTTCCTTCTTGGTTTGCCCTCTTGTAGTTACTGCTGCCACAATCGGCTCTTCCGGTTTCCCAATACACACGTATCTCCCGCCAAGTATGACTGGGTAGATGGGATCATCCATAACAGCCGCTTTGATCACACCTCTGACAAAGTCAGAGTGTATCTCCACCAATGCGATGGGAAGCGCTGTAGGTGCCTCACTCTTAGAAACTCCACAAAGTTTGACGGTCTCTCCTGTCTCTTGACCGGGTTTAACCAGGTTTCTGGCAACAATGCAATCGTAAGAAAGCCCCGTGTCAAATAAGCAAGAAGTTTGAGAACCGTTCAAAATAACAACACCTCGCGTTGAGGGTCTATCCCCAACAGGTTGGGAATCACTGTCAATAATTCCACCTTGCGAGACTGTTAATAAGCATCCGATGCGTTTCGGCTCGGTGTGCTCGGTCTGATCATATGTCCCGTGCTCAGGGGTTCTCCCTTTGCCACCTTGACCTTTCTGGCCACGCTGCCATGAAGGGCGGTCGGGTTCATCAGACTGTTTGGGGTGGTTGGGGTACTTGTTCTTGTAGAACTTGGATTTTTCAGGAGGGGGGTTTTGAGGTCCAGTTTCTCTGTGGTTATTTAGGTTAGAAGCCTGAGAAGATTGCTCTAGATTATTTTTCCGAAAATGCTCCTCTGTCGGTTTCCGCTTTGTGGCCGGTAGTTCAGCCAGCGCATTATGGTAACGCTCAGACTTTTCTAAAATGTCTTCAAGTTTTTCCGCCCCTTGCTCAGCTAGAAATCTCCGGGTATCAGCAGACAAAGTGTTCTTTATTTGTTCTGTTAAAACAAATTCCTCAAGACCTTCATAGGTAGAGGGGAGCTGCGAGAGCTCTAGGCACTTTGTCTGATAACCCTTCAAACGAAACGAGAACTGCTGAAAAGTTTCAGAATTCTCTTTCCGGCTGTTGCGAAACAGTTGCAAAAACTTGCGAGCGTTCATTTCAAAGCGCTCCAGTAACGCTTTCTTCAACACATCGTAGTCGTCTTGTTGGCTACTTTCCAGCTTAGAATAAACATCATAAGCAGAACCTTTTAGGGCCTGGGAAAGTTTCATATTCCAACGCGACCTCTCTAACCCGTACAGAGTTGCAATTTTCTCAAATTTTTCTAACCATGTGTCAATCTTCTCATTTGGACAAGGGAAAGACTCAAGAGTGAAAGACATAGCATTTAGTTGAAGAGATTGAGTGTTAGCAGGGTCAGTTAAGGAAGAATGAGGAGAAGACTCTCCAGTGCTGGAGGTAGAGGCAGCACCACGACTTTGGAATTCTAGCGTTTTAAGTGCCAGCTCATGCTGTCTCTCCTTCTCTTTTTCCTCATGCTGCATCCTGCGAATTTCCATTTCCTCGTCCATCTTCTTCTGCTGTAAAGCTTCGGCTGCGTTTCTCTCCGCGTCATATCTCTCGAGTTCGTCTCTGACAAATGCTTTCGCTTCCTCTCCTTCCAGTCCCTCCTCTCTCGCTTCGTCCCTGAGGAGTTGTCTAAGCTTTGCCCTCTCGGCCATATTATGTCAGTGACTGAGACTAGTGGAGAAATAAACTAGGAAAAATGATACACTGGTTCCTACCACTTACGAGAAAAAATGTACCAAAAATTCAAAAGATGATATCCTTAACCCTGGGATACCTCCTCCAAAGTAAAATCTAACTATCGCTGCTATTATCGGCAATAAAGCACCTAATTCAAAACACGACTACGCCAACTAAATGGTAGTTAAGATTACTTCTGAAAAATAAGTTGCTACAGTGGAAACAAAGTAATTATAGAGAAAAATAATCCCTTAATTTAATCCACTATCAAGTTTACCCCTGAAGACAGTTAGGGTGAGGGAGGCAATTAATCTGGACAAATAGTCCGAAACGCACTCCTTAACTTTAGTTCAAACACCTTCCTGCTTCAGAACCCTTGTGAATGTTATACACTCACAAAACTTTACCAGCGTTTAGTATTACAAAATCATTAATTAACATGTATTCCGACAAAATCAACCTGTAAACCAAATGTATAATGCTTCTTAATGCTGTGTGTTACCACTCATTTTGCACGCAGGCTTGCTAAGGCATCGCTGTGCACAGCTGAGAGGTACACGCGACGGACCAGTGCTGAACGCTAGCTATTTGTTAAGGTGTGACCTATATGTAAATGAGTGTATGACGTAGGCAATGTCGGCGGCGAAGAAACGAACGGTGGACGTTCGGGGTGACCGGCATTCGAGGTGTTTGTTCGTCCTAATGGGACAGTGTGTGTTTTTAAGAGTTCCATACTAGGGTTCTCATTTTTATTAAATTATTGTCAGATTATCTACTGACACTACTTCAAGAATGTGTGTTTGAGTGATGTGTTTCAAGACGGCAGACAGAAGGTAGTACGTAACTGTGTAATACAAATTAACATTCATGACAAGATCGTTTTGGAATATTTGCAGACAGTTTGACCTCTAACGGCCAGCTGTACAGTTCATCAATTCTTACTGCCAGAGATAATATGGTTATTATGGAGCATCATTTTTATACAAATGTCTCAATGTGTGAAGTACTCAGTGTTGTGAATATCGTCAATTAAAATCGTGTTAATTGTACGATGGACTGAGCGTACTTATTTCAAGTTGGTCTGACTGCATTTACATGTGGATGTTATACATGCCAACCCACGACATAACATGTGTTACCGATAACATTCACAATTACACATAAACACGAGGTAACACCCAATGGTGGCCAGCAAACGGGAGTTTGTTTTTTTCTCCAATTCGAAATTCATCATTATGAAGCCTTCTGTCTGAGCCACTTTTACAAAATTTGCGCTATCGGCGAGCCATACTTTTCAGCGCATACAAACTGCACTACGCAGTTTTAGTTGACCTTTTCACATCAGCAGCGAATTAGCGGCAGGATCCAAAAACATTAACAAGCCTACTACAAACTTATTAATTTTCATGCGGTCAAGAATTTGAACTATTTTTATTGTCATCAATGACATTTCTATTCTATAAGTATTTGCATCAGTTTTGGCAGCAGAATTTCAACTTTCTTCGAAATTGATCAAGCTCAGCGAAGATTTTCAGCCTCCAGCCCTCCACGTCTTGCACAGTCAGACAAGACAAGATGGCATATTCGGCAACAACAACAAAATCATTGTTTTTGTAAACAACAATGAAGAATTTCAACACTATCATCCTCCTGTAGTGAGAGTAATCGATTCCATTCTGTCCAGTACCATACCTGGGGAGGATTCACTATAAGCTAAGTGGTCTATCTCTTGTCGGCTTAGTTTAGATATATCCTGTGCAGAGCCTTTTGTTTTCTGCATGTTTTATGTTTCTTTGTGTATTTTAAGGGGGGTCAGTGAAGGACTTGATCATAGGAAAACATCCCGCTCTGGCTGGGCCTAAGATCAAGGTTGTCTGTAGGATTGGTAGGTGATTATTTCAGGATTGAGGGTCCGGCGCACATGGCCGAGTGGATAACGCTTCACCTGAATTAATCATATCCTTTTTTCCGTTTAGTTGTGTTGTCACGTGATGCTTGGTGTTCAAGTTCGTTGAGTGTTTCTGATTATTTCGTTTTGGCAACATTATTGTTTGTACACAGTTGATCGTACCTTGCTGTCCCTCAGTTCCTGTGTGTATTAAATGTAGTAAAGCGTGTTTGTCTTGTTATTTTGTTAGACAAAGCATTGTTATTTTTATTTTTACTTAAATACATTTTTATTTATTTTATTTTATTTTTTTATTATTTTTCTACATTAGTATTGTATTTCTTGGCTTGTTGTACTGTGTCCGGGTCATAGTTTGTCTTGTCTACTTCACGAGATTAACATATGCTCACATAATATTTTTCACTTGCTTTATCTTGACATTTATAAGAATTTGCATTGGTACTGCTAATTACTATATAATACACATTTTACTTCACAAGTAAGTCATTTATAACCTTCTAACATGGCTACTCTGGAGCATTTTATTCTATTGGGAGAAAAACTTGGTAAGCAGGGACAAGCTTTGGAAGAGTTTGCCATGGAGCTACTTACAAGAGAAGAGAGTAGATTGGAGAAATAGGAACAAAAAAGGCTAGAAGATATTGCCAGAGAAGAAAGGGCACAAGCAAGAGAAGAGAAAAGAAGACAAGAAGAGATTGAAGAGAAAATAAGACGAGAGGAGATTGAAGAGAAAAGAAAACAAGAAGAGATTGAAGAGAAAAGAAGACAAGAAGAGATTGAAGAGAAAAGAAGACAAGAAGATTTTACAGAGAGAAGAAGACAGGAAGATTTGGCAGAAAGGAAAAGACAAGATGAGATAGATTTAGCAGCGAAAAAAGCTCAATTTGAGCATGAAGAGAAGATGGTTTCTTTAAATTTAGATAGATCTAAAATAGAATCTGGCAATTCACAAAATTAGGAAGTGACAGGTTCGTCTAAGAAAGTACTTCCTAACACAATTAAACTTCATTTACCCAAATTTAACCAGAATTCTGATGACATATCTTGCTTTATAAATCGGTTTGAGACAGTATGTACAGAATACAAACTTGAAAGATCATCATGGGTGGTCCATTTAATGCAAATAGTTACAGGTGATGCTTTGACTGCTATTTTAACTATGGATGAGAACAATAGGCAATCCTATGATGCAGCTAATGCGTTACTTCTACGAAGGTACCAACTTGATGAGAATGGGTATAGAATGAGGTTCAAAAAACTCATACCCGACATGAACAAGGACTTCTCGGATTTCATTTCATCTATTAAATTATGTTTTGATAGATGGATTGGTTTGGCTAAGATTGAACATACATTTGAGGGTCTTAAGGATCTCATATTGAGGGACAAAGTGTTATCCTCCATTAGTTCAGAATTTTTAACATTTTTGCATGAACGCAAACCTGAATCTTTGCAAGCTGTTGAGTCTTTAGGTCGACAATTTATGACAGCTCATCCGGGGCAGGTTGTAAGCAACTCCACTGTGAAAGAGTCATTACCAGTTGCTTCGGCTCGTTCTGTGCAAATACAAAACCCAGGAGCCAGATCAAAAAGCATGGATCGGAATTTTGGTCAGAACAGAGACCGAAATGTCGGATCGTTTCGTGGACGGTACAATTTCGATACTCGACCATCTCAAGATCAAAGAAATTTTCGTCAATATCCTGGAGGTAATGGACCATCTCAAATGTACAATAGGTCAAACAGAGGATGGCGTAGGCCTGATAATTCCTACATGTATAGAAGTGACAGATATTATAATGATGAGAACAGCCAGAACTCTCCACCTTTTCAACACTGTATAGGGTGCACATGCCCTCAACATTCTAATAATCATCAGAACGGAAGAGGAAACCGAAATAACTATTGTGGAAAAAACAACTTTCAGTGCTCACGAAGTGTGGAACGTTCAAACTCAAACTCGAGTCATAATAGCAACACAGGGATTGTCGATCAGAATAATGTTAACACCAATCTTGCTAATGCTTGTGCTGTTGACTTGTTCAATACATCAAATTGTTCTGAGTGTAGCACTTTATTTCAGCCAGGCGTGGTGTCGCGACTATCTTGTGGACATCCCATCCCTGCATTGGTACCAGCATTAGCCTCCCATGATGGACAAGGGTCACTTACTTTTTACAAGGGTTTCTTAAATAACAATCGTGTTTCAGTTTTAAGAGATACAGGTTGCACCACTGTGGGTGTACGCAAGTCCCTTGTTGACCCTTCCTGCTGCACAGGGGAAATGGTAAAATGTATTACATTTGGTGGAACGGCAGAATTCTATCCACTAGCCATTGTACACATTGACACACCATTCTTTTCAGGGCAAGTTAAAGTTTGTTTATTGGAGGATCCAGTTGCTGAATTGATCCTATGTAATCTTGTTGGCATAAAAGAATGTTCCACCCAAGATTTTGAAATCTGGGAACGTCAGCATAGGCTGCACGCAAATGTGACAACAAGAGCACAATCACATGCTCAAAGTCAGAGTGAAGTGCTGGGCAATGATGATGATGAAGAACATCAAAAACCTATGCTCACCAAGACTTCATTCATTGAAATGCAGAAGACTGACAAATCCCTGAAAAGGTTTTTTAAGTTGGTGAGACAACATGATTCTGATTGCTCAGAAAAAATCATGTCCTTGGTACTCTATCAAAAATGATATTTTAATGCGTAATTATACAGACTCTACGTTAGTGCGTAGTCAAATTCTTGTACCAACTGTGGTTCGGCCATACATTCTTAGGCATGCACATGACACAAACTGTGCAGGTCACATGGGTTTTGCTAGGACAAAATACAGAGTCTTGTCTGACTTTTATTGGCCTGGAGTGGTGAAGGATGTCAAAATGTTTTGTCGTTCTTGTAAAATATGCCAAGAGGTGGCTACTAAAGGAGCTTATCATAATGCACCCATTCAGGCTGCTGATATCTCTGTGCGACCATTCGCAAAAATAGCCATAGACTTAATAGGTCCACTAATGGTTCCTTCAGCCAGAGGTCACAGGTTTGTCCTTACCTGTATTGATATGTGTACTAGGTGGCCTGAAGCAATACCTCTTAAACATATTGCTACCAGTGATGTGGCTGATGCACTTTTCCTAATTTTTACGAGATTGGGATTCCCAGATAAAATTCTATCTGATAGGGGACCACAGTTTGTGTCAGACGTCATGTCACAGGTCTTGAATCTATGTAATATAGATAGATCTCTGAGCTCCGTATATCATGCCATGTCAAACGGTATGGTAGAACGGCTAAATAGGTCTTTGAAACAAATGCTAGGTAAGGTGACCACTAGTTATCCACAAGACTGGGACAGAATGCTCCCAGCAGTGCTGTTTGCTTATCGGGAAGTTCCCAATGAACACACTGGGTTTTCTCCTTTTGAGCTCCTTTATGGTGCTCCACCACGAGGACCCATGTCAATGATAAAACAGCTACTGTCAGGTCCAGAAATATCCCCCCGAAGTTCAGTCATCTTATGACTATGTGGTTAACCTGCGTCAGAAACTTCTTGAGTCTTGGCAAATTGCTGTCAATTCTTCTGAAAAGGCAAAAGAAAAAGCTCGGTCCCTTCAAAATCGACGAAAAAAAGCTTAGACAATTAATGCCAGGGGACAAGGCTTATGTATTGTTACCAACAAGACAAAATCGCCTTCTTATTTCTTGGCGGGGACCATATAAAATTATGTCAAAACTCACAGATGTTGACTATATTCTTGACGTTGATGGCAAGAATAAAACCTTTCATATCAATATGCTAAAGGAATTCCAGGATAGACCTGCATATCTCAAGCCTATTTTTGATGTTTTGGATGAATCCTCTGATCGTCCTACGTCATATTCCTCCTTATCTGTTATTCAGGAAGAAGCTACTGCATTCCCTGACATACCCTTACCTCTTCCTGCAATATCACTGCAGCCTTCAGAATCGTGGCTAAATGTTTCTATCTGTCCTGATCTGTCTGCGGCACAACAAAGTCAAGTCCTTGCAATTCTTGAGTCCTATCAACAAGTCCTTACTGATATTCCTGGTCGGACGTCTATCATTTCTCACGATATTAAACTCACAGATAATCGTCCTATTCACTTGAAACCTTACCCTACCCCTATCCACTTTCAGGATCGGGTCGAAAAGGAATTGGACGAGATGCTAAAACTTAATATCATTTCACATTCAGAGTCACCATATTCTTTCCCGATGGTCATCATCAGAAAAAAAGATAAGAGTATTAGATTATGCATTGATTTCCGTTGACTCAATAGTATAACAGAGTCTGACGCAGAGCCAATGCCAGTTCTTGAGGAATTATTAGCAAAACTTTCGGAAGCTAAGTATTTTAGTAAATTTGACCTATCCAAGGGGTATTGGCAGGTACCTCTCACAGAAAGAGCCAAACCTCTCACTGCTTTTGCTACTCCTAAAGGTCTCTTTCATTGGAATTTCATGTGCTTTGGCTTGGTGAATGCACCAGCTACCTTTGTCCGCATGATGAGAAAACTTTTTTCCCACAGATCTGATATTATCTCTTATATAGATGATATTTGTTTGTTCTACAACTCTTGGGACGAACATGTTTCTGGACTTAAATCTCTACTCGAGATTCTTCGGTCACATGGTCTTACTGCAAAGCCTTCTAAGATTCACATAGGGTTCCACGAAATCTCCTTCTTAGGTCACAGAGTTGGACACGGATTTCTCAAAACTGAAGACAACACTATTTCAAAAATTCCTAATTTGTCCATTCCTCGGACAAAGAAACAAGAAGCCTCCTGGGTCTTGTCCAGTTCTACAATAAATTTATGCCACATCTGTCCTAAATTACTTCAGTTCTATCTGAGTTGACTACAAAAGGCTCTCCTAATAGGATTGTCTGGACTGAGCACTGTGACAGAGCTCTAGCCCATTTAAAAGAATTTTTTTCATCTGAGCCTATATTAAAATTACCTGATCCAAAATTAATTTTCATCCTCAGAACGGACGCTTCACAGTATGGGATCGGTGGTGCCTTAATGCAGGAGGTGGATGGAATACTTCATCCAGTTCTGTATATCTCGCGTAAGCTCTCTCAAACTGAATGCAGATACCCCATAATTGAGAGAGAGCTTCTAGCGATTATCTGGTCGGTGACCAAACTTCAGCGATACCTTCTTGGGTCTCGTTTCATTATTGAGACAGACCAGAAGGCTCTCTCGTATTTACAGAGTGCACAGATGAAAAACCCAAGGGTCGCAAGATATGCGATAAACTTACAAGCATATGACTACATCATCCACCCAATTGATGGCAAGTCCAACGTTATCGCAGATGTGTTATCGCGTTACCCACAAACAGATAATACAGATTCTCAAGCATTTGGCATCGTGGAGAATAAATTAATGCCTATACCATGACCATAACACAGAGCTGAACCTCTACATCTACCATTGGATTTGAATCATGATGTCGAGGGTACCCACAGATATGAGGTGCTTGATAGTCATTTCCTGACTTTTGAATATGACATTACAAGACATTGTTATGCATGGTGAATTTTTTTTTTTTGGGTCTCGGCACATGCTCAATGGTAACTTCGTCCACACAGCTATCCAAAGACATTTGTAAGTGACTTTCTTTCCTGCGGGTACTTTGAAACTTAGGTGTATGATGATCAAGAATTAAGGACATGGTCACAGACTTCTCCAACTCACTATCAAGCAGTATTGACTGGTATCATCTGTTATTTCAACAAATACTACGTGTCTGGAACTTTTATTGACACATCTTGTGCAGAATGCTTAAAATCGGATTGACTTTTGGCGTAAAGGAAACTCACATCAGGAACATTTTCATAACCATACCATTTAAGGGACGATAAAATTAAGAAGTGATAATACCTATGCCTTACTTTAAGAACTTTAACTAGTTTCATTATTTCAAGATGATGAACACATCTTAGACATTATCACATGGACATAATTAAATTTACAGTTTTTTTTTCTTCTGTTTTTTCAATATGGTTTAATATCATTCAATTAGCTAGTTAAATTGATTCATCATTTAATTATTTCATTGAACTTCTCCATGTATCATGCATCACAATTTTATTATCATATTTCATCATTTGACATCTCCATTTAGGTTTTTTTTTCCATTTCTTGACATCTTTTCTATGGACAATTAATCATATCTAACATACACGACTTTTACTTCACGTTTTGTGAAATGGTCCAGGGTTTGTCATCCTCCTTTGAGGAAACCTTTCAGTTTTCGCTGGGGGGCGGGGTAGTGTTACCACTCATTTTGCACGCAGGCTTGCTAAGGCATCGCTGTGCACAGCTGAGAGGTACACGCGACGGACCAGTGCTGAACGCTAGCTATTTGTTAAGGTGTGACCTACATGTAAATGAGTGTATGACGTAGGCAATGTCGGCGGCGAAGAAACGAACGGTGGACGTTCGGGGTGACCGGCATTCGAGGTGTTTGTTCGTCCTAATGGGACAGTGTGTGTTTTTAAGAGTTCCATACTAGGGTTCTCATTTTTATTAAATTATTGTCAGATTGTCTACTGACACTACTTCAAGAATGTGTGTTTGAGTGATGTGTGGCAAGACGGCAGACAGAAGGTAGTACGTAACTGTGTAATACAAATTAACATTCATGACAAGGTCGTTTTGGAATATTTGCAGACAGTTTGACCTCTAACGGCCAGCTGTACAGTTCATCAATTCTTACTGCCAGAGATAATATGGTTATTATGGAGCATCATTTTTATACAAATGTCTCAGTGTTGTGAATATCGTCAATTAAAATCGTGTTAATTGTACGATGGACTGAGCGTACTTATTTCAAGTTGGTCTGACTGCATTTACATGTGGATGTTATACATGCCAACCCACGACATAACATGTGTTACCGATAACATTCACAATTACACATAAACACGAGGTAACACTGTGGAAAAAACTTATCAGTTTGTGTGGTCAGCACGCCCGTAAACAGATCGTTAGTCTAGGGGATAAATTATTTTTAAAAGATACAAAACTCACAAGACATCACACTCTTACTCTATTACAGAATAAAGAATCTTAAGTACAAAATCCAGATAGACGAGTCCACGTTTGTCGTGCTCGTCTTCCTATTCTAAGTTCAAAAATCCGTCGGACGAGACCACATTTGTCGTAGATTTTTTTGATAGGAGTATTAAGACTTAGGTTGGTCCCTTCTGAATAGGTTGGAATGAGTGATAGTCACAGTGTGAGATAGTAAAAGAAATAGATTCCACGAGTGAGATGATAGAATGTGATATAGAGGCTGTCTCTGAAAGCGGAAAAAATTTTTCTCCCTCTCACCTATCTTCTACGACAAATTGTACAGCGTCAGACAGTCTAAACACATATATATTACCTATATTTCTATCTACTCACGGGCACGCACATACACGTGACGACAGTTAAACAAACAGACGTGGGAATCTATAGCAAATGATTATATATATATATATATATATATATATATATATATATATATATATATATATATATATATATATATATATATATATATATATATATATGAACGAGCTGACCAACGCACTGATTTAGTTCAAGAGAGATTTTTATTATTATCATCTAAAAAAAATCTTCTCACAACACCAAAAAATACATCAAGGAAAAACACTACAAATAGGCATAAAAATTCAAGAAAATGCTACTAGGATGATAACCCCGTTATGATATTAACTCTAGGTTTAGCCCACAGCCCCGTTCTGAGACAGATGATGGCCCAAAGAGTCATAAATGCATGTGGTTAGGGTCTAATATTGTTCCCCTTTGAAGGTATAGACTGACTTAGACAGCAGTATCTATTCTAAAGGAACACGTTACTTAAGCAGCAAATCTCGCCTAAGGAAAAAAAAAACAAATATAACAAGTGAATGTATTATACAACGAACATCCTTCCGTCACTTTCACTCGGTTCTTTCATCAGGGCCCTGATATACTTACAATCGTGTTGTGGTTTCGCCGGCTGGCGCAAATTTTGGACACTCACACTTTTTATCTGTTACTGTCGTTTAATGAAACAGATCCCAGCTCTGCAGATTTGTTTTGTTGGTTTCATCAAAATGGATCTGGGGAGCGTCTGCTTCAGGCGATAGTTATTTCAGACTACAGTTAATGTCACTTGACTCACGAGGTAAGAATTAGGCTTAAACGAGCACAAAATGTCAGAACACGAAGTTTCCCTTAATTAGGAAGATGACCGGTGGACAGCTTCTCTCAAACAGAAAATCTTAGTTCCCCACTCACTTGGCAACAATGTCGGAAAGTTAATGTTATTGATTGCAATTATACTCGCCGTCAGGCAGAAACTTTACGTAGAGTTTATGGAAGAAATTAAAGATCTGGTTCACAGGCCCAGTATTGATCATTACAGTCTTTGAAAAACCGTTAGTGGGATATAGTATTTCTGTCTAACTCTGGTTGCATATGCACTGTCAGATCAGTGTTACTTGAGAAACCCACGTGGTTCAAAATAAGGACTATTTCTTCACATGTTCATATGCAGTATGAACTCTTAGTAAATGCTGGTAAAAGTTAAGGGTCTATTTCTACACAAGTACAACAATGAACTCTTAGTAAATGCAGTAAAGTTCGGGTCACCCCAGTATTTCACTGTATAAAAGGAAAAGCACATATAAATCATTTACATATTATGTACTCAATATAACTTACATTTAAAACAGCAAGCCTACAGCTTGACTTATTATTTAAACTTCCGGTGAAATAAGTTATATAAAATCGATCATCAGGAATTAGGAATGTGGTGCGTATTCCGTCACTACTCACTGATGTCGCGTCTAGCATTTATAAGTTTGATATTAAAACAGTTTCGACTGAGTATTAGCCGTTAAATTAAATTCCTTATAGCTACTAGTTTAGTAAGCTAAAGATGTAATTTATCTTGTATTTCCACTGTATGCGTCACTAGAAAAAATAATACAAACTATAAATTAGGCACTCTGGGCACAGAACTAGTTTAGAATGAAATAAGCGATTTAACGCTTTAAACACTTTCCAAAATACTAGATATCTATTATATTAATCTCACCACAGCACTACGGTAACACCACGACTAGGATAATTCACTAGATAGGTAGTTAGAAGCTCGTCAGAAATCTGACGAGAACTATGAAATTCGCTATACAAGCTTCATTCGCTAGCACGCGTGTGTCCGTCTACTGAAGATGTTGAAGACTGAAATGCCATCCGATTTCAGCTCCTGGGTGGATATTTGAAAACAGGGGCAAACAATCCCACATTTTTCTCAATCTCCGAAATCATCTCCCCTTTTACGTGTAAAACCTACGTCAGCTTAACGCGTGACGTAACTGCCACCAGTGACCGAGAAATGCGCGTGACAGTTGCAAATCTCAGACAACCGTCTACAACTGCGTCGTAGAGATGTCAGTAATCACGCCTTTCCTGAGCGCCCAGCCGAAAAACCCGCGCGTGACAGGTGCCAATGTAGACATAAAGTCTGCTCTATGTCCAGCGAAACGAATTTCTCACACCCCAGGCCCAGAAATCTGGTCGGGCCGCGCTCTGACCGGGGAAACTGCTGACGTATGTCTGGCGAGAACCGTATATTCACAGCTATGGTTCGACCGGCAGAGACTGACATCTATGTAATCGAGTTACGTATCCCAGTATGAGAAAAACACAAGGTAAAGTTTGAGGATACTGAAGAAAATATTATTCGCAAAACAAGTGATGCGAAAAATACAGGAAAAAACAAGTAAGGAAAGATAATAAAGTAAAGGATGCGGGTGAGAGAATAGGAAGAAGATGTAGGCAATTTAATGATATAAAGACCTACGTGACAAACATCAAGAGATGGACATGAAAGAGTCTATCAGAGTAAACCATCAAGACAAGAGATGGACATGAAAGAGTCTATCAGAGTGAACCATCAAGACAATAGAAGACGTTGGAGATCCGTTGTAACACATAAGGAAGGGAAACCCGAGGCCTGTAAACGGTAAATTAATATTAGATAAACATAAAGGTATGTTTTCAGGCACTCGTAAGAAATAAATAAGTAGAACACTTAGACAACAGAGAAACAACAGACGTGTGTGGCTTACCCAGGGTTCGAACCCCGTACCTTCCGTACGACAACACCGCCTAGCTATACAAGCGAATCACACTATCCTCCCGGCCAGCTAGACATCCCCAAAAAAAGATGCTTTACTGACCGGTCATCAGTGCGAAACACAAGACAACACCGGAAGTATCAAGGTCTTTGTCTTGTGTTGACTGACATATACTGTTGAATAGGGGAACAGCAGAAGTGATTGCGTCATTAATATGCTGAGGTGCCCATTGTAAACTTCCGGTGTTGTCTTGTGTTTCGCACTGATGACCGGTCAGTAAAGCATCTTTTTTGGGGGATGCCTAGCTGGCCGGGAGGATAGTGTGATTCGCTTGTATAGCTAGGCGGTGTTGTCGTACGGAAGGTACGGGGTTCGAACCCTGGGTAAGCCACTCACGTCTGTTGTTTTTCTGTTGTCTAAGTGTTCTACTTATTTATTTCTTACGAGTGCCTGAAAACATACCTTTATGTTTATCTAATATTAGAGATCCGTTGTAGCCGACCTCCCTTGTGGAGAAGGCAACTGATGATGAAGGACTAAAAGTGTAGTCTAATACGCGAAGACTATGATTGGTATGTTCTGTGGATTTTTTGTTTGATTTTTAACCATGCACTTGAAAACTAGTGTTAGTCGTGTGCACGTGATACCCGGTTCAACCCCACCTGGGTTGTAATATGGGTATAATTAAGGATTCATCATTCTATATAGCGTATTATATTGATTGTTTTTCTTGTGCGTTGGCTCTTCCAGGCTGTAATTTTTCTGCCGTTTTTTGTGGCATTGTTTAATGTCTATGGTGTTTGTAATGTATCCTCTTCCATGATGCTATGTTGCTCTCTATCTCGCTATTGACATCCTTTTAAATGTATCTGTTGGACGGTTGTTGGTTTTTTTAATTGGTAGGTTTTTGTTATGTTCTATGGCGCGATAGTTCATACCATGTCCTGTAGTGCCGTGCGATATTCTACAATGAGAGTTTCATGTCCTAATGTTTAATTCTATTTCAGTGTTTTTAATGAGTGAACGTTCATGCACAACTATGTTGATAAGAAAAGTGCCAGTTGGTGTTATTGATTTGCAGTGATATGAGTTAGAGATCGAAGTCCAGCATTTTCTGTAATTGCTAACATGTTGTAATCTGCAAATGGTAAGGACTTCTTTCCTTCATCGCCCTTCCGCATCCCCCATGGAACGTTAGTCTTTATCATACTTATACCAAGTCTTTCTGTTCCATGCATTCAGCTCAAGGTTTTTCAATGTCCTCTTCATGTGTCTCTCCAGCTCTCTTCTCCATGTGTTCCTCTGTCTTCCTCTTCCCCTCTTACCCTGGGGATTCCAGAACAAGGACTGCCTGGTAATGCTACGAACAAGATTCCTCAATATGTGTCCTACCCATCTCCAGCGTCTTCTTCTCGTACCTTGTTCCACATCCACTTGTCATCAGCCCCACATTGGTGATCGTGTCATACCTCTTCAATCCTGCTATTCTACGCAAAGACTTTTTCACCGTTTTGAAATACAGTAAGAGCCGGTGTTGAGACTGTAAATTAACAATCCATAGCGTAAAAGAAACAGAAGGATCCCGACAAAACAAGAGAATTAAATTAAAAAACATATATCAAAGTGATCGAAGATGTTGTTGTTGTTGTTTAACTAGGGTTGGTGAGCTTCTCACTCTTTAGCAGCCAAGACCAAGTTGAAGACTTATTGGTATTATCTACACTGTAGATCTAGGCTTTTCCTGTGGCTTTTCTGCCATCCCGAAACTGGTTGAGTTGAAGTCATGAGCTCCAGTTTCTCTAGCTTGGCTTACATTTAAAGGATCGTCACATCTGACCCCAAGCTAGTTGGACGAAGCGTGTGACATTCTGTGCATTCTACGCCATCCAAGGGGGCTCTCCAAATATGCAGAGCTAAAATACTATGCTCTGGTTTTGGGCTCTCCAAATATGCAGAGCTAAAATACTGTGCTCTGGTTTTGGGCTCTCCAAATATGCAGAGCTAAAATACTGTGCTCTGGATTTGGGCTCTCCAAATATGCAGAGCTAAAATACTGTGCTCTGGTTTTGGGCTCTCCAAATATGCAGAGCTAAAATACTGTGCTCTGGTTTTGGGCTCTCCAAATATGCAGAGCTAAAATACTGTGCTCTGGTTTTGGGCTCTCCTAAGAAATCGTCACATCTTACACAAAGCCACTTCTCAGCTTCCCTGCCTATCATGGGGTTCATAGTGACATCCTGCATGCAGGCAACTAGATAAAAGCCATAATTATATCTAGGGCTCAAGTGACTCCTCCAAGCTTAGTATGCAATGCTGGGTGCTCAACATGTTTCACCACAGGGGGGAATTCCTGGCATTTTGTGGATGATTTCAAGAGTCAATGAGGGTGTAATTAGCCTGACAGACAGAATTTCACATGCAAACCTACATAAAATAGCATTGCGCATAGCTGGGGGTCATATAAGGATGACTCCAGATATGTCTCAATGCATATCAAACGGATAACAAATAATATGGGAAAGATCTTAAACGGATGACACAGGACACGAAGACTTAGATTGAGTTTGTTGAAGACCAATGCTCCACAGGGAACTATAGGATAATGAATGAATTAAGAATAAGAGAAACAATACAATTAGCAATTAACAGAATGAACTTTCACCTTGACCTGGCTCTTGACAACTGCCGATGTACATGGCGCCGTCTTCAAAGTAGCGCCGACATTTTTTGTAAAAGTTCCAGAAATTATAATGTGATCCAACTTAATAGTATAAAAAATTGACCCTCATAAGAGAATAATACAGTACGGCACGGGAAGCGAGATCGCCAAAACGAGATTTCGTATTTCCTTGAAAAACCCATGGACCAGCGGTACTTCGCGCTGCTTACACCGTGTACTTCGCGGATTCTTTTGAGAACGTACAGAAAGAATATGGCTTCTGCCCACTCAAGGAATATCGTAATACGTTACTAGTATGAATTTTTGTATGGGCTGGTAACCTCATAATTTAAAACAAATCACTACAGAAACCACTGCTGTAAGAGCATATGAATGCTTTATTTGAGCATCTTTCAAGAGAGCCACCTACACTACTATCTTCATACATCATAGTGACGTAAAAACTATAATTTAATGAATGAATATAAACTGACCTTGGCAGAGATATCAGTACCATTCTTCGAAATCTGGTGGTAACATTTATCTCACATCGCAATTTGATCCATTAAACGTGAATATATTTTATCACTCGTGGTTACAATGCAGCCACTAAAGCAACATCGTCAGTTATAACCCAAAGCACGCTTTCGATCAGGAACCGAAAGATAATTTGCTATGATTAAATCGCGTTTAAAACGGAGATTCGTTAGCGGAATATCAAGTATTGATTAGCTGAATACAAGACAACTTTAACGATCCATGTAATGCACTAGCGATCAATCACGTATCGAACAGCGATTGTTCTCAAGCTTTCCCTTAACACTTTGATCTGAAGCAGAATTAATTAATGAAATTAGTACACTTTCAAGTACACGAATCAGGTAGATCAAAAAGATAGTTCCTGTATGATTATGTAAATTTGTGTGACACAGCAGTATGAGTTGACGAACAGGAAAGCAGGGCGAAGTACTATAGATGATACATGACAAAGATAACTGGAAACGAAATAAAAAGATAAGGGAAACATAAAATAACTGTAAGAGCAATAATCTGGCAGCAATGGTATGGAGAGGCCCGTGTAGTTCCGGAAAGAAGGGGGGGGGGGGGGGGGGCTGTGATGAGATCAAGAATAAATAAGACTACTTCTATCTCAGATACTTCGTAAAAGTGACTAATATGATGTTTTGCGTAGACTGCCAACCTCATCATGTAAAACAAAATTCTGCACCTCTGCAAAAGCATGTGAATTCTGCAAGGGGACCAGTTACAATTGTGGCTCCATGCTCTAAAGGAAATAAAACCAGAAATGTGACGAAGATAATAATGGCATGAATAAGGTTATTTTAAAGGACAAAAGGTCATGCGTTTAACTAGGACACAGGACACAAGGCCTTCGTCAGGGAAAGGAAAGAAAGAGTTAAGTAAGAAACATGAGAACATAAATGAAGAGGGGGTATCAGTCATAAATATCACTGTCCTTGTTAGGAATCACAGTTGACTTGTTTTGAAGCGTTTAAAATACAAGTGATGCAATCGTCAACTTTATCGGCAATATTAGAAAGGAAACAAAGTGACAGTTGATCAATAGTATATTCTTACCAACTCTTTGCTGTCGGTGTCAAACATGGTCCGTTCCAAGCCCCAGGAGAGTAAAATAACATCATGTGAGATGACATGCTTAAGAACAACCACTAATGTTACCAGGAGATAACTACTCTGCCTCGAATACATAGAGAAACAGATAATAAAGCGAATATATAAATTAAAAAATAAAATGGTATGAAATCAGTTTTACAAGTTAACGGTACACAGGAAACAAGGGACGTTTCGGGTTTTACCCTTCGTCAGCCACAGTTACGAACAGATGACCAGGACAAGAATTACATATAGGTACTACAAAAACATATGATGATGAAGAACACACCAAATGAGCGATACAAGCAGACGGAACAACGTTGCTGAGCGAAACGAGAACAATAATAATGCAAGAAAATCGTAAAACCAGAAAGACATATCGAAACAAGAAAGTAAATAATCAACGAAACGAAGACAGGAATTAACAACACTATAAAAACAAGTAAAATGTCACTTAGCTGAATCCTAGAATGAAACACTTAAAATGGCTGTGAAAACAAGCGTCATGCGGAAGTGACGTATGAGCGAGCTAGTGACGGCTAAAAAGATGCAAAAGGATACGAAACGAACCAAAGCCAAAGCAACGATAGATCAGAAAAACAACGACAGAAGAAATTAAGAAGTATACAACAGAGAGAGAAGCCACCAGAATTTATGCAAAATGATGCTGGACATTAAGGACCGCAGGAGATAAAACGCCCATTTGAAAAATGAGACGATTCTCCAACGAAAAGCGAGTTCGGTCGTCACCGACACATGAAAGGAGGGCAGTGACATGAATATCGGAATTACCTGAATGGTCAGGCCTATTGAAATGAAGGGCCACCGGTAAAGATTTGCCATGATAGATGTAATTTAAGTGCTCACGAAACCTGTCTGCCAAAAGTCTGCCAGTTTCACCAATATAGGTAATGCCACACCTCTTGCAGATGATAGCATAAATCAGGTTTCTGGATTCGCACGTGAAAGACTCTCTAATGACAAATTTACCGTTCGGAAAAGAAACTGACTGAGTTTGGAGTACAAAAGGACAGGTCTTACATATACGGCGTTGGCACGGTATAGTACCAAAGTGAGAAGGATTGGTTCGTCTCAAGCGACTGTGTACAAGAATATCCCTAAAGTTCTTATCCCTACGATAATAAAGCGGTTTGGCCATCTCATGAGAACGGAGCCCTATCCGTTACAACTCCGCGCCTATAACATTTTAAGATCTTGCTCTAAGGCACCGAAGATGATTTTTAAAAAAACCGAGGGATAGACAATATTACAAAAATCCTTAAATACAACGGGCTTACGTCAGATAATCCCGCACACTCAACTCACGAACAAAAAAGATTCCCCGCGGCACTTCAAGACAGGTGTGGGACAAAATAGCACAGGCAAGTGAGTAACCTGGCCATTATGGAAACTTTATATCTTAAATTTTACGGCATTTTTATATTTTGTATTACGGTAATCTTAAATCTAGATATTTCGGAAACCGTAAGTGCTGATAGCAGGCCAATACGAAGTCTAACGACCGAACGAACTTTATTTTCAAGCCGGATACTTCGACAACACTAGTCCGGATAGTAGTTTTAGTGGTAGCAGTTACAAACGTCTCTCGATGTTGTTGTATTTTTTTTTTGTTTTTTTTTCGTACGCCCGCTAATACTCGAGGCGAAATCTCAGGTTATTTTTAATGTCTAACCTGACATTGATTTTTACGTGAGTATCCTATTTTCTTGTACAGAGACAAGTGTCCCTCGCCATTCAGGCTGATACTCGCCGTTTTTGGAGGTACCCATTAGAGCTGGGTCGGCTCAGGAGCCGCCAGTCCCTGGTTGACGACATTCCTTCAAATGTTCTCGCCAGGTCTCGAGTTAATCCAGTCCAAATCCCGGTCGACGAAAAATCCTCAAATGCCGTCGCCCGGGTTTGATCCTGAATCACCCGGTTGCCAGAGCGGTGTTGTAACCACTACGCTAGCGCGGCTCCGATGTTGTGATACTTTGACAAGCTGTGGCATCTTCAGAACAATAACTACAACCTGCTGTCATCTTATGGTTGTATTAGTCTAAATCAATCCAGGCCACCAGAAAAAGGATGCACATTACCAGTTCAGCTGAAGTGAGCGTGCGGCAATTTTCTGACTGCATATGGGATACAATGGAGATGGACACCTGTGACAAGTCTTATACTCGATTGTTACATTTTCCTGTGACCTTCAACCATTTTCTGTGCCCTTTCTTTTTCTTTTTCTTAACCGCTCCATATCACACTTTGTTCGCTCTCATCGACCAAGGTTGTCTTATCATTTCGTGTCACTCCATACGGTAATTGACAGCTTGACCTGTTTTACCTGGTCGCTCGACGTAATTGTTTGATTAATCGCTTATGAGACAAATTAAGAGTCTACATTTAGCGGCATTCTCATTGTTAAACCCAGACGTTTGTTGACCGATTTTACCGGGATGTCGGCAGATTACAATCGTGTTAAAGATTAAGACACGAAAAGTGATGTAACACTTCAGGCAGACTGACTTCGTTGTAGGACTACGTAATCAACTACAAGAAAGTCACATCTTGGGGGGAGAGATTATCAGTGATAGATCTGTGAAGTAGTGAGTTCGATAAACATGGTAACAACGGAAGTGGCAAGACTTTTTATGGCCAAGGAGTTTGAAAATACCATGTAAAGGGCAATATCTTATGTTGTCGTGTAGTAATGTTCAACACGAGATGGTAGGGATAAACCCCTACTAATATCAGAGGCCTTGGTGATGGCTGGTTTGTCATGAAAATGTTACGATAGACTGCTCCTGATTGGATCTCTTTTCAGCGAGGCAAAATGGGTGCGAAAACTTCGCTTATAACATACAGCTTTGTTAGACTACGTTACTGACTTCCAGTTTTTCGTCAAGGAGAAATCATAGACAGCTAGAAACATGGAACATTAAGACCACCATATAGGACATGCCATGGGACTGAAAGTAAATTTTAAGATTAGAAGGGAGTAACTCCAGAGTCATCACTTTGCGCTTTAAGTTCTAAGTTCCTACTTCATGTTCACTCAGTTAGATACCTAACACACCTGAAAGTATACGGCATCTTAAACAGTTACCCGACAATTCACCCGATATCGGGGTAAGTTGTAATATATAAATTTTATCATTTTGTATTTGCATTTTGACATGTATAATTTGCTTGTGGATGTGCAGTTGCTTATGAGGTTGCCAATCTCATCACTGCAAATAACGTGACACGTGAGCCACCACAGCAAGAACGTGTGACTGCTTCATGCGGGCTTCCTCAAATAGAAACCAACAGCAGAGGTGGCCCCAGACTCTATAGAGAGCAGGAATTGATGATGATATCATGATTTATAAATTTATAATATTAACACTTTAGTAAGTTTTAAATGTATTTTTATGTATATTTCCGCTGTCCAAAAGCACTTTCATCCGACTCACTGGGTCTAAAGTTAATGCGCAGGGAGGGTAAATATTCTGAGGAAGATGAAGTGGTGCATGAAAGCGGTGGTTGCCTGATGCTCATATATAGAGACCTAAAACTCAAAAGAGGCATTTGTTTCCCTCTTAGTTTGTGGTACAAGTTGCCAGCAGTCGACGCTAGACACCAACATCAGACGGGTCTTGAAGAGTTTGATAACTTTTGTAGTTAACCTAGCTTTACTGCATGGGACGTGCTACAGCCACCAGATTCGACTATTGAAGAGAAGGACCAGTCCAAAGCACCCGTGGGAGCCAACAGCGACTGAAGCAGACGCCAGCAGACCCCACACAGGTAGCTAAGTACCATAGTAACGCAGCCAATGGACATTTACAATTTTGTTTTCTAAAAAATATCCACCTACAATTTAGATCGTCCAAGAAAGAAAACATCAGTGCTTCAATTTTTATAAACAACTTTATTTATTTTAATCTTGTTAAACTATAAGTGATTGTAAAATGTTTATCTGAAACTTTAAACCCATAAATGGATTAATCACTTTTAAGTGAATTGTATGTCTGCACTAGTATGACTCATATTGTTTTAAATACATAATCATATAGAGATATCAAATTAATAATTGATGAATCCCCTTCAGCTGGGAGGAGGGCCCTCAGAAATACGAGTCAATATATTTCCTCACAGAAGGAGCGGGAGAATAATAAGTTCATGGCAGCTTAGATGATCTCAGTAGTTATGCTTGCTTTTCTTTAAAGTCATGTGAACCTCCCTGAAGTAGAAGTATCATTCTTCTATTTATATTTTTGCCAAGAGTAATGTTGAGCTAAGGTCGAAGTTTGGCCATTGTTGTACCACTATTGCAGAGCAACTGAGACAATACCGTCACAATATCATCTATTCAACAGGCTAAAGATAGGAACTACTGATAGATGTATCTGTGGCTCTGATAAAAGTATTGCTGGACATCTGCTGCAAAGGTGACTAGCATATGAGGAAAAGAGAAGGTACATATGGCCGTCACCAGTAACATAATTGGACAAACTTTATGGAAATACCAACATCCTCAAGCTGAACACTGATTCATTTGAACATATTCAAGTTGGCGTCTCCAGGCAACCAGAAGAACGATTCATTTTACCAGTTTAACAAAAATGAACAAGTGGTTATCTTCAGGCTCCGCACAGACCACAACAAGTTTGAGATACCATCTTTTCAACAAGGTAACGATAGGAAATACTGATGTATATAGCTGTGGCACTGAGCCGCGGTAGCATAGTGGTTAGTGCACTGGCTTCCTAGCGCAGTGGTCTATGGTTCGATCCCCAGATGAGGCGGAAAATTTTTAGGCCACAAACGGCTCCTGGGTCGACCCAGCCCCAAATGGGTACCAGAGCTACTCTGGGAAGGTTAAGGCGGCCGGCGTGATGCCGACCACATCACCCCTCGTGTGCCGACGGTCAAGATAATATGGGCCTAACACCATATTCCCAATATGCCTCAATGGGCGTGTAACGGGTTCCTTTTTTCCTTTACTGATAAAATAACAGCTGAACATCTCCTTTAAAAGTACCCAACGTATGAAAAACTGGGAAAGCACATATGCCTGTCACCAATACCACTCCTGAAAAAGCTCTACGGATATACCAACAGCCTCAAACTGACCACTTCTTTGTTTGAACATATTTAAGTTGGAGTCTGACACTGTAAGAAGAAGAAATAAGAGTTTAATCAATCTCTCCTCCTCAAACAAAAAGGAAAGGATGCAGACACAAGACAATTATTTTGTTTTTTCTTTTATTTAATTTCTTTCATACTGAGAGACTTTGACAACGCATGAATGCAGTTGTGAAGTAATAATCTTGATTGTTGTTCAGGAAGAAAATTTGTTTCGAATAACTGAATATTCTGGAAAACATAGATAATTAAGATCTCTTGTTTTTTTATTTTTCATTTGATACGATTTATTATTCCCTTTCTCTGTGTGTACGTGTCTTTGTTTCTTTGTTTGTTTAGTTTTTTTTGTTTTTTGTTTTTTTTTAAATAAATGGATGTGCTTGTTTAAGGATATGCAAAAATACGTAAATATAAACATGGACACACAAATACAAATAAAATGAAATACATATGTACACTCAGACATAAATACATATTGTAGATATATGGATAGATAGATCGACAGACAGACAGACAGACAGATAGATTGATAGATAGAAAGATAGATAGATAGATACATAGACAGACAGACAGACAGACAGACAGACAGACAGACAGACAGATAGACAGATAGATAGATAGATAGATAGATAGATAGATAGATAGATAGATAGATAGATAGATAGATAGATAGATAGATAGATAGATAGATAGATAGATAGATAGATAGATAGATAGATAGATAGATAGATAGATAGATAGATAGCTGGCTGATTGGCTGGCTGTATGGCTGGATGTATGGAAAGATAAATAAACAGACAGATAGAAAGACAGTCAGACAGATCGATTGACATACGGACATACACATGTACGGACGGGTGGGCGGGCGGAAAAAGTGTTGAGACTGTCAGTGGGCGGGCAGACGGATGGATGAAAAGACAGATTTTGTGTGAGCTTTTTTTTATATCAGGAATTATTGATTAATGATAACTGGTAATCCACACTTATTCTATGCTAAAAAAACAAATTAAATAAATAAATGTATGGACAATTTCTTTGCAGCTTTTCATCACAGTTGGCAACACTGATAAAAGTGGGTCATTGTTGTTGTTGTTGTTGTTGTTGTTGTTTAACTAGGGCTGCTGAACCTCTAGCTCTTTAGCAGCCAATAGCTAGTTGGAGGCTCCTTGGTATTTTCTACACTGTAGATGAAGGCTTTTCTTGTGGCTTTTCTGCCATTCCGAAATGTGTGGAGTTGAAGTCATGAGCTCCAGTTTCTCCAGCTTAGCTTGCATTTAAAGGACTGTCACATCTGGTCACAAGCTAGGAGTAAGAAGTGTGTGGCATACTGTGCATTCCCTGCCATCCCAGGGGGCTCTCCAACTATGCAGAGCTAAAATACTCTACTCTGGTTCTGGGCGCTCCCAAGGAAGTGTCACGTCCTGCGCAGGCCATTTCTCAGCTTCCCCTGCCTATCACTGGGTCCACAGTTAGATCCTTCTTCATGCAGTCTACTAAGTCAAAGCCAAAGAATTACGCCTGGGCCTCAAGTGACTTCTCCAAGCTAAGTGTGCAATGCTGGGTTCTCAGCAAGTTTCATCACAGGGAGACTCCTGGAAAGCGTGTGGACAACCTCATCATATTAAACGAATTGCCACCGAAGCTGCGGCTCCAAGAGCCAGTGAATGCTTGATGGAGACTTCATGCAAGAGGAACAACTGATGTGGTGGCTCCATACTCCGTAAGGAGCACAAAGGAAAAAGGAGGATTTTTTCATGGCTCATTTTTTGGGATGGAAACTAAATTGCGCGCCTATTGAAATAACGCGCACTTCTTCCCAATATTCTACAATTGTGCTGGGTTTTTTTTCCTTCTAATAAATATTCCTGCCTCTGTTGCTTTTCGGGGACAACATTTCAGGAATTCCCTCATGTATATTAAGCAGTTCCGGTAAATATGAATAAATGTCTCCATCATTTACATTTGAATGATTTGCCTCATTGCTTATCATAGATGAAGCGTCTATGTTTTCGTGCCACTGTTTCCATGCTTCCGTACTTCGAAAGCAAAATAGAAATGAATCAAATGACGACACGAGAACTTAGTGCCGTCATCAGGGCATGCAATGGAAAGAGCATAAAATAATTATTTCCCGCCATGTTATGGCAGGTGACTTACTCATTATGTTTTTATTTCTCAATAGCAGACTCACACAACGTGCTGTATCCTTGTCCATCTATGCTATGACAAACATTGCTACCGATTCTGCGTTTGCGGAAATCGAATTGACTTTAATAGTTGAGTTCTATTTTTAACTTTCATTTATTACATTACTTTACTTTACATTATCGTTCCGATTATGCATAGTGGGGCAGTTTAACACCTTTGCGTTCTTCAGCCAAATGTGTCGCACACTGGCTACTGTGAACCCGTGTTATTGCATCATTATCATTCCTTTTCGTTCCCTGTGGAACATAGGGCAGAAACAGTTGCTCTCCATTGATTTCTATTTTGTGCTGTCTTTTTCAGCTGTGCCCAAGTCATTTCAATTTCCCTTGCCTCCTCTTCAACAGTTCTTCTCCAAGTTCTCTTTGGCCTCCCCACTCTTCTTTTCCATTGTGGGTTCCAGTCAAGGGCAACTCTGGCTATGCCAGAGAAAAATCAAGCATAGCCAGAGTGTTATTGTATGGTTAATGTGATATTGTCTATCCATATGTCTCTTGGTCTTCATCGTGCCCTGAAACCAGATCATCTGCTGCTGTAGGCGAGTAGTTGTAATTTATCGCGTTCCATTCTCATGAGGCGGCCAAACCTCTTAAATGTATGTCTTTCTATATACTTTAATTCATTGCCCTACAAAAAAGTATACTATTTTTTTCATTACCTTTGTGTATTTTTTTATGTGTATAATTTTTAACAATTATCGATTTTATTCTTGTTATTGTTTGCTATTTACTTCCAGAAAATGTCTACTTCAGCTGCGCCAATAATGCCATTATTAATATGAAGTAGTTGTTAAGTCAACCTGGATCTTCTTTCCCATAATAGGGGGCAAATGGAAGACACAATAAAAATACTTGAAGAAAGGTCACAGCTAATGGGACTGAAAGTACACCAGGACATGACAACGATTATGCGAATAAAAGCAGCAAATGACAGCACTTGAGAAACATCCCACAAAATGTGAACTCCTGCCTATATCTTGGCAGCAATATAGATACATTTGGAGGAGCAGAGAGTGATATCAAAATAGGTTTATTAAAGCTCGAAGAGCATTAGGAAATATATAGAAATCAGAAATCGTCCAACGCAAAAATTAATCTTCAATTAAAATGTGAAGGCAATGTTATTGTATGGCTGTGAAACATGGAGAACAGGAAAAAAGACAACAAAGAAGTTAGAGAAGACTTCCTTTACATGTAGAATTGCACAGACTGGAATGGTATGACAAGATGACTAATGTGGACCTGATAACCAGACGAATGGCAAATGAACAAGAGATGAGAAAAAAGTCTCTAGTGCAGGATACGACACACGGTATAATAAACCCATTGATAGCAAATCAAGGTAGTATTTGTTTTGGAATCCACAGTGTAAGATGGGAAGAAGGAGACAAACACACATGAAGAAAGGAACTTGAGTCAAAACTTAAAGGGATAAAAAAGACATGAAAAGACATTGAACAGACAGCACAGGACCGGGAGGCTTGGTATGAATTTGTTTTCCTACAAGGATCAGGATGGTACCCGGTAATTAATTTAATTAATGAATGACTGAATGGGAAACCATTTATTATTTCGTTTCGAGGTAACTGTTTATGCTTACATATTACATGGGTTTGTCAATTTCAGACTTTTAATTGTGGTCTTACTTACTTTTACTTTTGTTTAGGTCCGTGAAGCGTAGTGGGGAGCTGAAAATTGTGTTCCCGAGCAAAGTGTGTCGCACTGGATGCTGTGAGCCAGTGTCTTTGTAGGATTTATATAATATTTTATATCCAGCTGCCTCTTCGTCTTCTTCGTGCCCTGAAACCTGATCTCCCACTGTTGTAGGCGCGTAGTGGTAATTTATCGGGTTCCATTATCATGACGTGGCAAAACCACCTATTTTCTCGTTCTGTCTCTCCTGGTAACATTGATGGCTTTTCTTAAGAACCTCATCTCAAAATATGTGATTTTTTCCTTTGTTTTCTTGTTAGGGACTACGTTAGATACTGATAGCAACGAGTCCATACGAATATACTATTTATCAGCTGTCGTTTAGTTTCATACTAATATTTAGGTGTTTGAATAGTGGTGGCAGTTGCTAAGTTACTGCGCTGGTTTTTCTGACATCTTGGTTCAATTTCTCTGTCAAGCCTTCCATTTTCTGAGAAAATACCTAAGTATTTTAACTTTGGAGCCTGTTTAACCTTGAGGGTTTTGACATGTCTGTTACGTGATGCTGGTGATATGCTGAACTTCACAGCCTCTGTCTTTGATGTTTTGTCAAGCCTTCCATTTTCTGTGAAAATATCTAAGTATTTTAACTTTGGAGCCTGTTTAACTTTGAGGGTTTTGAAATGTCTGTTACGTGAGGCTGGTGATATGCTGAACTTCACAGCCTCTGTCTTTGATGTTCTGTCAAGCCTTCCATTTTCTGCGAAAATACCTAAGTATTTTAACTTTGGAGCCTGTTTAACCTTGAGGGTTTTGACATGTCTGTTACGTGAGGCTGGTGATATGCTAAACTTCATAGCCTCTGTCTTTGATGTTCTGTCAAGCCTTCCATTTTCTGTGAAAATACCTAAGTATTTTAACTCTGGAGCCTGTTTAACTTTGAGGGTTTTGAAATGTCTGTTACGTGAGGCTGATGATATGCTGAACTTCACAGCCTCTGTTTTTGATGTTCTGTCAAGCCTTCCATTTTCTGCGAAAATACCTAAGTATTTTAACTTTGGAGCCTGTTTAACTTTGAGGGTTTTGAAATGTCTGTTACGTGAGGCTGGTGATATGCTGAACTTCACAGCCTCTGTCTTTGATGTTCTGTCAAGCCTTCCATTTTCTGCGAAAATACCTAAGTATTTTAACTTTGGAGCCTGTTTAACCTTGAGGGTTTTGACATGTCTGTTACGTGAGGCTGGTGATATGCTAAACTTCATAGCCTCTGTCTTTGATGTTCTGTCAAGCCTTCCATTTTCTGTGAAAATACCTAAGTATTTTAACTCTGGAGCCTGTTTAACTTTGAGGGTTTTGAAATGTCTGTTACGTGAGGCTGATGATATGCTGAACTTCACAGCCTCTGTTTTTGATGTTCTGTCAAGCCTTCCATTTTCTGCGAAAATACCTAAGTATTTTAACTTTGGAGCCTGTTTAACTTTGAGGGTTTTGAAATGTCTGTTACGTGAGGCTGGTGATATGCTAAACTTCACAGCCTCTGTCTTTGATGTTCTGTCAAGCCTTCCATTTTCTGTGAAAATACCTAAGTATTTTAACTCTGGAGCCTGTTTAACTTTGAGGGTTTTGAAATGTCTTGTTACGTGAGGCTGATGATATGCTTAACTTCACAGCCTCTGTTTTTGATGTTCTGTCAAGCCTTCCATTTTCTGCGAAAATACCTAAGTATTTTAACTTTGGAGCCTGTTTAACCTTGAGGGTTTTGACATGTCTGTTACGTGAGGCTGGTGATATGCTAAACTTCACAGCCTCTGTCTTTGATGTTCTGTCAAGCCTTCCATTTTTTTGCGAAAATACCTAAGTATTTTAACTTTGGAGCCTATTTAACTTTGAGGGTTTTGAAATGTCTGTTACGTGAGGCTGGTGATATGCTGAACTTCACAGCCTCTGTCTTTGATGTTCTGATTTTTATGTTGTATGTTTTATAAGCCGAATTAAGTACGATTGTATGGTGTTGCAGGTTGTGTTCATATTAATATTAGATTTGGCTCATCCGCTACAAGTAACTATTTCATTGTCTAACATTTCATCAATTTTTACTTCGTCTTCTGGGTTCTCTTCTGATGTTATTTCGTCCAATTAAATGTTGAAAATTAATAACAGTAATAGAAGCATCACACATCCTTGTCGAACTCCTGTTTATTGTATTCAGTTGCGCTTTGAATGACGCTAAAAAAAAAGCACAACAATGTTATTAACAGCCAGTCGTGACTCATTATTCTGGGAGAATTGTGGTGTTATTGACTGAGAGAGATCATATACTCTCAATTTATATTTTCAAGTATAAGTCAACATGCTCTTCTATTATTGACTAGCTTAAGTACCCGGCGTTGCTCGGTAATTTATTACAATAGTTTATACAAACTTGGAGCATCACGATTTCTGAAGATATAAAAATCATATCACGATTTCTAAAAATATAAATTTCAAACTACGATAGTCTTATTAATACATATTGTTTGTTCTTTTACTTCATATACGTTAGAATTCATATAATATATCATATTGTGTCATATTTACTTATTACTATTTGTTCGATAAAAGACATTGTTAGTCTTGCTGTCAAGGGCGAAAATGAATCAACTTCATGGCGTGCCCAACGTGCAGCAAACAACATATATTGTCGTTGTATCTCTAAGTAAGTGATCTCGTATTTGGTGGTCAGTCATGTTTTCTGAAAGTGTCTCCATGACGTGATGCTCTGAGGCAAGCATTTAGTTCGTCCGCTGATGTTGATTGTGGAATAACTGATAAAGTTTACCTAAAGTCACCTGCAAGAACTACAACAGTTTCTTCGCTTAGACGGGCATTTGTCACTTACATTTTGCAGAATCTGATCAAGAACTCACCCAATACACTAACCACAAATGAAACCATCAATGTATTTGATCCCAGCTGCAAGTAGCGTGCTTAAAAGCACTTCGGGAATTCTAGCAGAGAAAGTTTCTGGATCTTTAAAAAAAAATTTGATCATGATGTTGCCAGCGCCATTCTCATAATGTTACTTTAATCGCTTCTTACGACACGCCTAATGTAAGCGCTGGGCCTAAGTCTCTGCCCGTAACCAGAGGAACCGCATGGCGTCGAAAGTTAACGAACACTAAACAGATCACATGCATGTTTAGTGGATCATACAGATACAGTTCATTTATAGTTTTGTTTTGCACATTTTTAAACTGATTATAAAAGGGTATGTGGATCATACAAAGACAACACTCGGATCATCTAAATTTGCGTAGATCATATAAAGACAAAACAAAACAGTTTATGGCACAGACAATTGTAAACTGTGCACAGAGAGATGATAACATTATAGACACTTAGTGACTTTTGTCATTTTACAAAGTATCGCTCATATCTTTGAGCAGGGTTTCGCAACATAGGGAACTTAGACTTGCAAGGGGTACGAAAAGCTTGCCAAAGAGATACTGGGAAGATTAGGTAAATATCTATATTATTTTATTGAAATATTCTTAAAGTTGTGGATTAGAGAAAGAACAGCGAGCCTTGTTCTCAGTCAAATACAAAGCAAGAAGCAAACTGGGCTGAACATGACAGGCAATTATCTCTCTAAAAAAAAGTGTATCAAGAAAAAAAGTGATGATAACAAAGAAACAGAATCAAGTATTTTATTTCATTGTGTCCTCATTTGAGGACTAGAATGGAACCAGGCCAGGAGGAAGACAGCCGATAGGATAGTCTGGCGCTCTCTCTTCCAAACCTCTACACCTCACGGTAGAAGGGGAACGACTAAGTAAGTAAGTAAGTGTCCTCATTTGCGTTTATAATCCTAAAATGAAACAAATTTGATGTATCAAAAATTATTTGATAGTGTTCTTTATTTTCTTAAATACATATACATGGTAAACGCTAGCATTGTTTCATCCACAAAAGGGGTTAGGGGAATGTGTACTAAAATTCAAGGGGACGCGGTGACCGAGAAGGGTCTTAGAGGAGTAATGTGATAATACTCGAATTATTGTCTGATTTACTGTACAGATGTTTTGGATTCGTTGTTTGTTTGTTTATCTTCTGTTGTTGTTTTTTTCTTTTCATTAAGTTCTTGTTTGCTTTAAAAAAAACTTAATTTTGATTATGATTGGATACTGTAAATGTATGCTGTTATATTACCTTTATAATGTTACATACCTTTAAATTAATGCTTAAAGTAACATGTGGGAATGAAAGGGTATAGTATACAAGATAAGTAAGAGTGGAAGGGCAGAATGTTAGACGGGTCTGAGCGCCCAATTCTTAACCCTTTTAAAATAAAGTTCGTTCGTTCGAATAAAATCATACAAATCTAAGTTCGCATTCATATCCAGACAAATTAAATCCCCGTGCTGTAGAATTGTCGCAGATTTTTGATAGGGGAATTAAGACTTAGGTTGGTCCCTTCTGAATAGATTAGAATAAGTGATAGCAACAGTGAGAGATCGTGATAGAAATAGATTTCCACGAGTGAGATGGTAGAAATTAATAGAGTCTGTCCCTGAAATCGAGAATTTTCTCTCTTTCAGCCTATCTTCTACAACAGATCTAGAGGAGTCAGACTGTCTATTATAATATATATTAATATATATCTCAACTCACATACACAAACACATAAGTGACGACAGTTAGACGCACAGACGTGGAAAAACTATAACAATGGAACACAGATATGTTGAAACGAGCTGAACGACACGCTTGAATAAAGTTTATGTAAATTTATTAACATAAGGAAAATTTACCACAACACATGAATGTTAATATCAAGCACAGAAAATACATATAAGGTAATGAATTGCTACAAGAATGATAGACCCATAGGTATAATCTTTTCCCTCGATGTATAGCCCACAGTCCTGTTAGAAGAAAACGTGATAGCCCCAAAGAGTCACGGATGCATACGCTATAGTCTAAGAGTTCCCTTTAAAGGTATGAACAGAACGGATACTCTACTCTATCCTAAGGAAAATATCATTAACAACAAAACTGCATAAAGGAAGTTAAGCCAGCAAAATGGGTGCCAAAAATACAACAATAAAGGAATCACTCAGTCCGGCATTCACTCTATTCATGTCAGCCATGGCCACGCGCTTGCATTCGTACTTACAGCTTTGGTAGCAGCTTCTGGAAAAACAATTTTTAGGACATACACCTACAGAATCTCCGGTGTTATTCTTGGCCTAGGGAACCCCAGCTCAGCAAAGACAGGTTGAATTCACTACTTCAGGGAACGTTTCCTTGGTTATTATTATTTAGGATATCTGTTTATATCACATTAAAATTGTCCAGGCACGAAAGTTAACAGCGAGCACAGTGTCAATAGCTTAGGTTTTCCAGTACCTAGGAATGTCAGGTCGGTGCCTTCTCTCAGTATAGAAATTTAATTTGGTCACACCACAATTAGTAAAAAAAGTCGGAATATTAATGGTTTGTAATTTTTCTCGCCACAGGGCTGCATGTACATGAGAGTTTGTGAAGAAATATAATCTGGCACAATAGGCCCAATATAGGCATTTAGTCTTTAAAACCGTTAGTGAGATTTGTACTCTGTCTATTTCTGGAGGCAAACGCCCTGCCAGACAGGTGTTAACTTGTAGACCCACGTGGTTAAGATAAAAATGTTTTTTCTCTCAGTTGTACTAAAACCGCTGGTAAAAGTTGGGCTGACACAAAACTCCAAACAGCACTACATGCGATCACCACGACTAGAATTATTCACTAAATAGGTATTCTAGAAGCTCGGCAAAAATTGACGAGAAAACTAAGAACTTCGCTATACAAGCTTATTCTCTAGCACGAGCGATCCGTCTACTGCAACTTAGGAGGACTGAATGCCTGAAGTCTAACTACTGGGGGTTTATATCTTATGAAAAGAAATGATTTCCTAATTCTCGAAAACCCGAAATAGTTCCCGTCTTAACACTTCACATTAACTCAGACGCCGGCCATAAACTGCCAATGCGCGTCTTCACACCTACTTCTAACTATGGTCATCTCTGAGCGATGCATGTTGGCGCCTCTCACACCTAACACCGAGAAACTTAACCAAGAGCGCCGTGTCAGATGAAAATGTTAGACGATTGACTGCCATCATATGTCTGTCGAGAACGAATTTCACACTATTCGCTCTCACCGAGGACTGAGCTTACGCAATAAAAATGCGTTGCTACATAAGAAAAGAGACAGGCGAAGGTATGAATGGGAGAGTTATATTTTCACAATCAAACGAATGCGAAAAAAGAAAAAGGATAAAAGAGCGATAATAAAGTAGAAGACGCGGGTAGAATAGAGAAAAGATATAGAAATTTATTAATCATAAATCTCTCTGCGACAACAATCAACATTTAAACAAAAAAAGAGGGGAAACCCGAGGCCTGTAAACAGTAAATGAATAAATATTATACAAATAAAGGTATGTTTCAGGCGCTCGCGAGAAATAACGAAGCAGAAAACTAGACAACAGAAAAACAACAGAAGTGAGTGGCATACCGGAGAATCGAACCCAGGACCTTCCGAACGGCATCCCTGCCTTGCTACAGATGCGAATCACACTATCCTCCCTGCCAGCTAGGCACCACAAAAATAGTGCTTCGAAGATAGATATCATTAAATTAATATGAAACAAACATAAAGGTATGTTTTCAGGCACTCGTAAGAAATAAAGAAGTAGCACACTAGACAACAGAAAAACAACAGACATGAGTAGCTTACCCCAGATTCGAACCCTGGACCTTCCGTGCGACAACCCCGCCTAGCTATGCAAGCGAATCACACTATCCTCCCTGCCATCTACGCATCACCAAAAAATGATGCTTCGATGACAGGTCATTAGTGCGAACCGAAAGACATAACACTGGAAGTTTACTATGGGCAGTACAGCCTATTAATGACGCAATCACTTCTGTTGTTTCCCTATTATATAGTATAGGCAAGTCCACACAAGACAAAGAGACCTTAATACTGTGTCTAGTACATGATAGTAGACTTAGAACAGTAAGAACAGGACAGAGGGTAGGTTTGGTTTTGTATAAACATTTATCACACATAAGGAAGTGAAACCCGAGGCCTGTAAACAGTAAATTAATATGAAACAAACATAAAGGTATGTCTAATTTTAGATTTTTTGTTGTGGTTTGACCTCATTTCTGTTTTTGTTGAAAGTCGCTTGTAAAAAGATTTTATTCGGTTTTAAAACATTTTTCTGGTGTGGCGTTTTTATATGGTAGTGTGATATTGTTTTGTAAAATAACTTTCTTTCTTTGGTTTATGTATTGTTAATTCACAATATAATATTAACATGGTTTGCATAGTTATTTATGCATATAATATATGATTGCAATACTTATTGATTTCAATGCACTAGTAGGCCATTAGCAACTAGTTGTTACGACTGAGTAAGGCATAGCTATTATAAATAATAGCCAAAGAGGAAACATTTTTTAGTGCTTACAGGGAATAATAAATTCATTTTTATCATTTATATAATTAAGTAATTCACAGTAGGATTACAATGAATACTTTAGAATCTTTCATGAAGATTGGGAAGGAATTTGGTTACAAAGCTGATGCTTTGAGAGATTTTGCTATGGCTGAGTTAACAAAAGCAAAACAAGAGAAAGCAGAACAAGAAGCTAAAGAAGAAAAGAGGAAAGCTGAACAAGAAGCTAAAGAAGAAAAGAGGAAAGCTGAACAAGATGCTAAAGATGAGAAAAGACGTCTTCATGATTTAGAATTAGAAGACAAAAGACGTGTTGTTGAAGAGAAGACTTGCTACAGAAAAAAAGATTAATACTTCTTCGTATAGACGAAGCAAAATTAAGGAATCTAAATGTAAACAATGGCAATAATGGGGATTCACATGCTGCTACTTCAACAGGCATTAATAAAGGTAATGATAAGTTTAAATTACCTATTTTAAACCAAACTTTTGATGACGTAGGTGTATGCATTGCAAATAAACTTAAAAAATCATTGTGGGTTACCAAATTGCTAGACTTTTTTAGTGGAGAACCTATGACCGCCATTACAACAATGGATGAGTCAATTAGAAACGACTATGATGCTGCTAGAAAAGTACTGTTGAAACGTTTTCAACTTCATGAAGAGGGATATAGGATGAAATTTAAAACGATGATTCCTGAGACAGGGAAACATTTCTCTGAATTTATTGCTGCAATACGAATCACTTTTGATAGATGGATTCAACTAGCAGGTATTGAAAAATCTTATGATAAACTTGTTGACTTAATACTAAGAGATAAGGTATTATCTTCAGTGAACAAGACATGCTGGTCGTTCTTACAGGAACGTAAACCACCAACACTATATGCTCTAGAGGAAATAGCAACTCAGTTTTGCACTGCACATCCTGGTACATGCATTGCTAACAGTCAAATAAAAGATGCTCTTCCAGTTGCTTTTGCCACAACTTGGAATAATAACAGAAATAGATCTCAGAGCCTAGATAGAAACTTTATGTCTAGGAGAAATACTGACAATCAATATGGCAGAAATAGCAATTTCAACAGAAATGATAACTTCAATAGAGGTAGACCACAATTTAGGAACCAGTCACCTCAAAATAGGTATAACAATAATTTCAATAACAATAATTTTCAACAAAGGTCCAACTGGAGGAACCAGAACAATTTTAATTCTCAGAATAATCACAGAGGTAATAATAAGAATCAATATTATAGAAACAGAAATAATAGCCAAAATGGTTGACATCAGGGCAATTCTACTGATCGCCAAAGGCAACGATCTGATTCACGTGGACCATCGAGATCTGAACATAGTGCAGGGGCGGTACTTACCAATGGGTCACCTGTAGGTAGTGAGGGATTGAATAACCAGATTCATTCAGCAGCGTGTTGTTCAATTGATTTCAATGCTGCTTCTCGTTGCCAGGAATGTCTAACTTTGTTTCAGAAAGACAGGAATACAGTTCTGAGATGCGGAAATTCTCTCCCAGCTGTTAGTCTGTCAGCCCATGACGGCACCGGTACCCTAGTGTTCAACAGAGGGTTTGTGAATGGGACTGAAGTCTCTGTACTCAGGGATTCTGGCTCAACAGCTATAGGGATTAGACAGTCACTTGTACAACCTTCCTGCTCTACTGGGAAAAGTGTCAAGTGCATTACTTTCGGCGGGACGATTGAATTCTACCCCACCGCTATTGTTTATATTAACACACCTTTCTTTTCATGAAATGTTACAGTATGTCTTTTAAACAATCCAATTGCTGATTTGACAGTGGGTCGTATACATGGGAGCAAGGATTGCTCGCCAGAAGAAATTGAAGAGTGGGAGAAAAATAATTTGTTGACTGCAAATGCAGTTACCACACGTGCCCAATCTCAAGCATTGGAAGACTACAACAAGTCAGAGCCTGACACTGTTACTCAGGATGACACTGATGTCCATTCAGTGATAGATAGAGTATCCTTCTCCAAACGCCAAAGAGAGGATAACTCGTTAAAAAAATTTTTTGCTCTAGTCAATAATGATGATGATTTTCGTGTAAATAATGGTCGTAAACATTGGTTTACTGTCAAAAACGATATTTTGATTAAAAACTTTATGGATACCTCTAAGGTGGAACAACAGGCAATGGTACCTCTTACATTGAGACCATATATTATGACATGCCCATGAGTCACATTGCGCGGGACATATGGGGTACACTCGAACACGTTCTAGAGTGTTATCATCTTTGTTTTTGGCCGGGTGTTTCAAGGGACGTATCGTTATACGTACGTTCATGTGTTACCTGCCAAGAAGTAACATCTCGAGGAGCTTTCCATACTGCTCCGATTCAAGCATCCGATATATCTATACGACCTTTTGACAAGATGGCCGTTGATATTATCGGTCCATTAATTACTTCTGTTAGAGGACACCAGTATGTCCTCACGTGCATTGCTTTGTGCACTCGATGGACAGAAGCCATCCCTCCTAAGCATATCACTACTTCTGATGTAGCTGACGCTCTTTTTCTCACTTTTTCTAGATTGGGTTTTCCACGTAAACTTTTATCTGACCATGGGTCTCAGTTTGTTTCTGTCACCATGACTTCAGTCATGGAGACACTTAAAATAGATAGAAACTTGAGTAGCGTATATCACCCAAAGAGTAATGGTTCTGTGGAGCGGCTCAACAGAACACTCAAACAATTATTACACAAAGTAAGTGTTAAATATCCTCAGGATTGGGACAGAGTCTTGCCTGCCGTACTTTTCGCGTATCGAGAAGTGCCGCTTGAGCAGACTGGATTTTCCCCTTTTGAGCTTGTATTTGGAGCTCCACCTCGCGGTCCAATGGGGTTGAAAAGGATTTACTTACCGACTCTGAGATGACTCAGGACACTCAGTCATCTTATGAATACGTAATCAATCTTTGTCGCAAGATTGTCGACACATGTCAGTTGGCTACAGCTTCGTCAGAGGCTGCAAAACATAAATCACGTCTTTTCCAGAACAAGAATAGACGGTTACGTCAACTGTTTCCGGGCGATGAAGCTTTTGTGTTGCTTCCTCGGAAAGATAACAGATTACTCATTGCATGGAATGGTCTATTTAAAGTCATAGATAGAATTTCAGATGTGGACTACGTACTAGATATTAAAGGTCAAAATAAAGTGTTTCACATTAATATGCTTAAAGAATTTCACACACGAGCTGAACATTTACAATCTATCTTTCACGACATTAATAACAATGTTGTTAACTCTTGTCACTATGCTAGTCTTTCAGTGATTCAGGAGGAAGAATCTTCTTTCCCTGACATTCACATGTCTTTACCTGTACCTGTCTTACACGCTACAGAATCTTGGCGAGATGTTGCTGTTTCGTCTTCTTTAACATCTTCACAACAACGCCAGATATCTAATCTTTTGAAATCTTTTTCTGATGTTTTTACTGACCTACCTGGTTAAACATCTGTGATCTGTCATGATATCATCCTTACCGATGATATGCCTATTCGTCTGCGTCCATATCCTGTTCCACTTCATTATCAGAGTAAAACAGCACTCGAACTAGATCAAATGTTAACATTGGGAATTATTGAACACAGTAATTCTCCATATTCTTCGCCATTAGTGATTGTTCGAAAGAAAGATAATAATATTAGATTATGCGTTGATTACCGAATATTAAATGCTAAAACAATTTCGGATGCTGAACCACATCCACCTCTGTACGATTTACTTGCTCGTTTATCTACTGCTATCTTCTTTACAAAAATAGATCTAACTAAGGGTTACTGGCAAATACCATTAACGGATCAAGCCAAACCTTTAACTACGTTTTCAACTCCCCGTGAGTTATACCAGTGGAATGTTATGCCTTTTGGGCTAATGAACGCACCTGCTACATTCATTCGCATGATGCGAAAAATCTTATCTGATAGAGAAGATATCATTACTTATATCGACGATATCTACTTATTTAGTTCGTATTTTCAAGAACATTTTGTGGGACTTAGTTCTTTGTTAGATACTCTACGAGTACATCCTCTGACTGCAAGACCTACTTGTAAAGACGTTATTTCTTACTACACCTGTAGTACACCACTGTAAAGTATCAGTCTGTCTGCTCTGTAAGGAAGAGTGGTGTGTTGTTGAGATCAGGCATGCTCCAGTCTACCCAGCTGTAAATGGGTAACTCACCCTAGTCCTGAGTTAGGGAAGGCAAAGGCTCCAGGGGAAGCAGGCCCTGAACTGGGTCACTTCAGCCGACGCAGGATGGTGTATGTATGAAGTAGAAGTGTAGAGTGTGATTACCGCGAATGGTGTGCTGTTCGTGTGCTGACCAATATAACCACTCACACTTGTCTACAAGGCACCAATGCAGACTGCTGGAATCTTAGTTTACTCAATTTATTCAGACGTACACACTGGGACATACGAGTACATCATGGTTCGTTGACATATCAATTTGTAGGTATACATAGCAGATCTGAAGTCATGACACATTCAGAAATAATGGCAGTACATCAAAGTTCAATGTCATGATACATTATGGCCGCATTCCCCTATCTGACTAAACGCGTCAGTGAAGGAATCGATAAATAACTAAAGTTACTTGACGTCCATAGTTTGTAGTATAGATTATGAAACCACGAAAGGGGGTTTCTAGCAGGATTGAGATCTCTCTGTCACTGTCCGATAATAAGATAAATAATCTGTTCTCTTGGCAGTGATCAAAACATATGATGACCGAAATCCAACATGGCTACCTCCCTGAGTTGTCGTTCACTCATGCATAGGGAGGAGAATATAAGCCAGAGTTAATTTGTAATGGGTATATAAAGGATTTCATAAATGTTTCCATACAGCTCTACGGTGATCAGGTTAATTTCACGTAGCCATAACCGCTGCAGGAAAATCTGTCATCTTCGTCGATACCAAACACGACACTAGCATAACGAAGCACCAAAAGTCAAGCTAGGCCTAACCGACGAGAGATCATCAAAATAGGAGCTGGGTTTACCTGGAGTCCGAATCATCTATATACTGACATAAGGAGAGTCTCGAACACAAACTATCGTAGAGACACCATCTCCTTCAGAAGAAATACCACTTCGTAAGACATTTTTTCCTGACGAAAGGACCAGCTCTAGAAAAACGTACCCCGCCATTTGTAAGCAGTACATCGGAACTCATCACGACTTGTCAAGACAACTCATACTTCCGCTAGACCGGAATACAAGAATCTAGTCCCTCCTACCCATCCAAAATATACAATATAGGACTGATTCTACTTGTACTAATAATATGTAATACATATGAATTCAGGCCATAAACACAATAAGCAAATTAATATATTTTCTGGCCCTAAAAAATAAGTACAAACGCAAGCGCACTATCCTTGCGCCGGATCAATATCCAGAACGATTACTCCTATAATCAAAAGTGTGAATCAAACATGGATTATCTCGCTTTTACCATAAACAGCATTTTCATACACAAATGAATGCATGTCTATATTTTCCCATATCAAATAGCCATATCAATTTTTGTAAAATGTGCGTCAAAATATGCACGCAACAGATTACCACACCCCTCGGGAAAAAAAAAAATGGTACATTTTTTTTTTTTTGAAATACATCTAGGAGCAACATACAATAGGCTCACAACGCACCAATAACAATGCGCAGATGATAAGCATAAGTTTTATGACCTTAGAGAAAGTACTTCTCTAAGTATAAATATTTCCAGAGAGGTGTCACCAACGCATACTACAATATTAGCAATGACACAATTTCCACATTAGTTTATACGTAAATTTCATCTAAGATATCTTAACATCATGATCATCAAAGACGAAAACCATTGAAAAATCAGCGGTGAATACATATCAATGAACCGCTAAGTAGTGTTACAATCAATATATGATATATTACATATGTGTACACATTTCAACATAGAAACAACTGTATCAAAGTTGTATAACAGTTATGAATCATGTGGGCATCTAGACAAAATATCTGCCATCACATTTTCTGACCCACGGATAGCTCGCACCGAAAAATGAAATGGCTGTAGAGCAATCGCGTATCGCGTTGATCTCGCGCTCTTCAGATTTTTACTCTGAATAGCCGTAAGAGCCTTCTGGTCAGTTTCCACAATGAAATGCGCGCCCAGAAGAAATCTTTGCAGTTTAAGGATTGACCAAACCATAGCCAATAATTCACGGTCTAGGACCGAGTAATTCTTCTCTGCGGCATTTAATTTCCGAGAAATATACATCACCGGATGCAGAGTTCCAGAGTACTCTTGCATTAGTGCAGCTCCAATCCCGGTGGATGAAGCGTCACTACGAAGAATAAATGTCTTATCCTTAGAAGGCAATACTAGGATAGGTGAAGTAGAAAACATAGTTTTAACCTTATCCAAAGAGGATTGACATTCTTGAGTCCAATGGACTACATTAGGAGACCCTTTCTTTAGCAAGGAAGAAAGAGGTGACATAATGGAGGACAGATTCGGGATGAATCGTCCATAAAATTGTATTAGACCTAAGAGACTTCGTACTTGCTTTTTAGTCTTAGGAATAGAAATGTTAAGTATCTTACTTGTATTATGGTCTTCTGTTTTTAGGAACCCATGACCAACACGGTGTCCTAAGAAAGATATTTCGCTAAAACCAATACATGCTTTCGATGGTTTCGCTGTCAGGTTATGCTCGCGTAAGATAGACAATAGTTCATTTATACCATTATAGTGATCGTTCCAAGTATCACTGAAAAGACAGATGTCATCAAGATACGCAATGACATCTGAGCGATGAGATAGGATTCGACGCATCATGCGTACAAATGTAGCAGGGGCGTTCATAAGACCGAAAGGCATGAAATTCCATTGGAATAGACCCCTAGGCGTCGAAAAAGCAGTAAACGGTTTGGCGTGTTCGGATAGTGGAACTTGCCAATATCCCTTAGACAAATCGAGTTTAGTAAAGAAGTGAGAATTCGATAGTCTCGTAAGTAGCTCTTCTAGTAAAGGCATAGGCTCAGCATCGAATTTAGTCACTTGATTCAATTTGCGATAATCCACGCAAAGACGTATGTTATTGTCTTTTTTCCGTACTATAACCATCGGCGAAGAATATGCTGATGTGGATGGTTCTATAATTTTTAACTCTATCATCTCATCTAACTCTTTCTCTACCTGTGCTTGAAAATGTATCGGAATAGGATACGGTCTGACTCTTATAGGACTATGGTCAGTAAGAATAATGTCATGTTGAATGACATCAGTTTGACCAGGAATGTCAGTAAGGACATCCTGAAATTGTTCTAACATAGTAGAAACTTGTTTCTGCTCTCCTGGAGATAATTCTGGAGAAATTGCAACATCTTTCCATGATTCATTAGAGTGAAGAGGAATCATTGGAAAAGGTAAATTTACATCCGAGAAACTCGTTTCCTCATCCTGTATTACTGACAGAGATGAGTACTGTCCATGTTGGACTGGAAAATCGTCCGTTGCCTGGAAAACAGGTTGTAAATAATCAGGACGTTCATGGAATTCCGTGAGCATGTTGATGTGGAAGGTTTTACGCTTCCCGTCAATATCGACGATATAGTCAACATCGGAAACCTTTGATATTATATCGTACGGACCTTTCCAAGAAATGAGAAGTCTATTTTCCCTACAAGGTAGCAAGACAAATGCTTTGTCACCTGGACAAAGTTGACGCAAACATCTCTTTTTATTGGCAAATTCCCTTGCCTTCTGTTTCGCAAATTCAGAAGAAGCAGTTGCCAATTTGCATGCTTCAATAATCTTGTGTCTAAGTGCGATGACATATTCATAAGAGGATTTTGTGTCATCGACAATATTATCAGCAGTTATAAGATCATGAAGTAAGGACATAGGACCTCGCGGTTTCGCGCCAAAGACAAGTTCAAAGGGAGAAAATCCTGTATGTTCGTTGGCGACCTCTCTATATGCAAAGAGAGCCGCGGGTAAAACCCTATCCCAATCCTGAGGATGATCTTCTGTTATCTTACCTAGTAGGTTTTTCAGAGTTCTATTCAAACGCTCCACCATCCCATTGGACATAGGATGATAAATACTACTCAGCGATCTCTCTATCTTCAGAGTCGACATTACTTGAGACATGGTATCCGATATGAGTTGGGTACCATGGTCGGATAATATTTCTGCTGGAAACCCCAGACGAGAAAATATTAACCAAAGAGCATCTGCGATATCAGCAGTAGTTATGCTCTTTAGAGGAACAGCCTCCGGCCAACGTGTGCACATATCAACACACGTCAAAATAAATTGGTGTCCTCTAGCAGACTTTATCTTAAATGGACCAATGATGTCTATCGCCATTTTTTGAAATGGCCGAATGGGAATGTCTGCAGCCTGAATAGGTGCATCATGGCGTGGACCTCTGGATTTAATCTCTTGACATACTTTACAAGATCGACAATAGATTCGTATGTCCTTATTCACAGCAGGCCAAAAGAAAGATTGAAGAACTCTAGCTTTAGTACGGGAAAAACCCATATGTCCAGCACACTGCGAATCATGAGCGTGCTGTAAGATTTTAACTCTCATATTTTTAGGCACAAGGATTTGAGAATGAATGGACTTAGCGGAGTCTTGTACCATACGTACAAGTACGCCATTCTTCATCGTAATCCAAGATTTACGATTTGTATCCTTATTCGGATCACCTTTTGTTGCCAGAGTAAAGAATTTCTTTAGAGTAGGATCATCTTCCTGCTGTTTGATAAAGGAATCGTGGGAAATCTCCAAGGGATCATCTTGGATCTGCGCATCATTATCTTCAGAATGTGAAGATTGTGGCATATTGAGAGCTTGAGCCCTAGTGATTACTGCATTAGCAGATTGCATATTAACATTTTCCCAATTAGAAATTTGCTGTGGAGTGCATTCTTTCACTCCATGAATGCGACCGATGATAAGATCAGCGATCGGATTCGGCAAGAGACATGCTTGCACCTCTCCTGTAAAGAAAGGCGTAGCAATATTGATAATGGCAGTGGAGTACTTCTCCAATGTGCCACCAAATGTTACACATTTGACTATATTGCCTGTAGCTCGAGAAGGATTTACGAGTGATTGCCTCACTCCAATGGTAGTGCACCCCGAGTCGAAAAGAATTGATACCGGAGTACCATCTATTAGGCCCCTATTAAAGACAAGAGCACCCCTTCCATTATGCGCGATTGACGCATGGAGAGCGGGAAGTGGGTGACCGCAGCTTAAAGTAGACACTGTGGTTGGATCGAATAATGTTTTGCATTGCGAACACTCAGATGCTCTAGCAAAATCAAAAGCGGAATTCGCTACACTATTGGAGTCTTTTTTATCATTATTCTGATTATCGGTGTCGTGGAACTCCTGTTGTGCAGAGTTTGCCTGGTAATACGATTTACCATGTCTTTTGTGTTGTGATCTACCTCGGTTATAATTGTCTCTATAATTATTATTGCCTCTGTTATAACCCCTATTTGGGTTTGAATCATAATATTCATGATCATAATCATCATGCTCATTATATTGAGTATCCCTGTAATATTGTTTCTTTTGTCTCCATGAAGCACTTGGGTAGTTCCTATAGCTACTCCCTTTCCGAGAATTTCTAACATTATGGGCACCCCTCGCGTGTCGAGGACTATCAGCCCGATTCCAGTTCTTCGAAGAAGAACTCTGATTTGAGCGGTTATCTTGGTTTTGATACTTATCCCAATTAACCTTTTTATCAAATTTATTTTTAGCTCCTTGGAATTTGTGTGAGTAATTCTGATTATATTCTGTTGCCGAAGCAACTGGCATACTCTCTTTAATGTTAGAGTTACTAAGAATCATGTCAGGGTGTGCCGTGGCATACTGGTCACAATATTCTTCCATTTGCTTTATTGTACTAGGTTTACGCTCATGTAAGAACTCTAGGAATGATTTATTTACAGAAGACATGACCTTGTCTCTTAGCAATAAATCTGTAAGACCATCAAATGTTTTCTCTGTTTTGGATAATTCAATCCATCGTGAAAGTGTAATTCGTGCTTTTGAGATGAAATCTGAGAATTCTACACCTACCTCAGGTCTCATTGTTTTAAACAAAAGACGGTAACCTTCCTCAGACAGCTGATATCTCTTTATCAAAGCTGCCCTAACAGCATCATAATTGTCTTTGTCGGCCTCTTCAACGAAATATAACTTACTCAGAGACTCCCCTTTTAGATTTTCAGACAACTGATTCACATACTGTGATTTGTCAACATTATGAGATCGACAAGCCCGTTCAAATCTAGAAAGCCAAAATGTTATGTCATCACTGGTAGGGTTAAACGCTGGTACTTTGACCTTGTACACAAAGGGTTTACCATTACCACCAGATGCCTGATTAACATTACTCATACATGTCAATTTTAATTTCTCTAATTCAAACTCATGTTCTCTTATTGCTTTTCTCTCTTCAGCTTCTCTATCTAATCTTTTCTGTTCTGCAGCCGCTTCTAATTTTTTCTGTTCTGCAGCAGCAGCAACTTCTAGTTTTTTCTGTTCTGCAGCAGCAGCAACTTCTAGTTTTTTCTGTTCTGCAGCAGCTTCTAATTTTTTCTGTTCTGCAGCAACTTCTAATTTTCTCTGCTCTGCAGCAGCAGCAACTTCTAATTTTTTCTGCTCTGCATCAGCTTCTAATTTCTTCTGTTCTGCCTCAAATCTCCTTTCCTCCACTTGCATCTGCAATTTCTTAAGTTCAGCAGCAGTATCAGCTTCTTTTTCTAATCTTTTTTCTTCAGCTAAGGCTTTCCTTTCTTCTGCAGCAGCTTTTTTTTCTTCTATTTGAAGTTTTCTCTCCTCAGCCGCAGCTTTTTTTTTCCTCAGCAGCAGCTTTTCTTTCTTCAACAGCAGCAGCAATTTTTTTTCTCTTCTGCAGCTAATGCTTTGTCATATTGAGCAACAGCCCATTGTTCTAAGTCTTTTCCAGTCTTATCAAGAGATTTTCCTTGTATAATGAAATAATCTAATGTAGACATATTGTCTTCTTAAATCAGAAACCTGAAAAAGTAAATAAATTACCCTCTTTCAAGTTAATGGGAGACAAGTCTATACCTTAGACCTAGTCTTAGTCCAAACTTGTATGGTTTATAATAACCAATGATAACTTGAGTACCTGTGGACAACAATAATTGTATCTCAAATACTGTGGGGACAAGCCTTACAAAGGTCTTGTATACCTCACTGTAATCAAAGATCACTTGAGTACCTGTGGAAAAAATATTTCCTTTTACCAATCACTTTGGGAGACAAGCCTTACAAAGGTCTTGTATATTTTGTTTTATAACAATAACAATCAGAGAGTACTGATCTGTACTATACTATCAGTGTATACCACTATACGTCATATGTCAACTAAAGACATTACAAATGACAAACAAGAAAAGACAATCTGAAAACATTTGCAGAGATCAAATTAAATTAAATAGAAGAAATGAAAAAAATGATCACAGAAACCGTGATGATAACTGCAATAATAAAATGACAAGACAAATAACGCCACAGTGTATAAACATAAGGGTGTAAAAAACTGAAATGAAAGAAAAGATGAGACCTACAATTATACAAACAAATCAAACAAAACTAAGGGACACAAAATTATTAACAAAAACAACGAAGAAAAGAACACCTCATCACAACTAACAGAAATAGCAGCAAATTGTTGCTAACAAATTTCCAATTAAGAAAATGTGTACCTATCGAATACTAGTACCAGACCAATGTAACTCGGCATACCTTGTACTAGTCACACAGAACATAAACTAATTTAATACATAACAAATAACATGTAAGCATAAATAGCATATAGCATACAATATCATTTATGTCATGAATGGAATGTGTTGCAGGTATAGTGTTGTAAAGCAGGCACAGTTTATTTAAATAATAATAACTTGCCACTTTATTCAGTAATAGATTTAATTCTAAACTATTACACTGTCAATTTTTTCTCTTTTGAGCATATGAAGATCCCACGATGAACTATGCACTTTATGTTCCACAACACTGTGATTCTTCTGTACGTTGAGAAATGTCAACAATATTGCTCCAGATATTTTCTACACTTGATACCACTGTCCTGTGTAATACTGTCTGTACAGCGAAAAAACTGTCAACAAGCGCTGACCTAGATACAGCATCCTATCGGTAATACAGGTCAAGCTGACATCGACTGTATAGCTGTCCTACTGGTGTTGATGTGTTCAAACAAATGTTCTTTCAGCTGTAAACTGTGATTCTCAACACAAAACTGCGTAAGCTGGACCCAGGAATCTGGCTCGCCACTGTAAAGACGTTATTTCTTACTACACCTGTAGTACACCACTGTAAAGTATCAGTCTGTCTGCTCTGTAAGGAAGAGTGGTGTGTTGTTGAGATCAGGCATGCTCCAGTCTACCCAGCTGTAAATGGGTAACTCACCCTAGTCCTGAGTTAGGGAAGGCAAAGGCTCCAGGGGAAGCAGGCCCTGAACTGGGTCACTTCAGCCGACGCAGGATGGTGTATGTATGAAGTAGAAGTGTAGAGTGTGATTACCGCGAATGGTGTGCTGTTCGTGTGCTGACCAATATAACCACTCACACTTGTCTACAAGGCACCAATGCAGACTGCTGGAATCTTAGTTTACTCAATTTATTCAGACGTACACACTGGGACATACGAGTACATCATGGTTCGTTGACATATCAATTTGTAGGTATACATAGCAGATCTGAAGTCATGACACATTCAGAAATAATGGCAGTACATCAAAGTTCAATGTCATGATACATTATGGCCGCATTCCCCTATCTGACTAAACGCGTCAGTGAAGGAATCGATAAATAACTAAAGTTACTTGACGTCCATAGTTTGTAGTATAGATTATGAAACCACGAAAGGGGGTTTCTAGCAGGATTGAGATCTCTCTGTCACTGTCCGATAATAAGATAAATAATCTGTTCTCTTGGCAGTGATCAAAACATATGATGACCGAAATCCAACATGGCTACCTCCCTGAGTTGTCGTTCACTCATGCATAGGGAGGAGAATATAAGCCAGAGTTAATTTGTAATGGGTATATAAAGGATTTCATAAATGTTTCCATACAGCTCTACGGTGATCAGGTTAATTTCACGTAGCCATAACCGCTGCAGGAAAATCTGTCATCTTCGTCGATACCAAACACGACACTAGCATAACGAAGCACCAAAAGTCAAGCTAGGCCTAACCGACGAGAGATCATCAAAATAGGAGCTGGGTTTACCTGGAGTCCGAATCATCTATATACTGACATAAGGAGAGTCTCGAACACAAACTATCGTAGAGACACCATCTCCTTCAGAAGAAATACCACTTCGTAAGACATTTTTTCCTGACGAAAGGACCAGCTCTAGAAAAACGTACCCCGCCATTTGTAAGCAGTACATCGGAACTCATCACGACTTGTCAAGACAACTCATACTTCCGCTAGACCGGAATACAAGAATCTAGTCCCTCCTACCCATCCAAAATATACAATATAGGACTGATTCTACTTGTACTAATAATATGTAATACATATGAATTCAGGCCATAAACACAATAAGCAAATTAATATATTTTCTGGCCCTAAAAAATAAGTACAAACGCAAGCGCACTATCCTTGCGCCGGATCAATATCCAGAACGATTACTCCTATAATCAAAAGTGTGAATCAAACATGGATTATCTCGCTTTTACCATAAACAGCATTTTTATACACAAATGAATGCATGTCTATATTTTCCCATATCAAATAGCCATATCAATTTTTGTAAAATGTGCGTCAAAATATGCACGCAACACTACTAAAGTCCAGATTGCTTTTAAAGAAATCACTTTTCTTGGACATACTCTTGGTTCTTGCAGGGTTCAAACTATACCTCAAAATGTATCTAAGATCCTTAACTTAGTAATTCCGACTACAAAGAAACAAGTGCGCAGTTTGCTAGGATTAGTCCAGTATTACAGCAGATTTATTCCAAATTTGTCCAGTATTACGTCTGTATTATCGTCCCTATTGCGCAAGGGAATGCCTATGCAGATAACCTGGTCGGAAAATTGTCAGTCAGCTTTTAACAAAATTTAAAATTTTGTTTTCTAAACCTCCTATTCTGAGGCTACCTGATATTGCCAAAATATCTATTCCCCGAACAGATGCGAGTAATTTCGGCTTGGGGGCCAGTCTGCTGCAATAACATGATGGACAGTTACATCCGACGTTGTGTATCTCCAGGAAACTGTCTGATACGGAAAGAAAATACTCTGTTATCGACAAAGAACTTCTTGGTGTTGTTTGGGCTATACAGAAATTGGAGAGATACCTGCTTGGAGCTCCCTTCATAATTCAAACGCACCAGAAAGCAGTTGCTTCTCTCAGGAAATCGAATTAAAAAAATCCAAAATTGGCTCGTTTTTCCATCTTGCTTCAACCATTTGATTTTCAAATTCAACCAATTCCAGGATTTGACAATGTGGTTGCGGACTCGTTATCAAGAAACCCGTCATCAATACTCGAAAACTAAATATTACGCAATCAAATAACAAAGAATTGATGACAAGTTCCTATCAAATTTACTTCATCTTGAGTTATGCAGGTCAATCTCATCTAAAACCAGAAACAATGCAAGTTTCATATTTTACATGACGTTCCAACAGTTTTTCGATGAACATTTTATTGAACACTCCAAAGAATCTACCTACATATGATAATCGATTCTTTTTCGCCCAACAGAACATATCATTCTTTCAGACTTGGTGTTTCTGAACTTTGCCTGACAAAGACAGATTATGGTAGTGATCACGAATCAATTTCATGTCCAGCAACATTTGGACGTTTCTGGATACCTGATTCACAGTCAGTATCTATTGTGAAAGGAAATTTGCACAAGTACAATATAACGTTGTCAAGTCATGAGTTACAAGAACATGTACATTATTACTTCAAATTGCTTGCCAGTATTTAACGACGATGCATAGAAACGTAAACTTGATAGAATACAAGGTCTACATTTACGTTGATGAATTCCACTTTTATACCTACTATATACTGGTACCCTACTAACTGTCGATTGCATACTACGTGTCGACTTATGTGAAAGTGAACAAGACTATATCAAGTATTCTCAACTTGCGTTGGTACCCTACATTGGTACTTGATTTGAACAGGAATAAACATTGCATTGCTTCCATGAAGTTCTACCACCTGATTTTAGGGCAATCTACCTGCACTTGCTTATCGAACATTGATTGAACTGCCCTACAAGTATACCTTCCATGGATTCTATTCACATATCAAGATTCGTCGAAGCCGAATAAACACTCGGAACGATTTCAAATACATTGACTATAGTAACAGTCGAGAAAAAAAGAAATAACATTGTACGTTTAGTGATTGCACTTTGTGCTGATCTTCACTTTACGGAGGATTTCTTCTTGGACTTACGTATTGATGGACACTAGTTTGATACATTTCCTATGACATTACATTCTTTGATGGAGTTTATGACTTAATTATTAGAACTTAAGTATTTTCTTACTTAATTTTCTTTGTATATTTAGGTGTTACAATTAATTAATATTTCTCCTGATTTTATTTCTTTAGAAATAGACCTAACTTTTTAGTATATTTTGTTAATAGTTTAAGTGAAATAACTCTTGTTTAATTTTCTTTAGTGCATAATATCCATACTTTCTTCCCTTCTTTTGCTTATATGTACTATTACTAATCTTTCTTTTCTTTCTTTGGGTCTAATATTTTGCTGTGATACCCTGTTCAACCAAAACCCATTGAAGGGTTGCAAACGGTTATATTGGGGTATATAGTGTGTTAACATCTTCGCTGGTATCATTTTCCTAGTCCTGGAAATGATTAGCCCTGAAAAGGACTACTAGCTGACTGTCTGGATCCTTCGTCGTTGCTTGTATTTTTATGGTGTCGTGGCGTTCTCATGGAGTTCCTTTCCTGCCTTACAGGTTACAAACGGTTGTATTGCGGTATATAGGGTGTTAGCGTTAGTCTTCGTTGGTATCGCTTTCCGAGTCCTTGAGCTGATTGTTCCTGTAAAGGACCACTAGCTGCCTGTTCTGTAGCTACTTGTTGTCTGTTACCGGTTTGTGTTCTTCAAAGGCTGTCGCTATTATTTTTGGTAGCATCTCCATTATGGTTTTTAAAATTATGTTTATTTCCGCTGCTTCTCTTCTTTCTAGTTTGCTTTGTATTTCCTGCACGATTTCGGTTTTTATTTTGTCTTTAGTTTCTTTGTTTTGTTCTCTACTTTTTGTAAGGGTATCCTCAGCTATCTTTCTCTCTGTTTCAATTCTTTTGAGGATTTCTTCGTTCTCTTCCTTTAGCTCTGTGAGTTTGACGATGTCGACTTCTATCTCGTGTTTGATAGTTTTCATTTCCTGTAATATTGCCTGGGCGCTCTGTACGGCTCCTATTGTTTCGTCTCTTATGGCATCTGAGTCTTCGTTGTGTTGCTTGTTCGTCTCGACTTTGAGTTGTTGTTTTATGTCTCGCATATCTGTGGCTAGTCTTATCAGCTGGGCTCTTGTGTGCTGTTCTTGTTTACCAGTGCCGCCTGAAGCCACTATTACTAATCTGTTTTCTTCCTTTCTTTTTATATTTGTCTCCACACTAATTGTTATTCACATTTGCCATGATATTACATGATATTACTTATTTCACATTTCTTTTACAAACATCTACACATTTCCTTAATTCATTACTGCACCATTATTTATTTAAAATACAATTTAGTTTAATCATTAATACATAAGTCTTATGTTAACTTAGTAAATAATTATATATCATATTGACTATCGACGATTATATTTCGTTAATTAATTTAATACTTAGTACATATACTCTTCTTTGTATGACATACCATGTTTAGGACAACGACCTCAGACACTGCTTATTGTAAACATCTTTGGCCGTACATCCAGTTTTTTAAAAATTTTCGCGATTCTTTTTATGTTAAATGCGATGTAAATAGTTATAGATATTGTCGAAAAAATCAATATAATTGATTTTTTCTAGCCCACCAGAAGAGGAATTTGTTAAAGAAGATTATGATGTATTTTTACATGTTGGCCTCACTTAAATCTGTTAGCAGTTTAATCTACGCGGTAACATTTCTATCTGGAGTTAACATGATATGCTGTGCACTATTGGTAATTATAAATGAACGCGATAGTAGGTTGGCATCTCTAGGTATGATGACGTAATGAGGTGCCACGCTAATTGATTCAAACGGTCGATCTTGACCTTTCGTTATCTGATTCCGTCAAAGCAAGACGTGATATATTTAGCTCCCAATGTGAATAGATGTTTATGGTAACCTCCTACGTGGCTTTGATGTACGAAGGTCACCACAAGTAATTCATTGATGTTGAATGCAAGTATACTAGTTCAGGAATAATTTATCAGAGGAGTCTCTGTTTTCCGGGAGCTATCAAACATAATTTTAATCTCCATACTTTTGGTTATCGTTACTTGGATGGTTCGGATGCCGACCTCTTCAGTATATAGGCCAGAGTATGTGACGATATGTAAAGGACAGTAGGAGACGCATTGTTATGCATGTATTAATAAGATACCATATACACTGAATTGTGGATTCGTTTGAACCAAATAAAGATGTCAATAATTGTGGACCCTAACCAGGCGTTTGAGGCAAATGAATATTAATCATTTTCTTGACCACCCAAACCATTCGATAACATAGCACGATCGCTCATTCGCACATATTTTCATCACTTCTCCCTACTTCAAATAACAAGAGATAAATCACGCAACACACGTATGATATAATAATTTCCTGTCCACGACATTGCTTTGTAAGAAATTAATAAGTGTTACATCTGACACACGTTGTCGTTCGAATTTAACGACATGTTTGTGAGTTCGTACTCAGGGCGATGGGATGTTTACAGCCCATTTTCAGAAAAGTAATGTTTAAAATTTTGCACTAGATGAGTCATGCAAAATATTCAAATCAGATTGGCTGATCATTTGAGCTCCATAACAAACAGAGCGTGGTAGGACCGTGAATATAACCTGGCGTTTGTTCAGTGTTCTTTCGCTGTGAAAATTTACTCTGAGGAATCGCATGCCAAGAACAACCACACTTGCCAGAAGAAAATTCAGGATTTCCATTTATCAGACCGGACTTTTATTGGAACACCTTGTAAGACTTAATACAGCCCAGAAAATCCATTTTTATAACGAACCAGACTCTGAGGAAACTGAATACACGGAGTCAGAGAGGGAATTATCTTATTAAATTAACGACCCCAAGTACACGTGTAAGAGGCCTAACCCAGTGCCTTAACTTATTCATCTGAGCAAAAACGTCTGTGAGCGAAGATTGGCGTAAGTTGTGATTTTACATTCTATATTTCATTACTAACATGTGAACTAAGATATATGTATATATTACCATGTGAATTTTAATGTGTGAAAAGTGCTAGGAATGTCCAAGTCATTTGAGGCTGGCAACCTCAGTGTATAGAATGATGATTTTATGAACCACCACTGCAAGGGACTGGTGACAGCTTTATTGCTAGTTTCTTAAAGAGAACTAAATGCATAAATAGTCCCAGGTTCCATATTGAGCAGGGAGGGAAAGATGAAAGAAATGATGAACATTCTAAGTATAATATCTACATTTTCAATCAGTGTAAATGTAAACGAAAACATATTCACTTTAAAATTAAAGGAAGTTTCAAACTTTTCAATCAGTATAAATATAAATGAAAACATATTCAATTTATATTGTGAACACTTTTCAAACAGTGGAAATGTAAATGTAAACATATTCTATCTGTATTATTAACCTTTTCATTTAAATGTACGATCTATATATATATATATATATATATATATATATATATATATATATATATATATATATATATATATATATATATATATATATATATATATATAAGTTCAATTTAAATGTAAAGAAAGGTTTCTCTCGAGAGCTTAAGTTTAATAATACTCATCGAGAGTAATTCTGAGTTAAATGGGATGGTGAAAAAGAAATAGGGATGGCACATAACTATGTGTCGGAAAACGCAATACTTAGGAGAGTCTTTCGCTTCTATTCTTTCATCATAGTTATTGGTGGTACCAGCAGAAAGTACTATCTCTGGAACCAAGTGAAGGTAGAAGTGGACTGACTTTGTGCGAGACGCCATCATAAGAGGGTCTTATAGACAGACGCAGGACCAGCTAGGCCGTTACTCCTTGACGTTCTGGAAACGTGCGGCGCCTTTAACCTTGACCAGCGACGAGCGTGAGCAGTGTAGCAAGAACCAACCTATCAGAAGGAGCAGAACCGTCAGTGGCAGCTAAGTTCAATCTATATGCTGCTACTCGAACTTCTCTTTTTTACAATTAACACCCCATCACAATCGTGATGATAACTTTTTCTTGATCCATAACTTTTCAAATTTTTTAAGCTGTTAAACCTAAAGTGATTATTAAATTTTGTTATTTATAATTATATAAATTTAACTTCGATTTAATCATTTCTAAATGTACTGCATGCTTGTCTCAGTCAATGTACTAAACACACTCTAAACTGAGCTATACCAGAATAAAAAGAATTCCCCTGAGTTAATCAGAGGTGGGGGCTTAACGAGCTAAAATTAATAATTGCTTAATTCTTCACAACAACCAAAAACAACCTGGCGGAGGACTGTGGAAGCTGAGATGTAAAGAATGAACCAGAGTTGGGGCACTGTACGAAGGATGGCCACCGACCGAGCAAAGTGGAATCAATTTGTTGTTGCACTACAAGACGCCACTAGGCGTGATGGCCACTGACTGCTTTGACGGTCGGCGGCTAAGGATCAAAGAAGAAAAAAGAAAGATCTTCACAACAGTGGTCGGCAGATTCTAGAATTAACGTGCTCATCTGATTATCTTGTGAAGACTCCCTTTGTGATAGAAGTGTCATTACACTTCTATCTACAACTCTGCCAAGAGTAATCTTGTGAGAAGGTAGACACTTTTGAAGCCCATATTAGATACTCTTGAGTTTTGGCCACTGTTGGACCACTTCTGCAGAGCAGGGGAGGCAACACCATCACAGTCACACACCTATTTATTATTTACTAGTGCTAGGATTTTAATGACCTAAAATTTGCAAGAAAATGACCTATAAAAATGCATTTATGGCCCAAATAACAAAACCACAAATGTCCAAGTTAAAAAAAAATTACTTTAAAAAACACAACTCCTTTTAAATGCCCGAGATAAACTAAAATTACTTTGTATAATTAAAGAAGAAAATGAACGACATAAAACAAAAAAAAAGAGAACCCAAAAATACAAATTATTTATTTATTTGTTGCTGTTACTCTGCCTGACAACAAACAAATGACCAATAAAATAAAACAAGGATAAAACATAAAATATAAAACTTAGTTCTTGTACAGTTTCTGTGCCAAACTGAAAATCTATTTTATAAACCAAAAACAAGCAGTCTAATACACACATATACACACACACACACATATATATATATACACACAAAGACACCTGAAAAATACAATTTAAATTTTCAGTTTCTGTGCCAAACTGAAAATTTTATTTTTATTAATTAAATAATTCCTTATTTTAAAGAAAAAAAACACACAAAAGACATAAAATTACAACTGAATACTTTTAGAGTTCCTATGGCTAACTGAAAGGAAAGGAAAGGATCTCGTTACACGCCCATTGAGGCATATTGGGAATATGGTGTTAGGCCCATATTTTCTTGACCATCGGCACACTAGGGGTGATGTGGTCAGCATCACGCCGGCCGCCTTGACCTTCCCAGAAGTGGCTCTGGTACCCAGTTGGGGCTGGGTCGACCCAGGAGCCGTTTGTGGCCTAAATAAATCCCACCTCATCTGGGGATCGAACCATAGACCACTGAGCTAGGAAGGCAGTGCACTAACCACTTTGCTACCGCGACTCCAGTGGCTAACTGAAAGTTTTTATCTAATGGTGTCAGAACTACAATGCATAACGAAAACCATGTGCAGATTTTCCAAAGGGAATGACTTCTGTTGTCTGCCAACAAAGCTTTAAACATTGAAAAACTCCTTTCCAGCTACTTCTGACACAACAGGAGCATACTTGAAATAAACTACGTCTGTTGGTTCCAAGTCCGCTGAAAATAAACTTTTCTCCAATAGCACATCTGAAATTAAGCACAACATTTCATATCTCACATTGTTTTCAAAACTTGCTTTTTTTCTTTTGCACAGCTTTTCCCGTGTCTCCACACACAACTAAGATATTCACCATTCTCTTCATCAAACCCATCATCCACTAATAGAAATAGTGGCACCAGGCACGAATCCAAAATTTTACTTCATGTAGGACAATTTATCAACAACTATTGTTTTCAGGGGTTTGGGGAAAGTTATTAAGCAGTATGTGGAAAAAAACCATGAAATAAAGAAATCTGTTTTTACTTACTTACTTACTTAGTCGTTCCCCTTCTACCGTGAGGTGTAGAGGTTTGGAAGAGAGAGCGCCAGACTATCCTATCGGCTGTCTTCCTCCTGGCCTGGTTCCATTCTAGTCCTCGGTCCTTCAAAGATTGTCTAATGTTGTCCTCCCAGCGGACTCTGAGTCGTCCTCGGGGTCTGGATCCTTGGCTCTTTGTTTCCCATGCTTGTCGTGGTATCCGATCTTCTCCCATTCTGCAGACATGGCCAAACCATCTTAATTGGGACTGTTCTACTTGGGTCTGCAGGGGGTAGGATTTAAGGCCTTGACGTATCGTCTGGTTGCGTACCATGTCTCTTCTTGTTACTTCAACCACCTTCCTCAGATACCTCATTTCTGAGGTTTGGATCTGGCTTTTATGGGTTTTAGTCATTGCCCATGACTCGCATCCATATGTCAAGACTGGGACATAGGTGTAGCGGTATACAGCCATCTTCGTTTTCTTACCAACCTCTCTCTTGCTGAGGAATTTTCGATTTATGGCCTGAAAAAGTCTCCCAGCTGCTGCTTTTCGAGTGGTCAACTCTTCTTTGATGCCTCCCTTTCGGTCTATAATAGCTCCGAGGTATTTAAAGTGGTCGACCTGCTCCAGGACCTGTTCTCCCAGCTTAATCTGATGTCTTCTTTCTTCTCGTGATGTCACCATGGATTTTGTTTTAGAGCTGCTTATGACCATCCCTCTCTTCTCCACCTCTTCCTTCCAGACTTGCAGGTTGGATTGGAGATGTGCCTCTGATTTAGCAATCAGGGCAACATCATCAGCAAATGCCAGCTCCGAAATATAGACCTGTCTCATCTTCCAGTACCCCACTGAATAGTTTCTTCTTCTCTCCTTTCATGCCTTGATGACATCGTCCATAAGGAGTATGAAGAAGTAAGGTGATAGGATATCACCTTGTCTTACACCAGTGGTGGTCCTGAACTCTTCTGACTTATGGTTCGCTATCCTCACATAATTTCTGCAAGACTTGTAGAAGCTCTGTATAGCATGAATCAGAGGTGCTGGAATATTCTTCCTTGCCAAACAGTCCCAAAGTTTACTCCAGGGGACCCTGTCAAACGCCTTTTCCAGATCTATGAAACAAAGATGCATCTCACTCTTATACTCAAGGGCCTTTTCACTCAGCTGTCTGAGTGTGAAGATTAGGTCTTGAGTACTTCGGTTTGCTCGGAATCTGCACTGGACCTCATCCAGTTGTGGCTCAGCTAGGCGTCGGAGTCTCTGCTCTAGGATTCTAGAGTAGATTTTACCAGGGACACTGAGAAGGGATATGCCTCTATGGTTTCCACACTGTCGATTGTCACCCTTTTTGAAAATTGGTGTTATGATGGCAATCTCCCAATCCTTTGGTATGGTCTTGTTGTACCACGCTGCCTGTAAAACTCTTAAGAGTAATAGGTCGCCTTATGCTCCCATGAACTTAACCATTTCTGGTGTTATACCATAATGCCCTGCTGCTTTGCCCATCTTGATTTTCTCCAGTGCTGCCTTCAGTTCTTCCATCTTTATGTCATCTTCACCATCATTGGTTTTCTCTTCTGTGCTAGTGTTTATCATTTCTGATGCTTCACCATGCTCACCATCCAGGAGTTCTGAGAAATATTCTTTCCATCTTCCCATTACTTCCTTCGGGGCAGTAAGCAATTTGCCTTGCTTGTCCTTTATAAATTTGAGGAAGGATCCCGTTACACGCCCATTGAGGCATATTGGGAATATGGTGTTAGGCCCATATTTTCTTGACCATTGGCACACTAGGTGTGATGTGGTCAGTATCACGCCGGCCGCCTTGACCTTCCTAGAAGTTGCTCTGGTACCCAGTTGGGGCTGGGTCGATCCAGGAGCCGTTTGCGGCCTAAAAAAATCCCACCTTATCTGGGGATCGAACCATAGACCACTGAGCTAGGAAGGCAGTGCACTAATCACTATGCTACCGCAACTCCCATGGCTAACTGAAAGTTTTTTTTAAATGGTGTCAGAACTACAATGCATAACGAAAACCATGTGCAGATTTTCCAAAGGGAATGACTTCTGTTGTCTGCCAACAAAGCTTTAAACATTGAAAAACTCCTTTCCAGCTACTTCTGACACAACAGGAGCATACTTGAAATAAACTACGTCTGTTGGTTCTAATTCCGCTGAAAATAAACTTTTCTCACTCCACACACAACTAAGATATTCACCATTCTCTTCATCAAACCCATCAATCCACTAATAGAACTGCTGACCTCTCCAAGGAAATAGTGGCACCGGCAGGAATCCAAAATTTGACTTCATGTAGGAAAATTTATCAGCAACTTTTGTTTTCAGGGATTTGGGGAAAGTTATTAAGCAGTATGGGGGGAAAAAAAACCATGAAATAAAGAAATCCGTTTTTTTTTTTAAAGTAATAACATGTTAACACGAAAAAATGTTTATTTTTATTGAAAACACCAAAAAATGCAAAATATTGACTCAAAAGGCAACAACAAAAATGCTTTAAAATGACTGAAAAGTCTAAAAAAAATGTCAAAACATGCCGAAAATGGCAACTAATGCAAAATAATGCCTCAGCAACGGTTTTTAAATCAGTTTGTTCTTATACGAAACACGTTTATGTTCAACTGAGCAACGTTTGGGTTATGCACAAAAGCCAAATCATTAAAATCCTAGCCCTATTCATTACTCGCAACTCTCCATGGAGCAGAGATGTTTACCAAACGCACGCCATGCCATCCATCTCGTGACATCAGCTCAAATGCAACAGTAGTCACCCACCCAAGCGTTGTGTGGAGATTCAAAATAGAAATACTGAGATATCCAAAGATTTTCCTTGATAAAGTCAGCTAGATGAAAAATCAGTTCCAATTTTGAAATGAACAGTTTTAAAATGTCTCTCAATATTACCTGTCTTGATTAACATGATGGCTGCTTCGCGCATTTAATCCTGGGAACAAACCACTTTTTAGTGCCGGCAGGAGAGCGGTAGTGTGAACTTTCCATAACTTAAAAATTCTTAATTTTCCACCTCCGACACTTAAAGATCTACCAAATCATATCCTGAGATCTACCAGTAGATCGGGGTCGACCCTCCCCTTTACCATCTTTACATGTCTTCCTTTCGTCTTACGCTGTACTCGATGGGATCCTCGCCGTTGCTACAGAGTTCGCGCACTGCGTTGAGGTTCTCCTTGTGTGATCTAAGGGAGGAGATTGGAGCACTGATGGCGTTGAATGTGTGAAATAAAGATGGTGCTTATAACCAATAAAACCAAACTGTACTCGTGTCAGGCGTCTCCTTTCCCGAGGCCCCACATTTGTCCTGGTGGCTGAGTGGTATTTGCTTTATTTAACACTTGGCTGTCACTGTCTGGACAGAATTCTATAGGCAGTTCGAAGTTGAACAATATCTCTGTTGAGAACAAAACAGCTTTCAGCGATAGTTTGATCTGTTCATGCTGCATTGGCAGAGCACGTTAATTCTAGAATAAGCCGACAACTTTTGTGAAGAATTAAGCAATGATTAATCTTAGCTCTTTCAAGCACCCACCTCTGATTTACTCAGTGAAATTCTTATTATTCTGGTATAGCTCTGTTTAGAGTGTGTGTAGTAAATTGACTGAGACAAAGATGCAGTACATTTAAAATGATTAAATCGAAGTTAAATTTGTAAAATTACAAATAACAAAATCTAATAATCACTTAAGTTTTAACTGTTTGAAAATAATTGAATACTTTAACAGAAAGGGTTCATCATTGATTGATGATATAATTTTTTCTTAAAAGTTCACGTAGCAGCTTATATATTGCACTTAGCTGCCAGTGGTTGTTTCTGCTCCAGCTGGGTTGGCTCTATTTCCACTGCTCACGCTCGTCGCTTGTCAAGGTTGTAGGATGCAGTTCGTTCCCAGGAGTGTCAGAGAGAGTCTACAAAGTTGGTCCCTCGTCTCAAAGCTTAGGTCACTGTTCCCTTCTTGTTCCAGAGATAGTACCCTTCAACAGGTACCACCACCAACTGTGATAAAAGAATAGAAACGAAACGCTCTCCTGAGTATTGCGTTTTCCGACATATACTGATGTGTCCCCTATTCCTATTTCACCATCCCATTTACTCAGAATTTACCCTCGATGAGAATTAACTTTAATCCCTCGAGAGAAAACTTTCTTTACATTTAAATGAAAAAGTTAATAGCACAGATAGAATATGTTAACATTTACATTTCCACTAATTGAAAAGTGTTCACAATATAAATTGAATATGTTTTCAGTTATGTTTACACTGATTTGAAAAGTTTGAAACTTCCTTTAATTTTAAAGTGAAAATGTTAACCTCGACATTTAACTGGTTTGAAACTGCAAGTATTATAATTAAAATGTACATCATTTCTTTCATCTTTCCCTCCCTGCTTACTATGGAACTTGGGACTACTGATGCGTTTAGTTCTCCTTAAGAAACTAGCAATAAAGCAGTCGCCAGCCCGTGCAGTGGTGGTTCATGAAATCATCATTCTATGCGCTGAGGTTGCCAGCCTCAAATGACTGGGACATCCACTAGCGATTTTCACATATTAATATTCACATGGTAATATATACATATTAGTTCACATGTTAATAATGAAAATATAGAATGTAAAATAACAACTTACGCAATCCTGGCTCACAGACTTTTTTGCTCAGATGAATGAAGTTAAAGCACTAGCCGATGCCTTTTCCCACGTGTACTTGGGGTCGTTAATCTTAACTTTAATTCCCTCTCTGACTTCGTGTGTCCAGTTTCCTCAGATATTCCGGTTTTCCTTATTTAAAATAATAGAGATTTCCTGGGCTGTTTTGTAAGTCCTGATAAATACTCCAATTAAATGTGTCCGGTCTGATAAGATAAAATTCTGAATTCTAGGCTTCACTCTGGCAAGGTCTAGTTGTGTCGTCTTTGCAAGCGATCTTCACAGTAAAATTTGACTGACTGAAGCGTCAGGTAATATTCACTGTCCTCTCCCGCTATGTTTGTTATGAAGCTAGGAAAAAGCTCTAATTATTTCAAATATGCTGCTTGGGGGAGGGGGGAGGGGGTTGGTCGATTTCAAAATATTCCTGACACGGAAAATTTTGAACGTAAGGTAGGGGTCAAGTCTTCCGTATATGAAATATCCGATCCATATCAGGAGAACTCACCAACACATCTGTAAACTCAAACAACAATGTGTTCCAGATGTAACAATTTATTACTTTATCAGAAAGTAATTTATTCGCAGACGGGTAATCTCGTTATCTGTCCCGCTCTCTGGCCTTTATCACCGATTTAAGCAAACACGCTGGCGATTGTAGGGCTAATCTGTAGCTGCCATGCTTTGGTACACAAGAATTACCAACTTGCCTGACGTTCAATATTACCTCAGCCGCTCCTTGTAAATGTAATGTGTTTATCATCAACAAGGAGTGTCAAATGTTTGAACAAAAAAACTCTCTGCTACATAGCAAACAAAAAGAAAAAGGTGCGACAATGGAAAATTACGCAAATAAAATCAGTACAAAAATGTAACTGATTACTGCAGTAGTGAAAGAGAGATCGGAAAGAGGTCGCCCCAAAATCCATCTTGTGACAGGTGGAGTAGCTAGGATTTCTGCAACAACAACAAGAATGCTGTTCCGGGTACTAAAAACAAAGGTTTAGTTTTAAGAAATGCTGAGTTGTACTTCACGTATTTTTTATTCATTGGTAACAGAGATAAACCAAACGTTCAACAGCCCCATTTCTGAACTTCGCTTCATTACTGCCAGGTGTGTCACTTTCTTTCACAAGAGTAGTTGATTTGGACAGCATACGAAACCATCACAGTCTATGGCGCGGCGAATACCTACCTCTGTATGTGTAAACCCCTCATCTGAATAAAACATCGATGCAAACTTTAAAGTTTTTGACTCGTTTTTAATATATGTTATGACAGACTTTCCAACGTCGTACATTTTGGTTAACGAAGACTCGCTTTCTCGTTCTGAAAGTCTGTTTAAAATCTTAAATCTTCAATAGTTGAAAATGACTGCTTCCTTTTAAAAAAAGTCACTGTTACTTACTTACTTATCTAGTCGTTTCTCTTCTACCCTGGGGTGCAGACTTTTCCAGAGAGAATGTCGTACTAAACGTCACCTTCACAATAAAGTAATAGTAAAACTAAATGTAAACACAAGACAATCACACTCGCACTAAGACACTCCACAACTTTCATCGTCAAGGACATTTTGGTTCAGCTCAGGCACATTTCTAACTTTCTGGCCCCAGCTTTAACTCATGTCATTTCATGTCATCTCATGTCATCTCATGTCATCTCATGTCATCTCATGTCATCTCATGAGTTGTATGTCGCGCCCTGTTACATTATATTATCCTCCCAAGGGTCAGTTGGTACTCCATTTTTGGTATATCCAGATTTCATGTTGTCTGCATTGTAAAGGCAAACACACTGACATGGAAAATACTGCGTAGCCGTGTAAACTGTTAAAGACTTCATTATACTAGGTCCAGCTTTATGAGATGGGGTGAACAGTTCCATTCCTTGCTGTCCTTTTCTTCCTTAATTAAATAGGAGTGTAAATACCCATTTACTGCTGGGTCTACGAGGTATAAATTTCAACAACAACAAATTATTTGTTGCACAGAAAACTTTGAAAATTTAAAAATATTATTCAACAAATATGCAACGATTTCACGCATATTGTAATATATTTTAAAACATCACTTGTGGAAAAATATCTGCATCCATTGTTGGTGCCTGGGTAAAAATTGACTGGGTAAAAATTGACTGGTAGGAGAAGACTTCGAAACACTGCTGGCTCGTTCGGATTATTGACATTTCATGTTACTGACGTTCAGATTATCTATGTTATATTGTATTTTAAACTGTAACAGTTAAATAATGTTTCTGTTGTCTGTATTTGTAAATTATATTTAAAATGACAGCTATTTATTTCACATTTCTGACAAGAAAATGCGAGATAAGGACCGTCAAGTGTTATCTTAATGAATGCTATCAATACAGAATAAACCATTGTTACTATTTTTTAAAATTACATAAAATGAACGCTCTATGACGTGGGAGTAGATAACAATACAAAAAGCAAAAACAAACAAAAAACTAATGGAGAAGAATTGAACAAAAAATATTTAAAAACGAAGATTTTGAAATAAAACTTCTAAACAAAGTTAGCAAATTGTTAAGAAGAAAAAAAAAGTGTATCTGGAACAACTGATAAGGTAAGGCAAATTAAAATGTCCGTGTTCACGGTAAGGACGACAGACAAGAGAACACACACGAAGAAAGTACTTATTGATTATTTCATTATTATCAGTATCACAATCGCTCCCGTAAAGTTCATGGAGGTCTTTGGGAAAACATAGACAGAATAGACCCAGTAATCCCCAAACCGTGTTGTGAAAGGTGACTAATGGAAGTTGTAATTGGGGGCTGACAACCTCATCATGTCAAACAAGTTGCTACAGAACCTACCCCAGCAGGAGCCAATGAATGCATTGCTTGCAGGCTCCTTGTTGAGGGGGCGTGGCGGGTCAGCTGTAGTGGTGGTTCCATTCTCCATACGAGCAAAAAGGGAGATGATAATGAGGACTATGGACATCAAACAAGTTGATGGATTGCCATGAAATGAGGAACGACAACTGTGGCTAGTGCTAATTTCTAATGTCATCTTCTTTGGCGTTATCTTTGAAATTCGTTTGCCCTGGCTTTCCCGTCTATCGTTTTAAATAACTACCCTTCAATACATTCATGCTAAGCCCCCATGTCCAGTGATATTCGTTGGAAGTCTTTCAATGCTTTCTTTGTCGTTTACTTGTCTATCTCCAGCTCCGTTTTCCAGGCGTTTTCTTTTTTTTTTCTTTTCTTTTGAACGCTGTCTACGCTCTTTCAATGGGCATTACAGAACAAGATGTGACTTGTAATTCCATCAAAGAGGTTGTCCACATTTGACGTCACGTCATTTTTCCACACTATTAACCCCCCCCCCCCCCCCCCCCCACCCCCCACAATTTGTCACATTTCGTCACAAAAACCCAGAATCCCTCTAATGTGACGCCACAAATCTTTTACCCCTCCCCCCGTTTTTGGATATTTTTTTTTTTTTGGAACTACTGAAAAGCAATAACGTAATCGAATGTAAATTAGTTACTTAGTCGTCATCATCACCTTTTAACTTCCTAAGGTACATATACTTTATGCCAAATCTTCCTGTCACGTGCCATCAGGTCAAGGTCTTTCCATATCTTCTTCTGCCCCTTCAGGTCTGTCACCAGTTCTCTTCTCCGTGTGTTCTCTGCTCTGCCTCTCTTACCCTGGGGATTCCAAAACAAGGACTGCCTAGTAAATCTATCAGCAGGTTTGCTCAGTGTGTGTCCTATCCATCATCAGCAAAATCTTATCATGTCAGGTTCTTCTGGCGTTTGTCTGGTTCGTGTCATCAGTTTCACATTAGTGATCTTGTCATACAACTATAGTCCTTCTATTTAAGCAGGCACCCATTTATGAGAGCGTCTGCGGTTAGAGCGCAATCATGTCACGGCAAAGGTCGCGGGTTGGAAGCACATAGGTATCACGCAACATTATATCACCAAGTGGATGGATACCTGACTCTACTCTTGGATCAGGAAAGACGAAAGCAAGTTGTAACTTCACCCCTCAAAGCTTTATCTAACATTGTGAAATATCTAACACTTCACTCCCCTACGTTAGTATCCGCAATGAGACTATCTGTTTTTGTTTTTAAACCATTTGCGAAAGTCTCACGCTTTTTTGGTTGCTGTTTTTGTTGTTCTCTATCTTCAGAGCCATACAATAGGACTAATTTGACATTTGAATTGAGTCTGATTTTCGTGTTGGACACGGCGTCGTTTAATCTCGATACATTTCTTTGATTTTATCAGGCTGTTGTCGCGAAGGCGATAACCTGAAACTGTTTTTGTTTTCAAGTGATGTAATTTATCCTCTGCCCTGTCAAAGGGAAACTTCAACTTTTGTGAGCAAAAAGATTACACGGTACATTGAGCGTCGTGAAGTTTAGTGCGAAGGCTAGAAACGCCCGATTTTTATATAATTTCCAGACTTCAACTTTGGTGGGAAAAGGTTTTGACTGACCTCCGTGACGGCACGCCTGTGAGAATGAAATATACAGGGGATATAATTCATCGACGACGGAGTTGGTATATATGACGGCTAACAGTTAACTATTGTAGATAAAAGTTAACAAATGCGGATAAAAGTTAACTATTGCGAATAAAAATTAACTATTGCGGATAAAAGTAGACACATAATTTATCTACGAAGGAGAATGACTCTTTTACCTTTGTGTGACGTCACATTTTCCCAACACCCCTCCCCCATCGTCACAAAATGTTGACTACGTGACGTCATATGTGGACGACCCCAAATGATTTTCTCAATTTATTTCCTGACCACAGCCAGCATCTTCTCACCTCTCGTCCCACTAGTATTTGTCTGACAGTTTCCATCAAATATCCAGTGGCGTAACTAAGGGTGCGGGGGGTGCGGACCGCACCGGGTGACACCATCAGAGGGAGTGACACCAAAATGACTGTCTATAAAATTTGTTTGCAGTGTTTCAGTAGAAATTTATTATTTTTTATAAAAATATCCCTGTAGTTAGTTATAACCACAAAAACATTTTTCGTAAGCCCAGCTTACATGTACTGTATCAATATACCTACAAGGCTAAAACTCTATGCTCATTTACTTTTTAAACCGTCTTTGATGCAAACCTAATCCATTAATTTATCTCATGTAACGGTAAAGTTTAACGTTAAAATGAACATAATTTTGATGTAGTTCATTAACATTTTTACTTTGAATTCTATTGTTTTCTTACCGAATTTTCACTTTAACCACATGAAACTATGTAAGGTAAAGGTAAAGGATCCCGTTACACGCCCATTGAGGCATATTGGGAATATGGTGTTAGGCCCATATTTTCTTGACCATCGGCACACTAGGGGTGATGTGGTCAGCATCACGCCGGCCGCCTTAACCTTCTCAGAAGTTGCTCTGGTACCCAGTTGGGGCTGGGTCGACCCAGGAGCCATTTGCGGCCTAAAAAAATCCCACCTCGTATGGGGATCGAACCATAGACAACTGAGCTAGGAAGCCAGTGCACTAACCACTATGCTACCGCGGCTCCCTAATTGTAATTTAAAGATGTAATTTTAATTGTGCTAGTTGTTTATGTCACTACTATTGCCATTACATTCAGTGATATACGGGAATTACGATTAACGAGTAACTTTAGCACACACAAAAAAACATTACTAAGGATTCTGTATGATCTGGTACGGGAGGAGGTCAATGGTGGTGACACCATGAGTTACCGCCCTAGGTGACACCAACCCTATTGACGCCACTGCAAATATCTGACCTCATTTTACCATTTCAGTTCTTATATTTGACACGTGCACCTATTTATGAAAGTTCTGTAACACATTGGTTGTCTGTTCTGGCGTTGTCCATGTTTCAGGGCCATACAACAGGACTGGCCCGGATATTTAAGCTGAGGATTCCTATGTCTGCGTTGAACTTGATTTCTGTCTATTTCCGCATATTTCCAAATACAATGAAAATTCCTCTCGTCTTTTGCACTCTGACTGTGATATCACCGTCAGCTGCCCCAACGATGTCTATGTAGTTGTCATTATGTATGTATGAGTCAACATGTTGTTAGTATTAGCCACCTGGATTCTCATAATTTTTTATTTTTATTTTCTCTGTTTATTTTCAGATTCCTTTGTTGGACCTATCATGACCTATTCCCACTGCCAATACCATTGTGGAAAAGGATTCTGTAAATACAGATCGTCAAGGTGCTTTGTCAGTCATTTGTGTTGGCTGATTTTTTCATTTCAATAATCCAACCTGGAGCTAGTGATATAAGAAGCATCCAAACTGATCTACGGTACAACTCTTATCCAGAAATTTTTTTTGTTAAGTTGCCCTTCATAAACAACTCTAAACTTCACGTTGCCTTTCTTTTTTCCTCATTGTTTTAGTGAGTTTTTGGAGGACTCCATAATGCTTTATCAATTTCCAAAGTCATTATCTGTCCATATTAGCCTTTTCATAGACAACAAATGCAATTTTAAAAGCGATGAATTGAATTCAAGCTCTGTTCTACGAGACTGTGTGTGATTGAAAGTAAAATAAAGCTTTCCAGTATCGTATAGAAACATCATACGAAAGCTAATCATGGGCAGTTCTAAACAAGCGAGAGCATTAAAGATGTGGCTTTACAGATAAATGTTTAGAATCCAAGAAACGGCTAAAATGACTTATGATCATGTCCTGAAAGATGGTAGTGATTTACTGAATATGCTATGATAATGTGAAAGTTAAAACGCAAGGTAAACAATAGGCACAGGAAACATCATCATCAGCTGCCATCTCCACATCGAAGATAGTCTGCAATGAATTTCTAACTTCCTTTCTCTCACGTTTTTTTAAAATGAAATTTTGCCTCGTTTTGGCGAGGCACGTCCCGCTCAACCTAATCGGTTACATTAGGGCGCATGTCCAAATATAAAAAACCTTTAGGTCTGATTTTTATATGTTCTTGAGTTTTGTACTCTGATAGACTCTTTCCTGTCCATCTCTTGATGTTATCATCCCACTTATAGCGCTGTCTTCCTCTTTGATGTTTGTCTTAATCTCTGACTTCCATTATGGTCTTCAGTAAGGTGTTATGTTCTTTTATACGACCAAAATATTTTAGCTCTCTGGCTGTGATCGCCTTCATTAATTCTCTTTTCATTCCTAGGTTTCTACGACCTCTTTATTATCTTCTTCTCTTTCCAGGAGATGTGTCCCGTTCTTATATATATCCACATCTCAAGAGCCCTAATTATGTCTTCCAATTGCTTGTTCATTTTCTCTAGAGCGTACAGTAAGAAGAATATGTATCATGTTACACAAAAAACAGAAATAGCCGACGGCAAAGCGAAGATACTAAACCGTTATCAAGTTATGGAAGACAATCATCAACACACTTCAAGAACAACACTAGGCACCGGGATTTGTCGTTAGACACGAATTAATACGCCAGTCGGACTTATACTTGAAGATGTAGATAATAAATAGGATATCTCAGCATCACGATGATGATCTGTCAGGTTTTAAATGTTATTTTTTTTAAACATTTTGATCATGTCCTAAAGACGAGTTAAATGGCTAATACTTCCAGAACCTGGTCACCCTGTTCTAAGACAAATTGATTATTACGAGCTTAGCTTTGTGAACGATGTGTATTCTCTGGAGATTTCCGAGAGGCTTAGAAAATAATCCGCCACCAACGGCGGCAAAATGCCCAGACTTATTTGTTACATTCTCTTGGGAAACTTCTGTAATTTTTAGAACAAAAAATTTAAAAGTAACGTGACGTGAATAGGGACCTGATCATAAGACGCTTTCCAGACACGATAAATTACCTTTTTATTTCGTTGACTTAAAGAGGAGGTTGCAGACGACCTGGCTCTCCTGTTCCATAACCGAAAACAGATGTAAGACACAATGTAAATACTTGATGAGACGTCACAGCTAGTGTGTCTGAAAATACATCGAGAAAAGACAAAAATTGTAAGAAAATATGTAGCGAATGATAGTCAGATTGTATGTAGCGAATGATAGTCAGATTGTATGTAGCGAATGATAGTTAGATTGTATGTAGCGAATGATAGCCAGATGAATGACAGTCAGATTGTTTGAAGCGAATGATAGTCAGATTGTAAGTAGCGAATGATAGTCAGATTGTATGTAGCGAATGAAAGTCAGATTGTATGCAACAAATGATAGCCAGATTGTGTGTAGCGAATGATACACAGACTGTATGTAGCGAATGATAGTCAGATTGCATATAACGAATGATAGCCAGTCTGTATGTAACGAATGATAGCGAATGATAGCCAGGCTGTATGTAACGAATGATAGCGAATGATAGCCAGATTGTATGTAACGAATGATGGCCAGATTGCAGTTGAAGATACATCTCTTCAAGATGTGGATTCATGCGTATCTCTTAGCCGGCTGCATATACGAGATGTATAGAAGGAACGGCTAATGACAATAAAATAACAATACAATAGGCATGAGGAGTTTCCTTTCTGTTAGGAAATCTAGGAAAATAACTTAAATAAAATCCAACACAAAGATAAGAATCTTCAACTCGAATGTTACCCTAACATGTAAAATAAGAAAATATTTTAAAAAATATTTTAAACACAGGCTTTTAATGCACTAACAAGCCACAAATAATTTTTCACGGAATCTATAGCTTACAGTCAAAAAATGTAACATCAAATTGACAAAAAGGGTTGGGTGCTTAAGCGCTTATCATATATTTTATCCATAAGTGTCTAATGAAGTATAAAGCAGAAGCTATAAACTGCGTGAACAATTATTTGTAGCTTTTTAGTGCATTATAAGCCTGTGTTTAAAAAAATTTTTATGTTTTTATTTTCTTCTTTTAAGTGTAATTTTTTTTTTTACATTTAAATCAAATGTAATCGATCCGCTAATGACATTATCAGTTTGCGATAAACGAGTCCAGAGCACAGGAGGCAGATTTCATTATTCAGTATATTACACGGAAAGTTAATTTTTTTTTTTTTTATTATTTTCTTTCAAATTTTGATAAGAGTTGTAAATTGCATTTTTTAAAATGTAGTTGTCAGTTGCGTGTATGTCTGTGCACGCGTGTGCGAAAGTGTGTGTGTGTGGAGGGGGAAGGGAGGAGAAGTTTCAATATTTCTCTCAAGAAAGACAATCTTGTTGAAAAGAATGCACCTAGATTATTTGCAGTTATCGTCCATTTCACTGATGAAACAATACAAACAAACAAAATTAATATTAATTTTAATGTTATTCATTTTATTATTTTTACGACTGATTATTGTATTGTCATCGGGAATACACAACTATGCCAAGATTCAGAGCTATTGCTTATCTGGAAGTGATCGAAAAATCGATTACAAGATTTGAAGGTGACATACGTTGCAAGTTCAAGAAAAGCCTTTAAAAAAGGGTAAAGAAAAGGATCCATTGAGGCATATTGGGAATATGATGTTAGCCCCATATTTTCTTGACCATCGACACACTAGGGATGATGTGGTCAGCATCACGCCGGCCACCTTAACCATACCCAGAGTTGCTCTGGTACCCAATTCTTGAGGCTAGGTCGACCCCAGAGCCGTTTGCAGTCTAAAAAATCCCACCTCAACTGGGGATGGGACAATGGACCAGCAAGCTAGGAGGCCAGTGCACTAACTACTGCGCTACCGCGGTTCCTGCCCAAATGTGTGGCTCTTAAAAACGGAGAACAACACAAATGACCACCAGAAAGATACAGACTTTCGTAAATGGGTGTTTCTGCAGAATATATTATATAAAATGTCAGAGCAATCCTTTTGCGTGGCTCAGAAACATGGAGAAGACCATAAAAAAACCAACACGAAGTTCCAGACATTCATAAATGGGTGCTTGCGCAGTATACAGGATGATTGGATCATAACTTCCTATTTTTTAATTATAATTTCGTCACTCCTATCTAACTTTCTTCTCTCCCATTCATCTTTCTTCACTCCCATCCAGCTTTCTTCACTCCTATCTAGCTTTCTTTATTCTTATCCACGTTTCTTCACTCCCATCCAACTATCTTCACGCCCATCCATCTTTCTTTATTCCAATCCAAATTTCTTCAATCCTATCCAATTGTCTTCACTCCTATCCAACTTTCTTCACTCCCATTCAACTTTCTTAAGTCCTATTCAACTTTCTTCTCTCTGTGACATTTTTTTTTTAAAATTTTCCTCGCATGAGGTCGCTTATTTTTTCCTCGCATGAGGTCGCATTGGCACCCACCCCAAACCCGGCTCTGGTCAAGACCACATGTCCCAACACAAGAAGACCCAGTGACAAAATGTGTCACCGTAGTGATCTTCTGTGTTCTCACACAAAGGTCCTAATGACACATGAATGTCATTGTACCGGTCTCCGTGTCTAGACACATGATCCTAGCCAAAGGCCAGATATTAGGGCGTTGGGTTTCACAGCGTTATTTGCGCTGTGACATTTTTTTTTCCTCGCATGAGGTCGCATATTTTTTCCTCGCATGGGGTCGCATTGGCACCCACCCCAAACAAACCCGGCTCTGGTCAAGACCTTTTTTTTTTTTTTTTTTTTTTTTTTTCCTCGCTTGAGGTCGCATATTTTTTTCCTCGCATGAGGTCGCATTGTCTCCGCCCCACACCCGGCTCTGGTCAAGACTACATGTACAACACAAGAAGACCCAATGACAAACTGTGTCACTTAGTGATCCTCTGTGTTCTCACACAAGGGACCTAATGACACATGAATGTCACTGTACCGGTCCCTGTGTCTAGACACATGATCCTAGCCAAAGGCCAGATATTAGGGCGTTGGGTTTCACAGCGTTATTTGCGCTGTGACATTTTTTTTTCCTCGCATGAGGTCGCATATTTTTTCCTCGCATGAGGTCGCATTGTCCCCGCCCCAAACCCGGCTCTGGTCAAGACCACATGTCCTAACACAAGAAGACCCAATGACAAAATGTGTCACCTAGTGATCTTCTGTGTTCTCACACAAGGGACCTAATGACACATGAATGTCTTTTTTCTTTTTTTTTTTTTCCTCGCTTGAGGTCGCATATTTTTTCCTCGCATGAGGTCGCATTGTCCCCGCCCCAAACCCGGCTCTGGTCAAGACCACATGTCCCAACACAAGAAGACCCAATGACAAACTGTGTCACTGTAGTGATCTTCTGTGTTCTCACACAAGAGACCTAATGACACATGAATGTCACTGTACCGGTCCCTGTGTCTAGACACATGATCCTAGCCAAAGGCCAGATATTAGGGCGTTGGGTTTCACAGCGTTATTTGCGCTGTGACATGTTTTTTTTTTTTTTTTTTTTTTTTTCCTCCTCGCTTGAGGTCGCATATTTTTTCCTCGCATGAGGTCGCATTGTCCCGGCCCAAACCCGGCCCAAGACCACATGTCCCAACACAAGAAGACCCAATGACAAACTGTGTCACTGTAGTGATCTTCTGTGTTCTCACACAAGAGACCTAATGACACATGAATGTCACTGTACCGGTTGTAGTGGGTTTGATGGTATTGTATGATGGTGATATTACTAAAGGTAATGTATGAGGCCAGCTGTGAAGGCTCCTGAGATAAAATGTAGTTGTGAATTGACAGAAGGCCTTTCTTGCTACCACTACGACCTCACACTTATTTTTTTTCTTTCTAATGAATGTATCTATGTAAAATGTCTAGGGTAATGATATGTAATGTGGTGTGATAATTATAGATACACCCACAGATATTTAAGCAGACTAATAATATTAACAAATATTATAATACACTGAACTAACTCAAGAGTGTAAAATTTTTGATAGAATTATATTACATTTATTTTGTTCTGGATCAAGTTTTATGTTGACCAGAACTTTGTTTTTAAAAAAAGATTTAAAAATTTATGAAAGAAATGCATGGAATGTTACATAATAAATGCAAGAGTGTACATATATAAGTACTAGACTAGTTAGTTTTATTAAAATGTTCTAGTAGTCATCTACTTGGGAGGATAGTTAATGCTTGTGCTGTTGGGGTGGCCTCATCACACCTGTCTATATTGACTACACAGTGTCCAGTAAATTACAGGAATTTTATGGGGTATTAGTAACTAAAAGGCGTTGGTGAACTTCCAGCAGACCAGAGGCTCACTCATCTTGCATATGTAGCTCTGGTGCTGAAATCTGGTGGTCCCACCTCTCCGTGCTGGCGGGCAATAATAGAGGTCTCTGTCACAACGTACTGCACAGATACACTCGAGTAAGATCACCAACTGAATGGACACCGCCTTGTTGACAGCTGAAACTCACAGCTCTGCAATCAAAGTATTGGCTATGTGTCAAAATTCTATTCTCTACCCACGTCTGGACACAACACGGACACAACAACCACATCATACAGACAGGTCAGATCTCTCTGACCAAACAGCACATTTACCATGGTGGTTTTACATCAGATAGGTCCTCCCAGACTATAGATTCTGAAAAATATTTATTAGTTTCCTTCCCTAAAAGTGGATAGGTAATATGTTTCATTATTCTCAACACTTGATCTGTCTTTCCTAACCCTTGCTGGAGTTTATGTATATTGTTGGTCCCTAGACCCTGACTTGGGCGGGGGGTCTAGAGCAAATCCCTACTTGTTTGTAAGGCTAGATTTCGATATGGCAGTATCAAATCACTCGAACATTAAACAATATTCAAAATATACAAAGAAATAATTTCGATCTTACCAGATTATGAATAAAGAACACAGAAATGCTAGCAAAACTCAGCTGAGCTGCTGGCTATAGTATGGCGTCCCTGAACTTATTTCACTTTCTTTCATTTGGAAATCACCACACTTTAAAATACTGTGTCTATCATCGAACAACTATTGAGGAATGGCCCCACTTGCGCGTCTGAGCGCCGATAAAATGATTGTCTGTGGCCAATCACTGCCTAGGTTTATTTGAAATTCAAATTTCCTACCCTAAAGTCATTTCAGTCATGCTTCAGTCAAGTATGGATGTTTATCTGTTAGTCTGTCCGTCTCTACTTGTTTTTTTTTTTCAAAATGTACTTGATTTTTGAACCAACCTTTCTCTCCCCTCCAAAATTTTGTCGTTAAAAGTTATATTTAGACACAGCTCCCACCAATGTCCCTTCGCTTCCCTACTAAGTAGATTTGAACACCTGCGTCTCGAGGTCGTGTTTTTTTGTGCAAATAGCGACACTTTTTATTCCATACAGTCTGTCGTTGATGTGAACAACACTGTCTTTTGTCATTATCTTCAATATTATCTATCCGTCTGTAAAATTAAGAACATATTAGTTCACTGCTCAGAATGGGCCATCCGGCCAGCTAATTTTTTATATTCCTAACATTAATATTACGAAAAAGTTACTTTTTAATTTTTGTAATATTCCAAACATCCGCGTTCTGCCGCTGAATTCAAATCAAAGGCTTGGTATCGCAAAAGCGACCAATAAATGACTGTGGCGTAACATATCCAAGGTCCCTTCTGTCGAGTTCCTTACTTTATGTCAACTTGGGAAACGTGACTTTTCTCCGTTTCCCCCCCAATTGCGTCTCCTTAGCCTTTCTAGTCTCACGCAATCTTTCCAGTCATATTTTTTTCCTTTTTATCCGCCGTTCCCCTCCTGTCTAGCAAGTCAATTTTTATGGAGGGTGATGACCCGCGGTCTGGGCGATCATGTACTATCAGCAGCCTACGCATTATGTTTTTATCCTTACATGTTATCTTTGGAGGTATTTTACCGTTGTATCTCTGTCAATTTCACTACACATCTCCCCACTTGAAAACATGCCTATGGCAAGTTCCAAAACCAGCGATACACATAGGTAAAATTACTCCTCACGTCTGCCACTACTCTAATTTTGATCACAGGGGTGCCGACTGAGGAAATCTGCACCGACATTCAATTTGCCTGGGATATATTGGATACTGAACTGATAAGGTTGAAGCAATAAAGACCACCTCAGCAATCTTGCGTTTTCATGCTTAGCCTGAGATAAGAATACGAGAGGCTGATGGTCCGTCTCCACCACAAAAGTCCTACCATACAGATAAATTTGAAACTTCTTTATTGCCCAGATTAACGCTAAACATTCTTTTTTCGCTTGTGGAGTATCCTTGTTCCGCCTTATTCAATTTACGGCTTGCATAAGCGACTGGTTTCAGTTCCCCATCAGGTGAAGATGATCTTTGCAACAAAGCCCCTCCTAGTCCTACATTACTTGCATCGGTTCTTAAGACAAAGTCCTGTGTCAAATCAGGCAGTTTGAGAATAGGCTTGCTAGTGAGTTTTTCCTTTAACTCTTGGAACGCTAGTTCACATTGTGCAGTCCAAATAATTTTATCTGGAAGTCCCTTGCGAGTCAGATCAGTCAGAGGAGCACAAATAGCGTTAAAATTCTTGATGTATTTCTGATAAAATCCGCATAACGACACAAATGATCGCACGTCCTTTTTTGTTTGCGGCCTAGGTGCTCTCTGCAGTTTTTCCAAGTTCTTAGGATCAGGGGTCATATTACCCTGATATACAGTGTGTCCCAAGAATTCCAACTCTTTGCATCCAATACAACATTTTGTTGGCCTAGCAGTTAAGTTCGCCTCCCGAAGTCTATCAAACAACATCTCCAGAGCTTCAATGTGTTCTTCAAATGTCTCTGTGGCGACGAGAATATCATCCATGAAATTCGTGATACATGGGTTATTCAGGGGATCCAACAATTTGCGCATCATCCTTGAAAACACACTCGGAGCATTTTTCAGTCCGAATGGTAGCATATTGAATTCATAATGTCCATCCGAAGTGCTAAAAGCCAAATAAGGTCTCACTTCAGGCTTCACTGGGATCTGGTAATAGCCTTTACTAAGATCCACCTTTGAAAAGTATTTTGCCTTGTTCAGTCTGGCAAATAACTGTTTTGTGTCTGGTAATGGATCCACTTGTCCTTCTGTGACAGCATTCAGTTTCCTGTAATCTATGCACAGTCTGTGTTCCCCAGACGGTTTTCTCAACAAAACGACACTAGAACTAAAAGATGATTCACTGTGCGAAATAATCCCCTCCTTCAACAAATACTCTATTTCTTCCTTTAATGCCTTCTCCTTCGCGAACGGAATAGAATAGGCTCTCATACAGATTGGGTTTGAGTCTACCAGTTTCATGTCATACTGTAGCAAATTTGTATGGCCTGGTTTATCTGTTAATACATCTGTATGTTCCTCCAGAACTTGTTGAACTCTCTCCCTCTGGTTTTTAGTCAGGTGCTTACTGACTTTTACCTGTGCTGCGGTTTCACAGGGATGTAATGGGTATTCATGTGAGGTGAGTGGTTCTTTTTGCATCTGGGTTGCAATAGCCAAGGTCAATAAGGGGGTGCTTTCCTGGAGTGGTCTGTCCAGATACTTCTTTAACAGGTTTACATGATAAACTTTCTCCTTCCCCTTTTTGTCAATTTTATAGTTTGTTCTAGACACCTTCTCTAGAACCGTATATGGACCTTGCCAACCAATTTGTAATTTATTCTGGCTTCCGGGTAGTAGAAGCAGCACCTTCTCTCCGACTGCCAGTTCCCTGTCCTTTGCCTTCCTATTAAAATATGCTGCATGTTTCTTCCTGGCTTGCTTCAAATTATCATTTGCCAGTTTCCATCCAGCTTTCAAACGAGTGGTCAGTTCGTTCACGTATTGATACGATGAGGTAACAGTCTCTTCCGCCTTCTCATCTGTCCAGGTCCTTAATAGAGTTACATCTGGATCTTTAATTTATCATACTTATTTTTCATGGAACCCATCGGGTCCCGTCCATTAGAAGCTCTATAATGAGGACTTTTCTTCCTAGAATCATCACTCACAAATCGACCACTACCAATTTTTTTCTGGGGTTTGTCTCCCCACTTTAGATTGCTTATGAGAGATCTTCGCTCTCTTGTCTGTTCTTCCAGTTTATATAAGTCTGACCGAGGGATTGTCATCTTATCCTGGGTAAAATTTCTTCTTTGTACTCTTCGCATAGTGGCCATGTTAATCCATTCAAGTGAAGACTGGGTGTGAAAAGGGGGCTCCCATTCCACTTTGTCTACCCGAGTATAATTAGTTTTCCTTTCAGGCCTAAAGTTGCCCCGTGGCGTTTCTAGGTCCTGCACATATTTTCCCTTTGTGGGTGTTCCCTCATGAAATACGCCACATGCTTCTACAAAGTTTTCAACATCGACATTTACGTCGGGCCAATAGTATTTTCGAGCAATCTTTTGGCAGATGGTACCGACTTTCTCATGGTCACCATCTTTTCCAACATGTAAGCTCCTTATTAAGTTTGCCCTATATATCTTGGGAAGAACTAACTGTCCGTGACCAGGGGATCTAGTTCCTGTCTTCCTATATAATAATCTGTTCTTCACAAAGTACTCTCCCTTGCTCGGAGGTGTGTGGCATTTGGGCAATTTTTTAAAACAGGGCTTGAGTGTCCTATCCTCAGCCTGCGCCTTCCTCATCTCCTCTGGATGAGCATTTATAGGTTCACCTTCTTCCTCCTTCTTCTGTGACCTGGTCTGCACTGTCGCCATGATCACAGGTTTCTCGGGATTCCCCAAGAAGACGTATCTACACCCCAATATCAGAGGGTAGATTGGTTCATCTATCACTGCTGCTCTGATTTCTCCCTCCACATAGCGAGTTTTCACCGTTATCCTTGCGATGGGAAGTGTCATGAGTGGTATGTCCTTAGTCGCCCCTTGTATTTCCACTGTTTCTGTGGTATACTGACTTGGGTCCACTAGGCTAGACTTCACAACTGAATCATAATCCAAACCTGTATCATAAAGGCACCTTATGGTGACCCCATTACAAATAACATCCTCACAAACTGGGGGGTGATAAGGTTCCTGTTGTCCATTAGGATTAACCTTTAATCTTCGCGTCCCCGACTTCATTGCAGCAATGTTTGAAGGTTTCCTTCTACAAAATTCGGTGTTATGGTTATCCTTCTTGCACCATTTACACCATCTTTTTCCTTGGTTCAACGGTTTTCTTTCATTGAACTTTTGGTCATTGAACTGTGAGTTTCTGTCGCGATAGTCATTTCTTGGCCGCTCAAAGTTTGTCCTACCTTTATTTCCCTGCTCTCTATTATCAAATTTATTAAATTGCTGTGGAGCTTTAAAATTGTCTATGTGCTTCTTTTTAGCACCACTTACCTCTGCCTGAGCTGCCTGATACCTCTCAGCAACATTTAAAATTTCCCCCAACTTCTCTGCACCTTGTTCCATGAGAAATTTTCTCATGTCTGGAGCCATGGACTCTCTCAATTGCTCAATCATGATCATTTCTTTAAGATCTTGGGTCTTCCCCAGAGCCGTCCATTTCTCCAAATAGGTTTCTAGTCTAGCGGAGAATTGGTGGTATGTCTCCCCAGACAACAGTTTGGCATTTCTAAATTTCTTACGATAAAATTCACCATTCTTCTCGTACCTTAATAACAAAGCCTGCTTTAACATGTCATAATTGTCTTGGTCTTCCCTGTTCATTTTGGCAAATACTTCATAAGAAGTACCTCTCAATCCCTGTGATAGCTTTAAACTCCACCTCTCTCTCTCTAACCCATATGTAGTAGCTAATAACTCAAAACGTCCTAGGTACCCCTCTATGTCATCGTCTTTTTCAACAAAATGGTCTAAATGAAACCCCATAGCTGAGTTTGAGGCTCCCAGACTGGGCGTAGCATCTGAGGCAAAAGGGCTGGCACCATTTTCAGGAGCCGGGCCTTGTAATTCCAGCTCCCTTAGTCGTAATTCGTGCTCCCTTTGCAACCTTCTATCTTCTGCCTCCCTTTCGGCCTTTTTATCTTCTGCCTCCCTTTGCTGTCGTTTTTCTTCTGCCTCCCTTTGCTGTCGTTTTTCTTCTGCCTCAATCTGCAGCCTCTTAATTTCTCTATCAGCCTCAATTTGTAACCTCTTCTCTTCAGCTACCTTTCTATCTTCCCTTTCAATATATTTATCACATTCAGCCGTTACATATTGAATTAAAATTTGACCATCCATTCCCATCTCCTTTGCGGTCAGCACAGCAGCTGATCGGAATTTTGCTAGCTCCGCCATACTTTTCAGACAATATAATAATATACAAGCTAAATCTCTAACCAGTAAATACACTAAGTACTTCTTATGACTATAGTCTAACTAATTCTAACTAACCAGTTAACTAATTAATTATCACTGGCTGTGAAGATTCACCAACTTTTATCTGCAGGGACACTTTTAATTTTAAAGGGAATTTCACAATTTTTTCCCCTAATTTTATTTCTCCAACCAGGAGATCCTAATATTACTGTTGGGCTAATTATCCCTGGACAAGACCCCAATGTATGTAGTGGGTTTGATGGTATTGTATGATGGTGATATTACTAAAGGTAATGTATGAGGCCAGCTGTGAAGGCTCCTGAGATAAAATGTAGTTGTGAATTGACAGAAGGCCTTTCTTGCTACCACTACGACCTCACACTTATTTTTTTTCTTTCTAATGAATGTATCTATGTAAAATGTCTAGGGTAATGATATGTAATGTGGTGTGATAATTATAGATACACCCACAGATATTTAAGCAGACTAATAATATTAACAAATATTATAATACACTGAACTAACTCAAGAGTGTAAAATTTTTGATAGAATTATATTACATTTATTTTGTTCTGGATCAAGTTTTATGTTGACCAGAACTTTGTTTTAAAAAAAGATTTAAAAAATTTTGAAAGAAATGCATGGAATGTTACATAATAAATGCAAGAGTGTACATATATAAGTACTAGACTAGTTAGTTTTATTAAAATGTTCTAGTAGTCATCTACTTGGGAGGATAGTTAATGCTTGTGCTGTTGGGGTGGCCTCATCACACCTGTCTATATTGACTACACAGTGTCCAGTAAATTACAGGAATTTTATGGGGTATTAGTAACTAATAGGCGTTGGTGAACTTCCAGCAGACCAGAGGCTCACTCATCTTGCATATGTAGCTCTGGTGCTGAAATCTGGTGGTCCCACCTCTCCGTGCTGGCGGGCAATAATAGTGGTCTCTGTCACAACGTACTGCACAGATACACTCGAGTAAGATCACCAACTGAATGGACACCGCCTTGTTGACAGCTGAAACTCACAGCTCTGCAATCAAAGTATTGGCTATGTGTCAAAATTCTATTCTCTACCCACGTCTGGACACAACACGGACACAACAACCACATCATACAGACAGGTCAGATCTCTCTGACCAAACAGCACATTTACCATGGTGGTTTTACATCAGATAGGTCCTCCCAGACTATAGATTCTGAAAAATATTTATTAGTTTCCTTCCCTAAAAGTGGATAGGTAATATGTTTCATTATTCTCAACACTTGATCTGTCTTTCCTAACCCTTGCTGGAGTTTATGTATATTGTTGGTCCCTAGACCCTGACTTGGGCGGGGGGTCTAGAGCAAATCCCTACTTGTTTGTAAGGCTAGATTTCGATATGGCAGTATCAAATCACTCGAACATTAAACAATATTCAAAATATACAAAGAAATAATTTCGATCTTACCAGATTATGAATAAAGAACACAGAAATGCTAGCAAAACTCAGCTGAGCTGCTGGCTATAGTATGGCGTCCCTGAACTTATTTCACTTTCTTTCATTTGGAAATCACCACACTTTAAAATACTGTGTCTATCATCGAACAACTATTGAGGAATGGCCCCACTTGCGCGTCTGAGCGCCGATAAAATGATTGTCTGTGGCCAATCACTGCCTAGGTTTATTTGAAATTCAAATTTCCTACCCTAAAGTCATTTCAGTCATGCTTCAGTCAAGTATGGATGTTTATCTGTTAGTCTGTCCGTCTCTACTTGTTTTTTTTTTCAAAATGTACTTGATTTTTGAACCAACCTTTCTCTCCCCTCCAAAATTTTGTCGTTAAAAGTTATATTTAGACACAGCTCCCACCAATGTCCCTTCGCTTCCCTACTAAGTAGATTTGAACACCTGCGTCTCGAGGTCGTGTTTTTTTGTGCAAATAGCGACACTTTTTATTCCATACAGTCTGTCATTGATGTGAACAACACTGTCTTTTGTCATTATCTTCAATATTATCTATCCGTCTGTAAAATTAAGAACATATTAGTTCACTGCTCAGAATGGGCCATCCGGCCAGCTAATTTTTATATTCCTAACATTAATATTACGAAAAAGTTACTTTTTAATTTTTTGTAATATTCCAAACATCCGCGTTCTGCCGCTGAATTCAAATCAAAGGCTTGGTATCGCAAAAGCGACCAATAAATGACTGTGGCGTAACATATCCAAGGTCCCTTCTGTCGAGTTCCTTACTTTATGTCAACTTGGGAAACGTGACTTTTCTCCGTTTCCCCCCCAATTGCGTCTCCTTAGCCTTTCTAGTCTCACGCAATCTTTCCAGTCATATTTTTTTCCTTTTTTATCCGCCGTTCCCCTCCTGTCTAGCAAGTCAATTTTTATGGAGGGTGATGACCCGCGGTCTGGGCGATCATGTACTATCAGCAGCCTACGCATTATGTTTTTATCCTTACATGTTATCTTTGGAGGTATTTTACCGTTGTATCTCTGTCAATTTCACTACACCGGTCCCTGTGTCTAGACACATGATCATAGCCAAAGGCCAGATATTAGGGCGTTGGGTTTCACAGCGTTATTTGCGCTGTGACATGTTGTTTTTTTTTTCCTCGCTTGAGGTCGCATATTTTTTCCTCGCATGAGGTCGCATTGTCCCCGCCCCACCCCGGCTCTGGCCAAGACCACATGTCCCAACACAAGAAGACCCAATGACAAAATGTGTCACCTAGTGATCTTCTGTGTTCTCACACAAAGGACCTAATGACACATGAATGTCACTGTACTGGTCCCTGTGTCTAGATACATGATCCTAGCCAAAGGCCAGATATTAGGGCGTTGGGTTTCACAGCGTTATTTGCGCTGTGACATGGTGCGTGTAGGAGAATGCGTCTCGGATGTGAGACAAGGGGAAGTAAAAATAAATCAGGTATTTATGTTATGAGATAAGATCAGTTCCTAAACATGGTTTAACTGTTTTGCATAAGCACGGTGTAAGTTATCGTAGTAAAGAAGAGACGGGGACTTTTAGTATTATTAAACAAAGGGAAACGACTTGTAATTATGTCTCTGGAGGGTTGTAAGTGAGTTGTTTTGAAAATAGTGCGAACTAAGCTAGTTCGGCACGAGAGTTAGTGCGTGGAGTAGGTGAACTCTCCATGAAAAATAATCGTAATTGTAATTCGAGGTTGGAAGGTTAGAGCAGTTGAGATTGAGACGCGCTAGGCGTAGGTAGAGAACAGGGTTTTCTCGCAAGTGTTAAAGTTGTTCATGGCGAGGATGGAGTGGTGCAAACGAGATAGCAAGCCTGAATCGGGTAGCTTTCTGTGATCACAGAATTATGCACTATTATCTAGATCCCTTCTTTTCTCCATAGGGGGAGGGCACATTTATTCTGTTATTTTCATATGTATGTAAATCTGATTTTATTTGATCTTTCTTTAGATATTTTGATGTTGTCAAGTTTAATGATAATAAACAACAAAAGAAACTTAACTTTGTGTGTTGGTCAGACCCATACCCAATTAACCGTAGTTGTCACGTTTGTGTGTCTTGTTGTCACATAGCTGTGTGTGTGTAGTTAAACTTATATTTATATGTATGACAGGAGCCGCGCTAGCGTAGTGATTACCACACCGCTCTGGCGACCGGGTGATCCAGGATCAAACCCGGGCGACGGCATTTGAGTATTTTTCGTCGACCGGGATTTGGACTGGATTAACTCGAGACCTGGCGAGAACATGTGAAGGAGTGTCGTCGATCAGGGATTGGCGGCTCCTGAGCCGACCCAGCTCTAATGGGTACCTCCGTAATCGGCGAGTATCTGCCTGAATGGCGAGGTACACCTGTACAAGAAAAAAAAGGGATACTCACGTAAAATCAATGTCAGGTTAGACATTAATAATAACCTGAGATTTCACCTCGAGTATTAGCGGGCGTACGAAAAAAAAAAAATATGTATGAGGATGGCAAGGTTGTCTTGTACTAAATTATAGTCGTATAGATAGGCTGGAATAGAGAAACTTACTCATTCCAGACATATTTTCACCCGTGAAATCTATTTCTCACACCTTTTTTTCTCACGTACTTATCAACATCCACTCTACTCAGACGGGCTAAAAATAAATCTCAACCTATCTGGTACGACACTATCCAACTTTCTTCACTTCTATCCAATCTTCTTCAACTCCTATCCAACTTTCTTCACTTCTATCCAACTTTCTTCACTTCTATCCAACCTTCTTCAACTCCTATCCAACTTTCTTCACTTCTATCCAACTTTCTTCACTTCTATCCAACTTTCTTCACTCCTATCCAACTTTCTTCACTCCTACCCAACTTTCTTAACTCTTATCCAACTTTCTTCACTTCTATCCAACTAATTTATGTAAAATTAACGTCGACATAAAGACAACCAACAGTCATGTTATTACAAAACATGACATTTCACATGAACATTACAACTTAGCGAGAGATCCCGTCAATATATGACTTCGTCTCTGGGAGACATTTTTGCTGTCCCTTGTAAGGTCAGTTTTTTTTCTCTCACCATTTTACATTCTATTTTATTTTATTTTGTTTCTTGGAATGAGCGTCCGATTGTCCGATTGTCCGATTGACAGAGTGGTTAGTGTGCTGGTCTCTCCTGGCAAAGGTACCGGATTCGATTCACGGTATCATCACGCTCCAGTCTACCCAGCTGTAAATGGATACCTGACTTTGCTCTTGAGTTAGGGAAGGAAAAGGCAGCGAGGACGGGAACTGGTCACCCCACCTCTCGATGCTGGACCTAGTCTCTAACACTTCGCTCCCTTACGGCAGTATCTGATAAGGGACTGCCTTGACCTTTTTTCCTTGGAATAAATAAAAAAATATAATATATCAAAGGGCAGAAATTGCTACGTGTTTTTTTATAATATTTGTTTCATGTATATTCAATGCATACAGGTGAGGATATAACAATTATAACATGTAAAGTGAATTTTCAATCACACGGTTTGGTTTGGTTTGGTTTGGTTTGGTTTGGTTAAAGGACTATCTTCATTGCATACGGTCAACTCCATCAGTGCTCCGATCTCCTCCCTTAGATCACACAAGGAGGATCAGCACAGTGCACGAACTCCGTAGCACCTGCAAGGACCTCAATGTGTGTGTGTACAGGAATCACACAGTCTATAAATATTTTTGTGGTGGGTAAGTTTCTTAATGTTTAAATTTTGCCAGGGCAGCGGCCGTGTGGCCTACTCTTTACGATTTCCAACTGCCGAGAAATTTTTAACTTGTGTAACTTGCACACGGGATCTCCTATTTTTCGCCCTTATCCGAGAAGGCTAGGCATCCGATCTCACTACCCAAGAGATCACCCGGGAGTGGGGGGGGGGGGTTGAGTAAGACATTATTAGGAATCACTGGTTCTGAAAAAAATTCAGGTTAGTCATATTCCCTGTACTGGGAGCGAACCCGGTAGCTTTATAATTAGAGGCGGACGCCATACCTCTTAGTCACTTCGACCCAAAATCACACTGTAGAATGATTGAAATGGTGACTAAGATCATCAATGTAACTATGATGGAAAGAACCAGAGGGAAAAAGCAGTGAGGAGAAGACGCCAACGGTATAAGGAATACACACTGAAGGAAGCAGTTGATAGCATTACATGGCAGTCCTCGTTCTGAACAAGTCAGTCCATAGATCAGGGTTTGTTAACCTGTGGTGCACAGACCCTAGTGGATCCATGAAAGTATTCATGGGAGTCCGCGTACACAAACGAAAATTTAAAATGTAAACTTTTTTATTTTGTTTTTATGTACGTCTTTTTTCCAAGCACGGGGCCAAAGCCTTTATCTGCCAATTACAGGGGATCTATTACCTTCATATGACATCTATTACCTTCATATGACATCTATTACCTTCATATGACAATCAACAGGGCTGGGGCACACAAAAAATGGTTTAGAGACTCTGCCCTAGAGACATAGAGGGAAACTTAAAAACACACGGAGCAGGGAAACTGAGACAGGCATGAAGGGATTAAAGACAAATGAAAAGAATATAGAAAATGAAATGATTAAATAAAACATGAAAGGATTAAAAAAAACACGAACAGGTTAAAGGAAAACATGAAAGGATTAAAGACAACATGAAGAGATTAAAGAAAACATACAAGTTAAATAAATCATGAAAGGATTGCAGAAAACATGAATGGATTTCAGAAAACATGAACAGGTTAAAGAAAACATTAAAGGATTACAGAAAACGTGAAAGGAATTATAGAAAACATGAAAGAATTAACGAAAACATGAAATGATTAAAGAAAGCATGAAAGAATTGAAGAACACATGAAAGGAATAAGAAAAAATGAACAGGTTAAAGAAAACATGAAAGGATTACAGAAAACATGAAAGGATTACAGAAAACATGAAAGGATTTCAGAAAACATGAAAGATTTACAGAAAACATAAAATGATTTCAGAAAACATGAGCAGGTTAGAGAAAACTTGAAAGGATTACAGAAAACATGAAAGGATTACAGAAAACATGATCAGGTTAAAGAAAACATGAAAGGATTACAGAAAACATGAGCAGGTTAAAGAAAACATGAAAGGAATAAGAAAACATGAAATGATTAAAGGAAAGATGAAAGGTTAACAGAAAACTTGAAAAGGTAAAAGAACACATGAAAGTTTTACAGAAAATATGAACAGGTTAAAGAAAACATGAAAGGATTAAAGAAAACATGAAAGGATTAAAGAAAATATGAAAGGATTAAAGAAAGCCTGAAACGATTACAGACAGGAATATAGTACATGAAAGGAATATAGAAAACATGAAAGAATTAACGAAAACATGAAATGATTAAAAAGAAAGCATGAAAGAATTACAGTAAACATGAAAGAATTACAGAAAACATGAACAGGTTAAAGAAAACATGAAAGGATTACAGAAAACAAGGAAGCATTACATGAAATTTAAACAGGTTAAAGGAATTTTGAAAGGATTGCAGAAAACATGAAAGGATTAAAGAAAAAAATGAAAGGATTAAAGAAAACAGGAAAAGATTAAAGACAGCATGAAAGGATTAAAGGAAACATGAATGGATTAAAGACAACATGAAAGGATTAAAGACAACATGAATGGATTAAAGAAATCATGAAAAGATTAATGAAAACATGCAAAGATTAATGGATGGCAAATGACAAGAAGGCTTTACAGGAAGTTTTTGAAGGAATTTCCTTCCTTCAGAGCACAAGGGAAATCACCATGACACCGCTAACTTTAATAAATACGAACCACACGCTAAAGATATTAGATTTTTTCTAAAGTGGTATTGTCCTTGAAATTAAAACATTCACATTACTTGATGAAACAAAAAAAAAAACGTATCACATTTCGAGAACACAAGACAACAAACCATTTATTTCTAAGGTTTGGATTGAAGATGTTCTACCCAAGCTGCTGCGGTGTTGATAGAATATAAATGACCTGAAATAGTATCTGTAGTTCTTGTGTTTCTTAGTGCAAATTAATCCTAGGATCCTGTGCACTCGTTGACCGTCTGTTCCGCGGAAGTCGTGTGGAGAATTTCCTAAGATATAAGTAGTAACATGACACCAGTGCCGGATAAGGCCAATTGATGCCTTTAGCACAATCCAGTAATGGTGTCCCCCTCTCAGCCTTTCCATTGCTTAACTGACAAGGCATTAAGATTCAATAAGTGCTGAAGGTGAAATAAGAGATTGAAAATTCAGTTTTCTTCCAGGCCAGACCCCACTGAAATTCATGCAGAAAAACGTTGGTAAGACAGTCAAACATATTGAACTCTAGGTCTATGTCTGACACCTTCAAACTTGTAAACTTTAGTCACTCACCACACCAACGAAAACTTTTTCAAGACACCGTGAACTGTCACGACGTTAGTACAATAGAACGTGTCAATTAGTTTACATGTAACTAAAAAAAAAAAAAAAAATCATGCGTGAATCCAGGTTTGGCATAATGTCACAAATTTTAAGCACAGGAATGAGTAAGTCACCTGCCAAAACATGGCTGAGAAAGAATTATGTTATGCTCTGTCTGCTGCATGTCCTCATGACGGTACTAGTTCTCCTGTGGTCATTTATCTTGATGCATTGGTTATGAAGTTATAGAGAAACGCAAGAAAATAAATGGCGTGGGAAGACGTGGGGGAAAACGCCAATGGATTGAAATTTGACCAATTAATTAACAGCTGTTTAACACAACATGTTTTGTAAATGTACGGATATATTTAAGAATGTTGCATTGGCACATATTATTTTAAAAAAACACCCAACACAAATTCAATATAACCTTCTATTACTCTGTCTCCAAAATCAAACATCTACTATTATTAAGGATGTGAACTAATTACGCGTTCTTTCAATAGGCGCGCACGCAATTGTGCCGTGAAAAGATTTCAAATTTGGTGGGGAAACTTTGTTAAGGGAACATGACGTTACCGATAAGACAGTTCTTTATACGTGGATTTTGTGTTTTATTAATGCTTATTCTTTCATTTCGTTTAGGACCTAAACTCGCCCGTGTTTTACCTTTTTTTTTTTTTTTTTTTTTTAAAAAACCCTTTATTTCGTCAATATATTTACAACATTGATAGTATTTACAACAATTGAAATTTAAAATAGTCATTATAAAGACATAATTTAAAGTTAATAAACCCGGTACAAACTAAATATTACGAAACACAAAAACAATATTATTTAGTTAATATTACAAGACCAAAAAAGAGCAAATGCACAAATTCTAAAGTTAAAAAAAAACCGGGTACAAATTAACATTATTACATTATATAAGATAAACCTAATTGCGAACAAATCAATATTAATTAAGAAAAATAACTTTAAATATTACAATCTAAAAAAGAACAATATGTAAAAATTATTACACAAATTTTAAAATTTAAAGCTAAGCACAAATCAAAACTATTGCATAAAGGAATTACAAAAAGTCCAGGTACAACTCAAATTATTTCATTATATAAAGATATACTGATTTCTCAACAACAACAACAACAACAACAACAACAACAAAATTTAAGGATACAAATGATCACAACTGTTGGTGAGGGCATGGGAGTTACTAGATGATTAATGGTACAACGACTGACAATGACACCCTAACATGAGATGATATGCGATAAATGGTATTTACATTGCACGATATTACAGTAATAGTATTAATACTCAAAGCTACTTGCTTTGTATCACCAACAAGGGTCTAAGTTATAATTTAACACAAAAGGGAACGCTTTAAATCTGTGTTGTTATGTCTTGTGTTATCTGTTCGTATATTTGTGTAAATATTTTACTGTCATAATGCCCATTGTCGTATACAGCTCTGTTCCTACATGTCCAAACAAGGTATCTAAAGTCAGCTAACAAAGTCAGTAGCTTAAGTTCTATTCGTCTCGTCATCTGTGGTAACGTGTTCATTGTGACTGCTCTATATAAATTAAGTGTCTGTTGTGAGTGTGGGCCTATTAATTTCCTTAACTTGTTTAAAGTGGGGGCCACTGTCTTACATGAGTAAAATAAGTGGTCTTCTGTCTCTATAATGTTGTCACTACACAGTTTACATTTGGGCGCTAATCTGTTTGCCTTCATTGATGATTTGTTAGCTATTGGTGTTAAACTGTGTAGTAGTCTGTAAGTGACTTCTTTTGCTTGTGGTTTAATGTCTATTGCGTGAATGTTTGTAAAACTCTGTGTGTAATCAGTTATAAAGAGGTTGTACCCTCTTCGTGTCTTTATAGGTGTTTCCTGTGCTGCAACTAGAAGTTTGTATATAAGTTTGGTGTCTTGTTTTATTAAGTGTTTGTTCCCCTCTAAATTTTGTAGACATATTTTGTAAAAAGGTGGTGGTGTACCAAAAAAATGGGGTTGATTGTTATTCAACTTACAAAGGTTTAATAATCTTAAACCAATGTAGTAGTGTGCCAGCGGGTATAGACTCGGGCTTTTTATAACTTCCCCTATGTATTTAATCCTTAAAGCTTTTATTTTAGTGTTGATGTCTTGTAAGGCTATCCCCCCTTTATTTTTAGGTTGTATTAGAGTAGTGTGTTTAATACTGTGCCAGGTATTCCTAAAAATAAAGGTCCTAATTAGTTTATTTATTTCTGTTATAATCTTTTTAGGTACTATTTGTATATTTGCTGTGTAAATTATTTTTGGCATAATAAAACAATTAACTATAATACTTCTTCCGAAAATGGTAGCCGTTTTATATTTGTAAATTTCTAACATATTTTGGATTTTCTCTATCAATTTTGTCCATGTTTCTTTATTGGGGTCTTGAGGATTAAAAGAAAAGTTAATTCCATAAATTTTAATTTTATTCACTACCGTTAATTGAAAGGGGAAATCTGACCTATTGCCCCATTTACCTATTCCCATTATGCTAGATTTTTGAATATTTAGTTTGGATTCGCTAGCGTATCCAAACTCTGTGAAAACCTCTAAGATATTTTTTTATAGAATCCTTTGTTGTTGGAAAGAATATCGTGTCATCGGCGTAGGCCAACAATTTTCTTTCCCCTGCACCGGGGACGAAAGTCCCCGTGATATTTGTGTCTTGTCTTATTCTTTCCAACACAGGTTCTAGCGTTATTACATATAACAAGGGCGACAGAGGGCACCCTTGCCTAACACTTCTCGTTAATCTGAATGTTTTAGTTAAACTATGGTTAATCAGTATTTTACTTTCAGGTTTTTTATATAGGATTTTTATCCAGGATCTAAAGTATTTCCCTATATTGTTAGCTTTAAGACTCTTATGTAGGAAGGCATGTGATACTCTATCAAATGCCTTTTCCTGGTCTAAAGATAATATGGCACTCTGGCACTGTCTATCATGTGTGTATGTAATTAGGTCTCTAATGAAATGTGTATGTCTGCTAATGTTTCTACCATGTACACTAGATTGTTGATCTGAATGTATTATTTTGTGCATGTGTGGCTTAAGCTTCAGAGTTAGTGCCTTGGCTAGAATTTTGTAATCAACATTTAAAAGAGAAATGGGCCGAAAATTTTTAATTGACTTTTTGTCATTTTCGTCCTTGGGAATTAACGTAATATAAGATTGATTTAAACTATCCGGGAGTTCCCCTTTCTGAAAAGCCTCTTCGAACACTTTAATTAACATAGGGCCTAAACATGGGAAGAAAAACCTGTAAAATTCTGCTGTTAGCCCATCAGGCCCAGGTGCTTTATCTTTTTGAAAAGTACTAAGTGCCCCTTGCAAATTATCTAAAGTTAGGGGTTGGTCTAGCCTTTCACTTTCCTCATCACTTAGACACTTTGTGTATTTTAGAAATTTGTCTTGTATGTTTGCATCACTTTCTTCTTTAGTATATAGCTGTTTGTAGTATTCGAAGAAAGCGTGACTAATATTGGTATTGTCTGTATGATGTTTTCCTTTCATGTCAATTATTTCGTGTATCTGTCTACTGCGTTGTACATTCTGTTCAATTGCTAAATATTGCCTATTAGGGATTTCTTGCGTTATAGTGTGTAATTTGGTTCTAAGTAGCGCTCCCTGGTAGGTATGCTGTCTATATTGATCTAAATGCTTTTCTAAGGTTTGGATGTGAGGGTTCGTGTTGTCTAAACTTTTGGTTAAACTAATTGCTTCTTCTAAAATCCCCTCTTCTTTCTTAAATTTTTTGTGAATAAGTGTAGCCAAAATCTGCGTTCTATCTTTAAGTGTGTTTTTTAACATATCCCAATATTGTGCAATGTTGTTATTGGGAATGTCTTGTGTTACCAGGGCCCGAAAGGAACGTAAAGAACGATAACGCTGTCCGTACCACTCACTTCGTGAGAGGCTACAATGAAGGGATGGTCATGAATTAGGCTAACCAATATTTTAGAACATTTAGATGTAAAAAAAAAATAATTCAACGACATGAACAAGCAACTGGAAAGCTTGATATAACTTTGTTGAAGACCAATTGTGAACGGTGGTTTGGTTTTGATAGAGCGAAAGAGTGTGGGAAAATGGTTTAAGAAATATAAATAAGTTTAGTTACAGATTATTTGTCATTGTTGCAGGGAGATAAGATGAGTGAAGTAAGACTTTGTCGTAAGGGAGGAAACTCCACATATTTCGGTTGATGGATAAAAGTGCTGGATTATGGTTAAGTAAATTTAGTAGGTCAGCAATTATGGTGTGGAAAATTAGCATATGACGAGTTTGTAGTAAGCCTTAAAGAAGAGGGTACGCTGTTCAGGTAAAACATTTAAAGGGGGAATAATGTAAGATTTATGTCCCTTGCGGATTTGAGTGAGTTGGGAAAAAAAGTACGCACAGGAAAGTTGAGATGCGTGTACACAGTTTAGAAAAATGAGAACGGGGTTGTTTAGAGCAGTCGGGTTTGAGACGCGCTATGCGTAGGACGGAAAAAGGGTTTTCTCCCGAGTGTGAAAGAGACTTGAGAAACGCTCAGCGTAATAGATGTGTGAGAAAACATACTCAGTCTTAGATGATTAGCAAGAATTATGCTGTGAGAAATAGAGTGTATAGAAAACGCTCAGTACATTATGTACCATAAATTTGGTGTACGGCAGTATTTTTATTGTGATAGTATTTTATTCTGAGGACATGATAGATGTGAAAGAAAAAAAAATGTATTTCGTTTGAGAACAAACCCAGGTACGTTGAACACTTTTATATATCAGTAACATGTGTAGCTCAGCAGACCAGGTCTGAGTAGAGAAGAATAATAGACGAAAATCTTGGCAAAGTGACAGACCTGGCGGTAAGGCCAGTTTTCTCTTAGTGAGATATACCAAGAGACATATGAAAAGAAACCTAAAATAAACAGTCAGTACAGAAGAGAGACAAGAAGTTTCTACCTGAAGAATTAAATGACATTGTGATAGCTGAAATAAGCAAGTAGTAAGAAGACAAGAAATTTGCAGTTTTGAATATTGAATACTTTTGTTGCTGAAGAAGCTGTTGTTATGAAAGACTGCAAACCTTGTTAATAAAGTTCGACCTTTGACATCTTCACTGCTATTACTCGGGTGAATTCGTTTGAATCAACAGAGAGCATGAGAAAGTATTTTTGTCAGTCTGAGAGAAGGAAGCTTGTCACATTTACCTTACTAAACACTATCTACTGAAAGGGCAGTGGTCCGAACCTTCTAATACGATCCACGGCCACACTATGATCCTTAGGGAACTTTAAAGTAATGATAATAATAACGTAGTAAACTCTACGAAGATTATAAATATTACTACAACCTGCACGGCGTGATGCTGACCACATCACCCCTAGTGTGCCAATGGTCAAGGAAATATGGGCCTAACACCATATTCCCAATATGCCACAATGGGCGTGTAACGTGATCCTTTACCCTACCTTTACTACAACCTGCACAGGTGCTCAGACTTTTAGAACACTCAGGAGACTATCAGTACAAGTGGGACAGTTCAGCAGAATCAGGCCACTTCATTCTCATAGGTATCTATCTGTTAGGGACCTTCACCTTCAATAAGTAATTGACGTGTGACAAAATTCTTTATCCTCCGTACATCATCGTTCTAATTTTCCGGCTCGCTTCTTATGGGGCATTGACCACCATGGCAGCTAATTCCCTTTACAAAACTCCTGCATTAAAGCATTCCTGTCATCTTGCAATGGCGTTGTATGTTTTACCAGATGAGATAACTAGCCCAATACACATCCTCATATTACTCCCCTCCTACGACATGATTGAGCAAGCAGTAGTCATGCTCTTACTCTCTTTCCTCACAGGCCTCCTAGGAACTACTCATACCGATATCATTAAAAATACATTTATATCGTTTCATCATTATCATTATCATCATTATTATTATCATCATTATTATTATCATCATTATCATTAATATCATTATCATGATTATTATTATTATTTGAGGATCGGAGTGGCTATGAGGTATGACGTCGAGGGCGAAAAAATAGGAGGTCACGTGTGCAAGTTGCGCACGTTAAGAATCCCTCGGCAGTTTAAAACCGTAAAGCGTAGACCATAAGGCCGCTGCCTTGGCAAAATTTAAAAAAAATATATAGCAACCTACCCACCAAACATATTTCTTGAATGTATGATTTCTATATACACACATTAGGATTCTCGCCGGTGTTATGGACTTCGCGCACTGTGCTGAGATCCTCATTGTGTGATCTACGGCAGGAGGTCGGAACAATGATGGAGTTGTCCGTGTGAAATAAAGATAGTCCTTAAAACCAAACCAAACCAATTATTACTTTTACTTTTAATTATTACCCATTTTACTTTTCGATCAATGACGATTCTATTCCACTTTTTAATAAATCGCGTATGAACAAATTCGCGCATAACTGACACGCGTTGTTACAAAAGACTGTATAGATATATTTCATTATTTGCTCCATGCGTCAAAACTACTGTGTTCTTGTAGTTATGTTGTCTGTAGTAATTTATTTGACATGTCAAGTTGCCAGCTCCTCGAACAACTTTATATTAGTCACGTGATGGAACTACATGTCCAATTCTTCCTTTCTCCCCCTAGGAACCCCAGAGAACAATACGGGACAGCCATCATAATGATGCTTATGTAATACTTTCAACTGTATAATTACATTAAAATACGTACAATAATTTTTTGTAATGTAATTCATTATCCAGGCAAAATTCTGTTTGGACGTCTCTTCAACAAAAATGAGCAACGCTAAGAATATTGAAGACACATAATTTTGTCATTGAAATCATTCGTAAAATGCGCGATTTGTCAATCGTCGATGTAAATGTTTTGCGCGTATCCATAATTTAGCGGATTTTTAAAATGTGCACTCACTAAGGTAATTTATTCGATATTCCAAATGTCAAATTCGAGATGGAAATTGTAATAGGATTTTTTTTTTTTTTTTTTTTTTTTTATGTTTCCTTTTGCACGTGAACATTTCTACATTATGCTTTCTTCGTTTGGGAAATCCCTAATGTAATGTATAATGTAGTAAAAGTTCTTTGTACCAGTGGTTCCCAAATTAGTGGGAGCGTTCTCCTTGGATATGGGACTGGAGTTTAAGAGGGAGGAAGATGATGCCTTATTGCTGGTAGGGAGAAACAATTTTCTAACAACCCACTGCATAAATTAGTAACCATCCATTCAACAGACTCCCTCAGTCGTGTCATAGAATGCGACTAATGTGTTTGTGCATGATTATGGCAGCCTCGTCATGTAAAGCAAATTTCTACAGAACCCACAGTAAGAGCATATGAATGATTGATGGAGGTTTCCTGCAAGGAGATCAGCTGCAGTGGTGAATCCTTGCTCCACAGGGAACGAAGATAGAAATAATAATGATGATTGAACGCTGTTTAATGACAGGCGAATGTCGGGACCAAGATTTGAGTTGGAAAGATAAATTAGAAGATTCAAACATGGCTGAATTTATAATAATGGTAATATAAAAGCCCGTCATAAGACGGGAATTAAATTCAAAAGCACCAATACCTAATGGCAATTTTACTTATTCAAAAGTATTTTTTTTTAAACCACTGTGCGTCACCACAGTTCTATAAATATTTTTGTGCACACCATCATTTGTGCACTTTTCTTTGTCGAGTGTTACTATTTTCGGGAGAGTGCATATAAGGGAAACAATACTATTAACGTCTAACTTTCAACCAAAGTTGCATCCCTTAGCGTTACGCACTGACAGAAAAAGCTGAGATTTTATATATATTGATACCACCGTCTTCTTATTTCTTTCTTCTTCCTATCCGCTGCCTATAGAACATGTTACCACAACTTCAGTTGCTCCCCTTGCAGGAAGCTTGCACAATGCATTCACTTTCTCTTGTAGCGGTGGTTCATGTGGCAATTTGTTTTTACATGATGCCGTTGCAGTCCCCCATACATAACCTCATATTGGGCGCCTTGTACGACATGCTTAAGGGTGCAGTAGTCCTATTCTTTCTCTTTCTCCTCATAGACTCCCCCCCCCACCCCCCGGGAAATACACGGGGCAAAACACCATCTATTTTACCCGTATTAGCGGAAAGAACAATACACATGTTAATCCAGTTTTCTTTAAGTTATTTAGTTAATTCATTTAAGAATTCTTAAGAATGTGTATTAGATAAAAGTAAATTTAAGAATGTGTATTAGATGCAAGTAAATGTAAGAATGTGTATTAGATGCAAGTAAATTTAAGAATGTGTATTAGATACAAGTAAATTTAAGAATGGAAATTAAACTTGGCAGTTTTAAACTTTTAAAACTTTCTGTAAGGCTAGAATTGACATTAAAACATTGACATTTAATGACAGTGGGACAAGAGGTGATAGAAGAAGAAGCTGGAGATGGATAAACCTTCAACATACTTTGTATAAGTCTTCCTGTCCCGTGCCATCAGCTCAAGGCTTCTCATGTCTGTTTCCAATTCTCCTGTGTTCCTTTGGTGTCCACGTCTTTTACACTGGGGGTTTCTAGAACAAGGACTGCCTTGGTAATATCGGTGCGGTTGCTGTGTTTTTCTTTTTTTTTTTTAATCTTCTTTTAATTGTTGTGTGGTCACAAACTTACTTTATGCTTTCGTTCAAGGTTTAAGAGAAACATTTTCACGAGTCGTCAGTAATTATCGTCGGTGCTAAAATAAAAATCAATAAAGACTTAATTTAAATAAAGTCACAATTAGAAAATAATCGGTTACAGATAGAACAAAAACAAAACAAAACAAAGAACAACAACAACAACAACAAAAAGTAGGATATAATGTATCGCATATTATGACGAAAAAACGTAGCCCAGTTGAAATTATCTACCTTACTTACTTAGTCGTTCCCCTTCTACCGTGAGGTGTAGAGGTTTGGAAGAGAGCGCCAGACTATCCTATCGGCTGTCTTCCTCCTGGCCTGGTTCCATTCTAGTCCTCGGTCCTTCAAAGATTGTCTAATGTTGTCCTCCCTGCGGACTCTGGGTCGTCCTGGGGGTCTGGATCCCTGGTTCTTTGTTTCCCATGCTTGTCGTGGTAGCCGATCTTCTCCCATTCTGCAGACATGGCCAAACCATCTTAGTTGGGACTGTTCTACTTGGGTCTGCAAGGGGTGGGATTTTAGGCCTTGGCGTATCTGTAGCCGCGTATACTGTGGTTTTCTTCAGAAATAGACTATACCAGTAACAGAAAGAGGCACAGATTAACATAAAATAAATTCTTATGAGAAACAGAAGATATTTTAAAAAATCTTGACACAGATCTTTAACTATGCCGGCTTCGCTTCGATAACGCGAAGCATTAGTCATGTGATCCCCAACCAATCGTAAGGCTCACTACTGTTCTGCCGGCAGGAATGTAGAACAGACGCCATCTCAGTTAGAAAAGGAAAATGATTCCTAGCAGACGTGTTTTTGTCTAGCGCTGTGAATATTTAGTTGAAGAGATCAACTTTTAACTCTTTCATCCATTGTGCATTCGAGGATGTTGTGTGAATTTGTGTTTTTCAGAACATTGTAAGTATATTAACCATAAGACGATTTCACTTGGTTAATAGATCACACGGCTAAGTCTACGGCAGACTTAGGTTCGAACATTAAACTGAAAAAAAAATGAAAACCTAAAACCTTGTGGAGAGGAAATGCTCTATAAATTGGAGAACAGTAAACCTAAGGATTTCCACATCAATATAAAAGGAAGCTTTTGCAAGAAGAACTATACTGGAGAGTCGCCAGTATATTTGTGAGGACAGAATCTAAATGCTCAACGTAAGAGAACAGTAGAAACAAGGAGACAGTCTCATAAATAAAATGAAGACTTTAGAAAAGGTGCAATAGGAACTTTGCATAAATGAAAAGGTACCAGATGTTTTTACACAAATTGCTAACTGCTGTACATATGCATGTATCATAGACATTGTTGTAATTGACCACGTTCAGTTTTGCAAGTACAGACTATTAAAAGTTGTTGCTGTAAAACCCAGTGCCGTTGAAGAATCATTTACCTGCAGTTGGCTATCATACAAATTAATTAATGTATCAAATAAAAGCTAATCGCTACAGGTGCAACACAAATAAAACCCATCTGCTCTAACATAAAACATCATAGAGGATTATCCCCGAAACTGGTTAATTCCTGTAAGACTGTGAGAGAGCAATTTCCAACTCTAGCAGACCAGCTAGTATCTAAACCTAACACTCTCTGCAAACAAACAGCAACCTCCAACTACCCTACCCGGCCACACATCCATCTTATTTGGTGCCGTGACCAGGATATATTTGGTGCCCGTGCCAGTCCTCTATAAAAGAGCAGAAGCATTAACGAAGGATGGACCAACTAATGGAAAATTTCCAGCAACTAGGGGTAGAACAGCAGCAGCAGGAAAACTGATCCGCTCAAGCACAACCACTGCAGCCCCAGGACAAACACAATATGGAAGGACCAACAATGATAGCGCTACAGCGAATTACTGAAACCCTACAGAAAAATGACAACTACGCGAAATTTACTCAAGTCAGATCCATTGTTCAGCCATTCGATGGAGACAAGAAAAAATTTAGAAGATGGTTGTCCGACATGGAAAAATTTGCGTCAATAGCAGGGGCAATAACTGATGATGAGAAAAAGAAAATCGCTCTGTTAAGCTCCGAATCATTAGTGACGGATTTTTTAAGCAGTACCCCACAGAGACCTACGTGTCCCTTACAAAAGAATTAACCCAGAGATATGGAGAAATTATAGACAAAATGCACGCTTGGTCAGTCCTTAGACGAATGAAACAGGAAAGGGATGAATCAGTACAACTTTTTGGAGATAGATTCCTCAATATGGCAAAAGAGGCATTTTGTGGAGAAATACCTACCACACCTGACGTAGAAATACAACTAGTGGGGACATTTGTCGATGGCCTTAGAGCAGATAATATTAGAATGCATCTCCTTAGAAAAGACACGAAGACTATTGCTGAAACAATCCACGCAGCAATACAAGAAGAAAATCTTCGCCGAAGGTTCCAACAAAGAGTAGGTAGGGAACCCCGACCAGACCATGGGGACTATACTGAGCATGAGCCTATGGAAGTTGACCATGCCAGGAGGCAATGGACTCGCCCACGACAACAAGATGATAGGCCCCGCAACTACAGACCCCCCACACAGAGGCAAAATGACGTTAATAATGTCAATCCAAACGGATGCTTCACATGCGGTAGGTTCGGACATAGTTACAAGTCCTGCAGAGCAAATTACAATAATGCACCATTCAGAAGAGAAGGAGGTTACCAACCACAACAACCCGCACCACCTCCACGTAATTACACCAGAAATCAGTATACCAGAGGCACACCTCAACCCCTCATGCGTCAGGGAAACGGACGTGCCACTCACTAAACAGGACCGTTAGTGAGGGTGACTGTCATAGTAAATGGTCCAAAACAAAAGAAATAACACATAACAGAAATGGTCAAGTGAGTCCATCCAGAAAAATACATTATGAAGAAATGCTGAATGATGGAACCAAAATACATCCGGACCCCAGTTCCTGCATCATGTCTATACAGGGCCAACAGTATAGAGCACTGGTAGATACCGGAGCATCCATTAGCCTTATTAGGTTCCAGCTGTTTAAGAAGATCCAACATTTAGTACGATTTCAACCGTCCAAAACACACCTAGCTTCAGTCACGGGACAAAGACTAAATTCAGTTGGGACAGCATGGGTAAAATTTTCTTTAGGTGAAACAAATTTTGAACACCCATTTGTTATTACAAAAAGCATGTCTAGAAACCTTATCCTAGGGAGGGATTTCTTTAACAAACACAAAGTTCGTATATACTATGACTTCCAGAAAATCAAAGTCAACAATAATTACATCGATCTCCAGGACGATATCCACATTGCGTCCTTGGTAAGACTTACAGCTCCCATAACGGTGGCTCCAAACTCCCTAGTCATAGCAAAAGGCAGAGTAAAAAATTCTGAGTACATAACACCAGGGCAATCAATCCAAATACAGCCCCTAGCAGAAGAAAGCATTATTGATGACCCATTGTTGCAAATTACAGAGGGAATCGCTGAAGTCTCGAAGTCCAGAGATTTCCCCATCATGATATTGAATATGTCAGGAAAAACTACCACTATAAATAGAGGCACAATTGTAGCACAAGTGGATACGTCAACGTTAAGACAAACCAAAACCAATAGAGACCATTCACAAATTGTCTCAACCACTCCCACTGGACATAGTGCACGAAACCGCAGTACAAATAACCATGGTACACGAAAAGTAAACAGTTATAAGTCCTATGCAGAAAAAGACAGAAATACCAGTCACAGTTATGTTACACCACAGCATACCCTACCCAGACCGCAGAAACAAACCAGTCCATGTATAAGAAGGAAAGAAATAATGCAGCCACGGTATGAGAATGACTATAATCACTCATTTTTGCGCCCCAACACACCAAGAGAAAAGATGAAGTGCTGTATATCAGAAAGAAACAGAGAAACAGAAATTGTCTTGCCAGGAGGATATCCGAAGCGACAAGACAGAGATACATGCCCCATGGAGTATCAATATAACTCAAAAACAGGTGGATATGATAAAGTCCCAAAACCAATTGAATGTTCCGAAGAAAAGGAAGAATTCTTATACGACTCCACCACAGGAGGATACTATAGCAGCAAAGTTGGAAACAGAAAGAATGAAAAATTTTCGCCCAGGGAAAGAAGACAGCCCTATAGCACAAACGGAAGAAATACAGTAACGTACGCGGATAAGCGCAGTTACGGCAGAAATAATCAGAAACAATGGCACAATAACGACTACCCCAGAAATAATACAAGAAACGTATATACAGTAAATGCAGTGACAAATGGAAATGCACACAGCACATGGCAGAGGAGACAATACCAAGCACAACCCAGCGAACGGCAAAGAAATATACAAAAGAAGGTCACATACCAGGAGCAGAGATTTTCACAAGATGCAAGAAAGATGCCCCAATACTATGGGAAGGAAACGGAGGCATCAAGACAGACCAGAAATATCGTGGCAGATCATAAATACAGAGAGAGAATAGCTCAGTTACTTGCAACCCTGAACGCCACAGAAGATAATGAGCCACGCTTGAAAACGTTTGTAGAAAAGCATCAGGATGTATTCGCACTCAATGACATGGAATTAGGCAGAACTAACACTGTCACAATGGACATTCAAACAACCACAGAGGAGCCAATACATATGAAACCCTATCATACGCCCTTGAAAAACAGAGAACTCGTGGAAAGGTCTATAAATGAAATGCTACAGGCAGGAATCATCGAAAGATCCAGATCCCAATGGTCCTCCCCCATCGTTATCGTAACAAAGAAAGATGGTTCCAGTCGCTTTTGCTGCGACTACCGTGCCCTTAACAAAATCACGAAAGTCATTTCCTACCCCCTGCCCAGAATAGATGATCTACTTGCAACGTTGGGAAAGTCTACATACTTTACCACACTTGATGCAAGGTCAGGCTTTTGGTGCATCCCCATGACACCTGAGGCAAAACAGAAATCCACATTCTGTTCCCACATCGGAAGTTTTTTTTGGAATGTAATGCCATTTGGTCTAAAAGGATCGCCAGCAACATATATGTCACTCATGGACGAAGTGTTAAAAGGTTTACAACCATTCGCCCTAGCATATATAGACGATATACTGATACATACCGCAGGCACGATAGATGACCACCTTCGCAAGGTAGAAATAGTCCTCGATAGACTCAGGCATCACCAAATAAAGTTAAAACTGTCGAAGTGTGAGTTTCTAAAGACAGAAACAAAATATTTAGGCTTTGTCATCAATAGAGATGGTATCAGACCAGACGAAGACAAAGTTAAGGCCATAAGAGAGATGCCTAGCCCCAAGACAGTCAAGCAAACACGCTCCTTTATCGGTTCCGTGGGATACTATAGGCGCCATATTATACATTTCTCGCAAGCAGCTGAGCCATTAATAGCCCTTACCCGCAAGTATGCACGATTTAGATGGACAGAGGAATGTCAGAAATCGTTTGAATATCTAAAAAAATGCCCTAACCACCATTCCGCTTCTTGGACATCCAGACATTTCTCAGCCCATGATACTATACACCGATGCCTCGGATAACGCAATTGGTGCGTGTTTGGTACAACCAGTACTAGAAGATGAAACACCCATCCTACCAAACATTCCCAATGAGAAACCCATTGCATTCCTATCCCACGCATTGTCAAAGTCACAAAAACGGTGGACCACCACTGAGAAAGAAGCATATGCCATTCACTATGCAGTACAGAAATTAGACTTTTATGTCAGGGGAACTAAACTCATTATAAGAACTGATCATCAACCTTTGGTTAACTGGCTCACCAAAACACAAGAACAGCCTAAGAAGTTACAGACATGGTCCATGAATTTGCAGTCCTATGACACCACCATAGAATATATCCCTGGTACGTTAAACACCTGTGCAGACCTCTTATCCAGGATTAAATATGATGATGAAACTGAAGTGAAAACAAATAGAGTCAAAAATGATGGCACATCCTCAGAGATTGACGATAATGCTAAAGAAATTAAAGACATTACCTCATCAGGTCGAAGAAGTACTTCAGATTCCGCCACTCAAGTAGAAGAAGAAAGTCAAGATATGTTTGACATGAGAGTAGAACAAGCAAAAGATGCAGAAATTGTCAAGCTGCTCACACACGTAAAGGAAAACCCAACAAAAACTAAAGATTTTACAGTACACCCAACGGATGGAGCTCTATACTATATTGATCATAAACAAGAAGGGACACTAAGAAAAGTCATTCCAGCACATCTAGTCCCAAAAGTATTGCTACAGTTTCATGATAACAACGGGCACATGGGAAGAGACAAAACAATTGATGTCATAAAGAAAAGGTATTATTGGCAAACCTTGTACAAAGACATTACAGAGTACGTGGCCACCTGCAAAACATGTAAATTGCGGAACATGAAGCCACATTTAATTCCCCTTCAAGAAATGCAACCTTCCCATTATCCCATACAAACAGTAAGCATCGACATATCAGGTCCTTACCCACTCACCCAATCAGGCAACAAATACCTCCTGCACATAGTTGACCAATACTCTGTTTGGCCAGAAAGTTACCCACTCAGTGATGCCACATCGCAGTCCATCACGCAAATTTTTTTACAAGAATTCATTCCCAGGCATGGCTGTCCAAAACGAATCATTTCGGACAACGGTAAACAGTTTATCGGTAACCCATTTAAAGCCACCTTACACCAGCTGAATATCGAACATACCACAACCAGCTATTATTGCCCAAATGCAAATGGCAGAAATGAACGCATGCACGCCACCCTACATGATATTATTAGCAAATATATCAAGGGGAACCACCAATACTGGGACCTATACATTAACCAAGCTCTTGAAGCCATCCGAGTAAACGTGAACGATACCACAGGAATGTCACCATTTTTCATGCTATACGGAAGAGAACCAAACTTTCCGTTAGACAACCTACTTCGCCCACAACGAAAATACATGGGAGAAGACCCCATCGAAATAATCCTTCAAGAAAAGTATAAAGCTCACCAGATTGCACAACGAAATACGCAGAAGGCATTTCACAAGAAACAGAAACAACATGATAAATCAGCCAAGCTACCAACGTACAAAATAGGAGACAGAGTATACTACAAGAAACATGTACGCAGTTCAAAATTCGATGACCGATGGTTGGATGGCTACAAAATCATGAAACAAACTACGCCTGTAAACTTCATTATCTGGAATGAAGAGAAACAACACCAAACAAAAGCTCACGTAAAACAACTCAAAATTGATAATCACCGGCCCATTCCGCCTCTGACGACAAATACAAGACCAGTCAGAAAGGCCACCCTAAATTATAATCCATCCAGTACAGATTCGTCTGACATATCAGAGTCAGAGACGACAGACTCTGAATTTTACCAAGACGACCACATACCCAGACCACCTACAGATGAAATACAACGAGCAAGACAACAAAGGAATTCGTCAGAAAGTGAAGAGGACATCCCACCACTTGAATTACGTAATAGACTACAAGACAGAGACCTGCGCATTAGAAATGAAGAAATCATGCCACAGACGTCACACGATGACAACAACAAAGCAACTTATATTCACACTCAAACTTACTCCCGCAGTGATAAATCGTCAGCTGATACCTATCACACCCCCAGTTCAGGCAGCTCCAGTTGGAACACTAGTGACAACCAAACACTGCTATACCACAAGAACAAGATTGGTCGTTCAGAACAATCAGATCCTGAAGAAACTATACCCAAGCAGATTGTTGAACCATATACCAGCAATCTTTATGGGGACGAAACGGAACAAGACATGAGAGAAGACAGTGTCGGCCCCGGCACAGCTTTGTCAGACCCCAACGAACAAAATGACAGAGAAATGGTGGAAATATACGAACAAGAAACAGACATTGATTTACCAGACACAGCCAGTTCTATTGAAATCAGTGATGCGGATAGCACATTATTTATACCAGTCAGCTCCAGTGTCAAACGCGCCTATAAAACAGAATCGGATGACTCACTCCCTATCAACAAGATTCCTCGTATACAGCACAACTATATCAGACGAAAGATTTTGAAGAAACGTAGGAATGTTCCAAAACCAAGCCGAGAAGTATTAGCCTCAGCTCAACTTGTCAAAAACAACAATGTGCAAATTACTGCGCCCACTGTAAACGGTGTTAACATACCACAGAACCAGGTCAGACGAAAAATCAAGGCAAAACATATACCTGCCTCAAAACTAACAGATGTTCCAGCCATGCAACCCCCAACCACATTGAAATCATCACCGCCCTTGTTGATGTCCTCAACGCCCCAACAAACAGCCAACGTACCTACTGAACCCACAGTTACTCAATATGATGCTCGCCTAACCGGTAGGGAAATCGCAATGCTGGAGATGATGGAAAAATTTTCAAAGCTGTTCTGAAAAACACGCCCAAGTGTTCATGTACATGCCATCCCATGTACGGTCTACGCAAATGTGCACTTACTGTTTAACAATGTTCTAACTTTCACATGTACTTTCTTTTCAGACTATGTTCAGATTGACAGTTATAGATGACTTAATGCCAGAAAGTTGTTCCCCGGAAATAAGCTTCTGATGACCAGCGAACACTCAAGAACAGCCCACAGAGGATTCTAGTTAAACATTTTATGGTTTTGTGAAATAAAGATGACACAAAAGATACAATGTTCCTTGTTTACAGACACCCTCATTAGTCAGACAGTTTTTGATATTTAGAAATATTACCTTACCTATAACACATGTGTCCCACTGATTCTGCTGTAACATTGATCTATACTTTTGTAACTGATCATAATCCACGATTCATTCACTAGACTTCTTGTCCTTACAGTTCCAGACCCCGGTGATTCATTTTCCGTGCATCTTAGTGCATCTTCATGCAGGTAACCCTTGCACGAGAAATTTTCTTCTTACCTGATACTAATATCTTTGTTTCCCAATTATCTTACCTCATCTAACATATATTCACTTAGATCCATCACACTGACACCACTATGACATCTGTAATTATTATTGCATGCTATCCTATTTTCTCCACAGGATTTATTTATTTTAGCAAGTTCACAAAAAAATGTGTTTATTTCGCATAAGAAATTGTATATCCAACTTTTAATTCACTATTGTAAGATTTTTCCTTTCCACTATTTTGAGATGACATTCTAAACATGAGTTTTTCTATCCAAATCATCTTCCATCCTTTCGAATTACAATAATGTTGTAATCAGGAGATCTTAAATTTCTACCTATCTATCAAGAACTTACAGTATCATCTCCTTACCCCTTATTGACAGCAGTCACCACTATGTTAATTATTTTCTGACCTTATCTATTGCTTGCAGCCCTATTGTTTAGAATTGGTAGTATCTCTAGTGTTTCGTAGACTGAGTATTATCATTCTCTTGAGATTGTGATACATTGTCAGAAAAGAATTGAAATTTTGACATATTGAAAAATAAGAAAGAGAAGAAAATATGCAATCCAGAAAAGAAATCAAACAGAAAATGCAATGAAAAGAGAAGAGACATAAATGAAAATGAAAAGAGAAATGAACTTGAAAAGAAAAAATGAAAAGAGAAAAGAAAAAAAAAAAGAACACATTTTGAATGTTGTTATAAAATGTGTTATCTGGTTATATGCCACCCTCACACATTTTGATGATATGATGATAAACCAATATTGTAAAACATTGACTGCCCTGATGTTAGCAGCCGACATAAAAGAAAAGAAAAAAGAGAAAATAAATCACCATTTCAGAGTGAGAAATTAGTTTTTACTCCTACTGCCCATTACCAGTCATACCCCCACCAGCATGATCTCTGACACTCCAGCAGTATTTCGTTGATACTGCCTATGACAAGTACCCCAATGACATTTGCGCATGCTGATTTTTGCAAATGAAAAATCCTTTGAGAGCATTTGTATATGCTGACCCCACATTGAACAAATTGAAACTATTTGCTGATGATGCCTTTGCCCCAGGTTAAAGAAATGACATTTGCACATGCTGACTTAGCAAATGAAATACCCTTCTATAGCATTTGTATATGCTGATCCCACATTGAATACCCCATTACCGGATGATACCACTGATGTCCTATTTAAGAATGAAGCAACTGTTTAGCGATGATGAAGATGCCATTTTCTATTATGGTGAAATTTTATGTTGACACAACTAATGTTTTGCTGTGCGGTTTATGAACTTATGCTCACATTGAAATAATGAAATGAATAATTTGAGGTTGTTATGAAATAACAGAGAAAATAATTGAAATTTTCTGGGTTTTATGAACACAGAACAAATCGGAGGAATATCATTGCTGCACATGAGAACCATAAATATATGGATCATTATTGGACAAGAGACACAAATGAATTGTGATAACCCTATGGAACCAAAAGTGTTAAGGACACAATGGAGATTAAATGAGAAAAAAAAAGATTGAATGCTGATGCACCCAGAACATAATGGAACTATATGAGATTTGGATCACCCATGGACAAAGGATATACAAATGGACTATGCATATCCCATAGAACCGCAGAGGTTAAAGACAATAATAATAATGGAATAAAATGTTAATATCTCCATATTTTGGGAGAGAATAATTTCTTGATATTTTTTCCGCTTGCCTTATATTGTGAACCTGATTATAATAAGATGAATGCACATGAATATTGCTTGCTACTGGTTATATTAAAATGCTTATGGTATTTTAAATTAAATAATACAACAAATCCGAGGATTGAAAAATGATTGAGACATTGTGACAATACTGAGCTTGGATCACCCTTATGATATATGGACCAAGAACAATGTAACCCCCATGGATTGACGTGTCATGGATCCATATACAATAGATGGATATAATATTATAAAAGAGTACACAGATTGGACATCCATATTGCTGAATCACGGATTACCATTGGAATAAATATACCCTCATGCCCCATAATAATAATTAACTAAAATTACTATGAAAATAATTGATCATCTGGCTGTAGCAGCAGATGTTATAAACACCATAGAGTTCTGAAAAACCTTCGACCTGCGAAGGCAGAACTGGTGTTAAACATGAAAATATTATGTATAATATGTTTTATCTATACTGTTACAGAATTGAGACATTCGAGTTGAGATTTATAATAATGATTGTATGATGTGTTGTTAGAAAATATTGACAGTTACAGCTCATAAGGTTCACTAAGGATATAGTTCTAGTTATAACAAGAGAACTAGACAGGATCCACATAGCATGGAATTGTGGAAAGACATAAAATGATACATTGAACTAAAAAGAACAAAAGAAGGAAAATGTTACATGGAACCAGAGATTAGTAAGGATACATAGTCGCCAGACTGCCAGGAACCTTGTCTTGAGAAAAGAAGAAAAATAGGAATATTAAAATGACATGTTGTATTCTGTTAATGATTGATTGAATAAGGTGATGTATGAATATTGCAACAAAGTTAGTGCAAAGTTGATTTTTGCAAAAGACTAGTAATAATAAATAATAATTTTAAGCTATGGCTCACATATGAAAATAACGTGTTGACGGAAAACAGGAAAGAAAAAGAAAGATTGTCGCTGAATCATAAATGGACAGGATCATTACCAGACCTATTACCTGGGTGGATATTGGATACAAACATCACATATTTTGAGAAAATGTAATAGAGAACATTCTCTACAGTGATGGACTTGGAACGAATTCATATACTTACCATTTGGAAAATATCAAATATAGGAAACATTCAGACACAAAAAAATAAGAATAAGCTATGAGGTTTTAATGCTTTTATTGTGAACAATGTGATTGCATGTAAACATGTAAATGGTTACATTATAATTTAGAAGTCTTCACCCATATGACTACCAATGTTTTTTTATATAACAATGACCAACCAGATCATTTATTAGAAAAGAAAACATGATGGTTAACCAAAGAAGGATAAACTGTTTTATGGAGAAAAGATCAACATGACAATAAGGATGTGGATACCTTCAAAATCTCTGTGAATAAACTGTAAAATACTTGGAATTAAAAGAGTAAATAAATTACACCCATGATTATAGAACATCAGGAAGGAAATAACTTCAACATTTTTAAAGTACTTGAAGCCTTGGGATATGAAACCAATGACAGGAACAGAAATGATATTACACCCTGCCCCCCACTATGACTAATAAACTGTTGTCAACATGCATTTAGTTATGATTAAGTATTGCTCATATTTCCCAGTGTTGCCACTTGTCACATTTTTTGAGTGATGACCTTATAAATGTTTTGGATGATTTTAATGGTCAGTGTTGCCAATTTGAAAATTGGATGAAAAATGTTGTAAAATGCTGGATAGTTAAAATTTTTTTTGAAGTTGATGTCCATCCCTAGGTTTTTATATAGAAGTTGATCTCATATAGATATAGGAACCCAGGTTTAGGAATCAGTTTAAATTTTTCCGAATTATTTTTGGACTTAGAAAATGTTTTGAACTTTAAATTTTTCTGAACATTTTTTTGAACTTAAGAAATTTTTGGGATAAATTTTTTAAGATATGATAGTACTCAAATGTCTCCCTACGGGATACATTTGCAGGGCCCCGGGATCTGTATGTAGCCGCGTATACTGTGGTTTTCTTCAGAAATAGACTATACCAGTAACAGAAAGAGGCACAGATTAACATAAAATAAATTCTTATGAGAAACAGAAGATATTTAAAAAAATCTTGACACAGATCTTTAACTAGGCCGGCTTCGCTTCGATAACGCGAAGCATTAGTCATGTGATCCCCAACCAATCGTAAGGCTCACTACTGTTCTGCCGGCAGGAATGTAGAACAGACGCCATCTCAGTTAGAAAAGGAAAATGATTCCTAGCAGACGTGTTTTTGTCTAGCGCTGTGAATATTTAGTTGAAGAGATCACCTTTTAACTCTTTCATCCATTGTGCATTCGAGGATGTTGTGTGAATTTGTGTTTTTCAGAACATTGTAAGTATATTAACCATAAGACGATTTCACTTGGTTAATAGATCACACGGCTAAGTCTACGGCAGACTTAGGTTCGAACATTAAACTGAAAAAAAAATGAAAACCTAAAACCTTGTGGAGAGGAAATGCTCTATAAATTGGAGAACAGTAAACCTAAGGATTTCCACATCAATATAAAAGGAAGCTTTTGCAAGAAGAACTATACTGGAGAGTCGCCAGTATATTTGTGAGGACAGAATCTAAATGCTCAACGTAAGAGAACAGTAGAAACAAGGAGACAGTCTCATAAATAAAATGAAGACTTTAGAAAAGGTGCAATAGGAACTTTGCATAAATGAAAAGGTACCAGATGTTTTTACACAAATTGCTAACTGCTGTACATATGCATGTATCATAGACATTGTTGTAATTGACCACGTTCAGTTTTGCAAGTACAGACTATTAAAAGTTGTTGCTGTAAAACCCAGTGCCGTTGAAGAATCATTTACCTGCAGTTGGCTATCATACAAATTAATTAATGTATCAAATAAAAGCTAATCGCTACAGGTGCAACATAAATAAAACCCATCTGCTCTAACATAAAACATCATAGAGGATTATCCCCGAACCTGGTTAATTCCTGTAAGACTGTGAGAGAGCAATTTCCAACTCTAGCAGACCAGCTAGTATCTAAACCTAACACTCTCTGCAAACAAACAGCAACCTCCAACTACCCTACCCGGCCACATATCGTCTGGTTGCGGACCATGTCTCTTCTTGTTACTTCAACCACCTTCCTCAGATACCTCATTTCTGAGGTTTGGATCTGGCTTTTGTGGGTTGTAGTCATTGCCCATGACTCACATCCATATGTCAAGACTGGGACATAGGTGGAGAGGTATACAGCCATCTTCGTTTTTTTACCAACACCTCTCTTGCTGAGGAATCCTCAATTTATGGCCGGAAAAAGTCTCCCAGCTGCTGCTTTTCGAGTGATCAACTCTTCTTCGATGCCTCCCTTTCGGTCTATAATATCTCCGAGGTATTTAAAGTGGTCTACCTGCTCCAGGACCTGTTCTCCCAGCTTAATCTGATGTCTTCTTTCCTCTCGTGATATCACCATGGATTTTGTTTTAGAGCTGCTTATGACCATCCCTCTCTTCTCCAGCTTTTCCTTCCAGACTTGCAAGTTGGATTGGAGATGTGGCTCTGATTTAACAATCAGGGCAACATCTTCAGCAAATGCCAGCTCTGAAATACAGACCTGTCTCATCTTCCAGTACCCCACTGAATACTTTCTTGTTCTCTCCTTACATGCCTTGATGACATCGTCCATGAGGAGTATGAAAAGATAAGGTGACAGGATATCACCTTGTCTTACACCAGTGGTGGCCCTGAACTCTTCTGACTAATGGTTTGCTGTCCTCATATAATTTCTGCAAGACTTGTAGAAGCTCTGTATAGCATGAATCAGAGGTGCTGGAATGTTCTTCCTTGCCAAACAGTCCCAAACAGGGGACCCTGTCAAACGCCGTTTCCAGATCTATGAAACAAAGATGGATCTCACTCTTATACTCAAGGGCCTTTTCACTCAGCTGTCTGGGTGTGAAGATTAGGTCTTGAGTCTTCGGTTTGCTCGGAATCCGCACTGGACCTCATCCAATTGTGGCTCAGCTAGGCGTCGGAGTCTCTGCTCTAGGATTCTAGAGTAGATTTTACCAGGGACACTGAGAACGGATATGCCTCTACGGTTTCCACATTGTCGATTGTTACCCTTTTTGAAAATTGGTGTTATGATGGCAATCTCCCAATCCTTTGGTATGGTCTTGTTGCACCACACTGCCTGTAGGACCCTTAAGAGTAATAGGTCGCCTGATGCTCCCATGTACGTAACCATTTCTGATGTTATACCATCATGCCCTGCTGTTTTGCCCATCTTGATTTTCTCCAGTGCTGCCTTCAGTTCTTCCATCTTTATGTCATCTTCACCATCATTGGTTTTCTCTTCTGTGCTAGTGGTTATCATTTCTGATGCTTCACCATGCTCACCATCCAGGAGTTCTGAGAAATATTCTTTCCATCTTTCCATTACTTCCTTCGGTAGAAATTGTCTACCACAAGTCTTCAATTAAATATAAGCCCACATACCCCAAACTTTCAGTTCCTACCTGTTTAAAACAAATTTACTCCAGAACACATATCACAAAAAATTATTTGAAGATTCTACCAATTTATTATAAAAATAACGAACAAACAAACAGCAACAACAAACACACAATTAGAAATTGTCAACTACCCTACATACAGTAGGAGCCGCGGTGGCGCAGTTGTTAATGCACTGGTTTCCTAGTTCGGTGGTCCATGGTTCGATTCCCAGTTGAGGTGGGATTTTTTAGACCACAATCGGCTCCAGGCTCGACCCAGCCTCATGAATTGGGTACCAGAACAACTCTGGGAAGGTTAAGGCGGCCGGCGTGATGTTGACCACATCACCCCTAGTGTACCAATGGTCAGGAAAATATGGGTCTAACACCATATTCCCAATATGCCTCAATAGGCGTGTAACGGGATGCTACATACAGTAAATGGCCATGCAGGATCAAGTCACAAACAACTAAGGGCAATTGAAAAAACTATCTACAATTATAGACTTGGTTTTCTCCATCGTTTTCTTCTCATCACTTGTTCCACCGATACATGTTTGATTCTTGTCGTCAGCTCCACATGTCTGATTCTTGTCGTCAGCTCCACATGTCTGATTCTTGTCGTCAGCTCGACATGTCTGATTCTTGTCGTCAGCTCCACATGTCTGATTCTTGTCGTCAACTCCACATGTCTGATTCTTGTCGTCAGCTCCACATGTCTGATTCTTGTCGTCAGCTCCACATGTCTGATTCTTGTCGTTAGCTCCACATGTCTGATTCTTGTCGTCAGCTCCACATTAGTGATCTTGTCACACCATTTCAATCCTTCTATTCTTCACAAGTACTTATGTATGAATGTCTTTTTTATTGTTATTTTTTTAATTTTTGCTTTTTTTAAAAATAAATTGGTAGAATATTTATATTTTCTGTCTTGTTTTGTTCTGGAGTAAACTTTTTTGTTAACAAGTAGGAACCGAAAGCTGGGGGTATATGGGCTTATATTTAATTTTAGACTTGTAGTACACAATTTCAACTGGGCTAGGTTTTTTTTTTTTTTTTTTTTGGTTATAATATGTGATTCATTATTTCCTAGTTTTGTTGTTGTTGTTGTTGTTTGGTTCTATTTGTAATCTTTTATTTTTAACTTTATTTAAATCTTTTTTTATTTTTATTTTATTTTAACATCAACTATAATTGCTGACAACGCGTGAAAATGTTTCTCTTTAACCCTGAACGAAAGCATAAACTAAATTTGTGATCACACAAAAATTAAAATTAAAAACAACGCAGCAACCGCACTGATACCTGAAGAAGTTCGATCCAAGTAACTACATTCAGTGTGGATACACACGAAAATATCTTTACTATACAAAAAATGAAACTCGCAGTTCGATACCGCAAACACATCTCTACACTGAGAATGTGGTCTGATATTTTTCCATGGGAGCGGCATTGAGGACATTGACGTTAATTTGGCCAATCTTGTAGCGCCTGGATTGTTCTCGTCTTTCTATTCTCGGGTTTGGGAAAAGAAAGCGAATGGTCGTCAATCAAAATCGATGGCCACTCGTCCTCATTATTTTTCCATCACTATTTGATCATCTTTGTTCATTTTTCCGTTATTCGATTTCTATGTCTTTCATTCTGTCTCTCTATGTGTCTGTCTTTTACTCCATGTCTTTATGTGAGTTAGTCCATTTTTTTTTTTTTGTTGGTATCCGTCTGTTCCTTCCAAAGTTAGTATTTCCAAACATGCAATTTGCGTTATTGAAAGTGTCGTTACGTGGGCGTTTCCATTTATGTGTTGTCGTTTTTCCGTTAGTTAACGAGTAGGGCGATGTGAAAAAAGCCAGTGCAGGTACTTTAACAACTGTCACTAGAACTATGCATCTGAATATCTGGATGAAAAGCGAAATTGATAGTATATTCTTAAGATCTGTTTGCATCAGTGTCAAACACGATCTCTGTCCAAAGTATTATTGAGGAATATCACATCTTGCGAGATGAGATGCGTGAGAACAGCCAGTAATACCAGGAGAGACAGAATGAGAAATGGTGACATCAGAAAAGATGTAGGAACTAAATCCTGCATCGATTATAAAGAGGAATAGACAATAAAGTTGTTTGGCTGTCTCATGAGAATGAAACCGCTACGCTCGTACACCAGGAGAAAATTGGTTGTAGGGTACACGGAGGACATAGAGGCAAATGGATACATCACTAAACTAGAACTGTTTATATATATATATATATATATATATATATATATATATATATATATATATATATATATATATATATATATATATATATATATATATATATATATATATATATATATATATATATATATATATATATATATATATCATGATAGCACAACAAACAACCAAGAAAACCAAATTAACCAAATAACTTAGCCACTCAAACCAGGATAATCAAACAAATAAACACCAATAAATTAAACAACTAAACACCAATAAATTAAACAACTAAACACCAACATATCAAACAACTAAACACCAACATATCAAACAGCAAAACGAACGAAAGTAACAAAACAACAAAAGCAGGAAAAGCCATTATGCAAACCAGCAGAGACCAGACTAACAAAAAAAAGAATGAATAATCCTATAACTTCGTATAGGGTTATCAAATGATCTATATTTAATCATCCAAGACTCTTTAGCACCCCAAGGGGCATAATCCTTCAACAAACAACAAACTAAAGTCATTCTCTGGCTTGCCCTCCCCTTGCCCTCAGCTCTTATTATTTCCCTGTCTACCTCATCTTCTTCAGTTCTGTCTTCAGGTTTCTTCTCCGTGTATTTTTGTCTACCTCTGCCTCTCTTACCCTGGGGATTCCAGAGCAAGTCTGCCTTGTAACGCTATCAGCAATTTCCTTAATGAGTGTCATATTCATTTTGTTGCCAGCGTCGTCTACATTACGGATAACTAAATGTATTATCGAATATTGCGTGGGTGTCATTACGATGACGTAAGGAAGATTATCTTGGTACTCTTCAGCAGCCTTTCCTCACATAAATTATACTTTATGTTCCCGTAAAAAACGTAAAAAGACGAAAAACGGTACGGGAGTCAGTTCATAAATGAATTATACACTATACACACGGACGTTTCGTGATTACTCTTCGTCAGCACAAGTCACAAATAAAAAACAAAGGAAACAAAATATGGGGAATGTTGAACGATTTTAAGAAAATTAAAACAGGACACATTAGAGACGTGGAAAAAAGAGTAATAAATTAGCGAAGAAAAAATACTAAACAGAGCATAAATATCAACGTAAAGAAACTAACTACAATAACACAACAAAAAATAAAAAATAAATAAATTAAAAGCATGGTATGATGTAAAAATTATGTAATGGTGAACCAGTGTTGTCTAAATATGGCGACGACAAACAGGAAAAGAAAGTGAAACCAAGGATAATACAGGTCAATAGAAAAACAAAAGGAAAGCCGGAGACGAAAAATGCGACGTCAGAAATTGGTTGGAGAGAGAGAGAGAGAGAGAGAGAGAGAGAGAGAGAGAGAGAGAGAGAGAGAGAGAGAGAGAGGGAGAGAGAAAGAGAAAACGAACGAACGAACTTTATTTTCAAAGGTTTAAGAATTGGGCACGCAGGCCCGTCTGACATTCTGCCCTTCCTCTCTCTCTCTCTCTCTCTCTCATCATGTACAATGTATATGTGACGACACGTCTGTACGTGTCCTTTTTTGTGATCTCTCACACCTTCAGCCCTCCGGCAGTATCCTTTCTTTTTTTTTCATGCTTCTCACTCATCGCTTTTATTAGGCATAAATCATGCCTTTTCATTCGTAATTTTCACTATTTTGCTCTATGCTGGACATAGCATGGTGAATTCTCTAACACGCCACTCCCCTATGGCAGTATTCGCTACGGGAGTAATGCGTATCTTATTGTTTCATACTCCACTCCCAGACTGTTGTTACGATTCGCCAGGTTTGGTGACCCGGCCAGCGATAATATTGTATCGCATAATCTGTCTGAACAAACTGTGGAAACGGGACGGTCAAATATTTGACCCCATTAAAAAGCTGTTGATCATGTTGACACAAGCCGGTTTGTGATACGATGAAAGAAATCAATATGGTTTGACCAGACATCTGTCTAGCAGAGGCACGCAGATAAAGGTGATAAACAGAGGTGCGCCGGAAGTCTTACGTAACGATATGACATCACTGTGTAAGAGGCCACGAGTGTATATTAAATTTAATATTTTCAAATACGCGTGGGATGAGTAATGATAAACTTCCCCACCCAAACAGTGCTAGATAGATTGGATTGGTTCGCCAGAATCTACTATGATTTGATTGGAATTGTCCGCGGAAACACAGCTGGGATTTGAAACTAAGGATTGTGAGATTTAATCTAACAAACTCGGAGTCACAGCACACAGACAGACTGCATCGCAGCGGCAACTAAACACCTCCTACAAGCCAGAGGAAAGAGGATATGACTTATCATTCCACAACTATAAGTACCAGATCGAGTATTGGGCAACTTTGGAATTTACAAGTAAATCCGCAATTTTAATACAAGACTGGAAACTTGGGAATTTTATCACAAGGAATCATAAGAGGAACTGTAGATTTCCAGACCAAGTGTTTCACCCGTCATAAGAGGAATGATAGATTTCCAGACCAAGTGTTTCACCCGTCATAAGAGGAATTATAGATTTCCAGACCAAGTGTTTCACCCGTCATAAGAGGAATTATAGATTTCCAGACCAAGTGTTTCACCCGTCATAAGAAGAATTTCTCAGACTTAAGTGATTCGAACAGAATCTAAATACAGGGATGTGGGTCCATTCTAATCTGCGCCAGGAGAAGTGTGTATTCCCAAAATTTTGTGGTAAGTGTAAACAATTTATTTAATAATGTAAATTTTATAGGTTTCTTGCTAAGTGGTTATATTTGAGGCTGGCAGCCTCAACCTATGAAAATAGTATATGCATGAACCACTACTGCAAGAGCTGGTGATTGTTTCTGACTAGTCGTGCGGGAAACCCGACAGCAGAGAGGACCTAGACCCCGACGGGAGTAATGACGAGTAATGCGTGATGATACATCACATGTGCCTAAAGTGTATAGAATCATGTTGTGAGATTTATGTACCTGTTTTAATTGTAATTCAGGCAAATCATTATCCATGCACTCCAGACACAATTTCTTAGTTGACACCCAGAAGGATATTGGTGAATTTTCATCCTATTCCCTGAGTTACATTGGCTGCTCGGAATTTAATTCTTCTGAGAGGTTAACATTCATGGGTGGAGCGCATGCAAATGGGCCTGTTAGTTTGCGGAGAACAAATGTACTGAGGCATTTGTTTCTTTCTAATTTGTCACAGTTCGTGGTTACAAGACATCAGACTTAAGTACTAAAGTTCCTACGCCACTAGTGAGAGAGAAGAGTGTCACCACCAACCGCCTACAGTGGACGAATTATGTGGAGAAGTGTATTCATCACCAAAAAGATTTCACGGAAACCACAGCTGCAGGACGCATCTGGAGCTAAGTTGTGTATAACAGGCTACAGCAAAGAATACGGACATTATTATTATTATTAACGCCCTGACAAAACCTCAATGAGGAAAAATTTTATATAACTTCCACCCCATTTAATCCTTATTTTAACTTGTTGAACTACTTGACTATTAAATTTGTTGTATGTTATTTTAAACTAAACAATAATAGTTGATTCAGTTTATTTGTACGAAAGCAAACGTATGAGCCAATTTTTCTTGATAAACATATATATATATATATATATATATATATATATATATATATATATATATATATATATATATATATATATATATATATATATATATATATATATATAGAGAGAGAGAGAGAGAGAGAGAGAGAGAGAGAGAGCCATTAATTATAAGAGGGCATTCGTTGGATTACTCCAACTGGAGGGCGTGACGGGCCAGAATCATTGCATAACTCCTTCACAAAAGGCGACGGACCGGATAGTAAGTTAACAAATTTGCCCAGCCCTTAAGCAGCGTTTGTTCTTGACTTCTGGGAATTTCTTGTGAAAGCTCCCCTAAGGTAGAAACGACATTCATCTTCTATCTATATCTTTGCCAAGAGTAATCTTGCGCGAAGATAGATACCTTGGACGACCTACTTTTAGATACGCTTGCGTTGTGACCATTAGTGGACTACTACTGCAAAGCAAGGGGAGGCAATCCCGTGACAGTATCCTTTCATCCTCACATTTACTTTAAGCATTATTAAGGCATTTATCATTATAAACGTATTATAACATGATACATTTGCAATATTCATCATAACTAAAGTATGTTTTTAAAATTAATTTTAAAAATAAAATAAAATAAAATAAAAAAATAAAGAATTTTTTTTTTTAATTTAATGTTTAAAAAAAAATAATTTTTTTTTAAAAATCGAATTCCGCATACAGTAAATTAGACAGTGATTTGAGACATAATCAGATGGTGTGTTATACGTAAGAACTCGTGAAATATTCGAACGGTTTGCTACTGAATGACTAGGGACTCGGTGTATTATCCAGTGCGTGCGAAAGACTTTACGAGAGGTGATCAGCTTTGAGAACAGAAACTGCTGCAATGAGTGCAGTGATACTAGCTTCATCATCATGAGGTGGGGTAAACAGTTACTTTCCTCGCTGTCTTTACCGTCCCAAACTCAAGACCAGAATCAGACTAGGTAGATAGTTAGAGAGACATATACGAAAACAATTAATTTGCCAAGGGTTGAAAATCGGGCACAGTCCCCTCTTGCATTCTTCCTTCCTCTTGCTCATCTTTTGTTACTGTTACTCAAACATTCTCCAGCGTACTTAAATTATTAATTTAAGGGCAATGCAACATTACAAGGTAGTATAACAGCATACATTAACAGTACCTGATGACAAAATCAAGGATAAGTATATTGTAATGAAAAACTAGATCATCAGAGCCACCAAATAGTATATTACATACTAATTCGAAGCATAATCAGGGTGGCATATAATCAGCACTCATAAAGTATTTGAACAGTATACGATTATATGAGTAGGGACTGTGCGTGTTTTTCAGGTCATTTGGGAAGATTGTTCCAAAGATGAGCAGCAGAGTAAGCCTAACTATTCTTAAATAGGCCTAGCCTGGGCTTGGGTACCTGTCTTTCATTATATTTTAAAAGCGGCCAAAGATACTTTGGAGCATTCTGTGACAGGATTTTGTGAATAAGTTTCCCTTTGTTAAAGAGGAAGCGCTTCCTGAGGGTTAATATTTGAAGATAAATATATAAATCTATACAATGTGATTGGTGTTTGTCAGCAACAAGGTGCATTGCGCGTTTTTGAAGCAAGTGGAGCCTTTTTGTGTTGGAGACAGAACAACCATCCCAGATTGTGGAACAATAGTCTAGATGCGTTTGTATATGAGATATGTAGAACATTTTCCTTGCATCATCGAGGAAATGTTTAACTTTGGCTAATTGGTAAACTTTCTGTGCTGTTTGCTTTGTGAGTGCATATACGTGTGAGTTCCAACTTAGGTGTTGGTCAACAGTGAGACCTAGAGTTCTGTGTTCATTTACGTTTTCAATTCGTGATGTTCCAATGTAGAGCTGAAGTGTTGTTTTTTGCGAGTTTTGTAGTTTTTGTCTGGTTGATATTAACATACATTTTGTTTTACTAATATTTATTTGCACGCGATTCTCGTTGCTCCACTTAATAAGATTATGTGTATCATTTTTGTAAAGATTGTTCTAGTGTGGTGCAACTTTTATCACTTGTATAGACAGTACAGTCATCGGCAAACAGGTCACACGATGAGTGTTTGAAGTATAGAGGAAGATCATTAATGTATACGGTAAAGAGGGCCGAGAATAGAGCCCTGAGGAACACCTGTATTGACAACGGTTGGGTTTGACAAGGAATTATTGTAAGACACTATTTGTTGTCTATCTGACAGGAACGATTTAATTAATTTTACCAGCTTAATATTTACTTTCATTGTTTCTAATTTTCTTATTAAAATAGCGTGATCTATCATATCAAATGCTTTTTTGAAGTCTACAGATATTGCTCCACATATATTATCGTTATTGATGTTTAGGTGCCAATTGTCTATCATCTTTGTTAAGGCTGTGTGGCATGAGTTCTTTGGCCTAAACCCCGACTGACTGCCGATTAGCAGGTCATTATTGACTAGGTGTTGTAGTGTAGTTTTGTGGATGTGTTTTTCCAGTGGTTTGGACAGCGACGATATCAGAGAAATGGGCCTATAATTACCAAGGTTACTACTATCAGATGAATCTGGTTTGAGAAGTGGGCATACTTTAGCACTTTTAAAAGCAAATGGAAAGTAGTAACTCCTTGCGATACATTGGTTATATATGTATGTCTGTGAATCACTAATAGCTGGTGCAGCATAGCGCAGTATTCGATTACTGATTCCATCAAGTCCCGATGAGTTATTATCTTTAAGTGAGAGAGAAGAGAACAATCAGGAAGGCAAGATAACAAAAAGGAGTTACTAATAAAGTAAATAGCTATCTGAGAGGAGAAATTAAATGAAGTAGTGATGGACACTCAATCCATCAGGGGAAATAGAATCCATCTGAAATATCATTCGATTCTTAAATTTTTTTTTTTTAAGTCCTGTTATTAGCATTACATGAAAGGATAGCTGTGATTTGAGTATCGGAAGTTCCCGAAGGATCAGGTCCATTCAAGTAAACAGTAACAGGTTAATTAATCTTGTGAGAAACTGACGTCACATTTTAACTAAATCTTTCGAACAGACACCTGCTTGTTTCCATTATATAAGTAATGCTCCACCCAGGGCCGGATTACGCTAAGAAGGACCTCTAGGATTTTTTTATGTTTTGCTTCCCTCCCTCCCTCCCTCCCCCCCCCCCCCCCCCCCCCCCCCCCCCCCCCCCCCCAACACCTTACACCTAATAGACAATAATTTTAATATTTTTTTTCACAAACCCCTTAGCATGGTGATGGTATATACTAGTATTATTAATAGACTGGTATGTTAGTTTGTTAGCGTGGTGATGGTATATACTAGTATTATTAATAGACTGGTATATTAGTTTGTTAGCATTGCTTACCTCTTTTATTAGTAATTATTTTTTATTAATGTTTATTAGTATTATATTTACTATTACTAAGGTAAACACAATAAACACATGTTATTGAAAAATCTATGCATTTTTTTACTTTTTTAACGTGTGCACGGGCCCCCGGAGAGCTCCGTGCCCCTAGGCTTCAGTTTACTTAGCCTAATGGATAATCCGACCCTGGACCTATTACAAAAACAAGGTAGACGAGATTTATTATTCCAGATGAACAGCTCGTTAGATTACTCTACGGCTATTGTGAGTCGCACAGGATGATGGGAAATGTATTTCAAAGATTAGTTGCACAAACTTGTTTTTCCAAACCCATCGTGATTTCTTGCTGCTGCATTAATTATGTGAAGTAAATTGCATTCTGGTCCCCCCGAGGAGTTTCCGGTGTCTCCGAGGAAACAAAGACAGATTAGATCTCCTGCTCCTTCAAGCATAGGGTGGCCATATTGTTCAACACAAAAAGGAGGACAAATGCTTTTTTTTTGGTCTTAGGACCAACATCTTTATGAAAGGAGGACAAGGGAGAACAATATTTTTAAAAAGTAGGACGAAAAGTAGGACACCTTTGTTCAGTAACTACAAGACGCTGAAACATATTTTTTTTTTTTACATTCAAGCAATAAGCTAATAAAATCACATTGATTTTGTGCCTACTTATATTTTTCTGATGATAAAATCTTCTTCAACAACATTGGGCTACGTTTTAAATATGCATAGAAATCAGAGCATGAAAGCTCCTTGAAATTGTTCTGCGCAAGTAGAGTGCCTTTAATGGAATCTACACTCAAAATGTTCCTTCTTTTGTCCATTGACCCTGCATAAGTGAAAAAAGTCTCTCAACATTGGCGTTGTGCCCAGGAATTGCAAAAATAAATTATGCAAGTCTTCCGAATTCTGAAATGCAGTTCAACATTTCTCGATTGTTCAAAATATTTAGTCAATTTCTGATGAGCCAGTAGCTGACTGAATTCTTCGTGACTGATATGACTTTCCAAACATTTTTTTAACTTGTTCAGTTGGTCAAAGCATTTTGTGTCATCAGTGTGAATGCCTTTATCATTTAGATACTGCAACGAAGCTTCCACATCTTTCCACACAGGTACTTCATGCAAGGTCATCCTGGAAAAAATTGCAAAATCTTATAATGGCTTTGTCCATTTGTCTAAATATTCAATACAACTGGAATAAAGGAGCTTCACATCTTTATGAAAACTGTCACACAAATGACCAAGCCCCACTCTGCTTCATACTCTTGTCGACCACTGGAAAAGCACTAACATTTTTTTTCCAATTCATCCGTGAACACACACTTCCGTTTTGTAATTTTGAGCGGGTATCTGTGACATAAATATAATGCCATTAATCAATCGTACATTCGATGTTAAAGTTAAAATTATTTGTAAAATGCAACAGACGAGGTTTTAATTTTAACATATCCATTACTATACTGGTGTATTTTTTCATAATAAACAAATAGCAATAAATATACAAGCAGTACGAACTAAGGTTAATATTATTTGCAATAGACAACGAAGTTATAAATGACTAAATCCAGCCCCAAGTTCTTATTCATGCCGTTTTGTCTGTTATATTTTCCCCTAACAAATCCAATAAACCTAAACAGCGTTTAACCTGGATTAAAATATGATAGTAATCTATCATAAACTATCGAACAGCATGACAACTTACAGTGGTGTTTTTGGCAATTTGCGCGATCCGTCAATTTTGCGGAGATAAATAATTCTTAATTCTGACAGAATTTCTGTACTCAGAAATCGGATTCCAGTAAAGATTGTTAAAAATGGTGTCTTTCACGTGAGTTATTTAGACAATCACATAAAAGCCGGATATTTCAACATTTAAAAAAAATCCGGCCGAACGCTCAGTTTGGGCTCAAAAAGCCGGACAAATTCGGCCAAATCCGGACGTCTGGCCACCCTGTTCAAGCAATTCGTAAGTGGCGACTCATATGTAGTTGTGTATGAGGCTGGACACTGTATCACGCAGAACAAATTGCTACAGAAACAGCCGCTACAAGAAACGTTAAATACTTTAGTGCCGGGGTCCGGCACAGCTGATCAGCCTGCAGTGGTGCTCCGTATTCCATGGAGGAACGACAAAGAAAATGATGGCAAGCCGAAATATCAACAGATATAAATCAAGATGTCATTGAAGCTTCTTTCAAACACCCTTACATGTCTCTCCTGTTGGCGCAAGTATAAATATGTCTTGGTAAAGGTAATGTTTGTCCCATAGCAGAAACAGCCGAAGGGGAGTAAAGTGTTAGAGACTTTACCAGACAAAATCCAGCTTTAAATGAGATGGAGTGACCAGTTCTTTTCCTCCCTGCCTTTGCAATTTCAACTCGAAAGAAGAATCAAGTACCCATTTACAGTTAGGTACACTGGAGCATGGCGCTACCAGATTTTGATCCTGGAACCCTGTAACTATGCTGTAAGAGAAAAGCCCTCCAATAGCTAACACATGTCTTAGTAAAGCCAATTCTCGAACATTCAGCAGATAACACTTGTACATTGTAGAAGCACTAGTCGTGCAAGCATACTCCCGCTACTGTCAATGACCGAACATGTGCTCAATTTTTGTGTGAAAACAAAACAGAATCGACACGAATTGCAGATGCTTGAGCTCGAAAGTGTTAGTCACTTGTTATTATTGGTATTTGTTGTTGTTGTTTAACTAGAGCTGCTGAGCTTTTCACTCTTTGACAGGCAATACCAAGTTGAAGACTCCTTGTAAATCTACTACACTGTAAATCTAGGATTTTCCTGTGGCTTTTCTGCCATTCCGAAATGTGCTGAGTTGAAGTCATGAGGTCCTGTTTCTCCAGCTTGGCTTGCATTTAAAGGATCGTCATATCTGGTCCCAAGCTAGGAGTAAGAAGCACGTGGCATACTGTGCATTCCCTGTCGTCCACGGGGCTCTCCAACTATGCAGAGCTAAAATACTGTGCTCTAGTTCTGGGCTCTCCCAAGGAATTGTCACGTCCTGCATAGAGCCATTTCTCAGCTCCCCCTGCCTATCATTGGGTCCATAGTGAGATCCTCCTGCATGCAGTCAACCAGGTTAAAGCCAAAGAATCACGTCTGGGGCTCAAGTGACTTCTCCAAGTTTAGTGTGCAGTGCTGGGTTCTCAACATGTTTCACCACAGGGGGAATCCCTGGAAGTGTGTGGATGATTTCAAAAGTCAATGATGGTGTAATTAGCCTCACAGACAGAGGTTCACTTCCACATATGTATATTGTAGCACATTATTGGTATGTGTGCAGTGGCATCACTAGGGTTGGTGTCACCCGGTGCGGTCCGCACCTCCTAGTGACGCCACTGTATGTGTGGTTTAAAAACAGAAGGACGCCTTCGCACAATCTGTTAGTATGACTGTTGGCAATGGATATGACACATATTGTGGAAACCTGTTGGTAGCATTACAAGGCAGTCCTTCTTCTGGAATCTCAAGGGTAAGAGAGTTAGAGGGAAAAGATCATATGGAAAAGAGAACTGGAGACAGACATGAAGGGCATGAAGAAGACATGGAATGACCTTGACCTGATGGCACGTGACAGGAAGACTTGGTATAAATTTTTGAAGTCCTATGCTCCTTGGGGAGCTACAGGTGATTATAATGAGGATGACGACAGCAATATATGATCTTTAGCTGTGCACATGCAGCGTGCACCATTAGAGAGTTTCTTGCGTTGAGATTCTGACATTGTCGAGGTACTTTTCAGGTGTGACATGGCCGGAGGATTAAGTTCCACAACTCTTCGTGGTAGTTTACTCCGACATTTTCCTTCGTCACACTATCCACGATTCGTGATATCACATGGAATGGATGCAGCACATAATCATTAAAACCGTATTCCAGTTCAGGGACGTTGAAATAATGATATTTTCAAGGTACATTTCTGAGGTTGGATGCTTGGAGGATTAAGTTCACAAACACCGCGTGAAAGTTTACACAAGCATTTTCATTAGTCACTCTATCTACTGATGCGCGATGTCACATGAAAACGGATGTAGGAGACATTATCATACCTGTCGTGCTCCATTCGAGAGCTTCAGGGAATTAAGTTTACAGATGTTTAGAATAAAGACTCGTGAAAGGACGAAAAAAAAAAAAAAAACAAGACACCACTCAGAATGTTTTCCGCGTCTCTGTCGTGTGAAATTCTAATCCACATATATAAATTAAAAAGTAAATGTAAAGCCTAACAAATAACTTCAATAAAAGGAAAGAAGAATGGTAAAGAACAGTGCTGTCACAATGACTGTACTCGAAATCCCCCTTGTTTTCTAATTCGTCTGCAAATTATAACGTTCCACGTTGATAGTAAAAGCCTACTGCATCACTACACGCTTTCTTCAATAAAACGTGTACTGCCTTTCTAAGAAAAACCTTGAGATACGCAAGCTGACCTATATTTAATATTCCATTCATGTCATTTTATACACTAAGTTACCATAAACGAACGGACAGATGGACTTAGGATAGAAAGAAAGGGAGGGCTGAAAGCCGGGACGCATACAACACTAAACACGCGTCTCGCTATACAATTACTACCATCACGCGTGTAAGGCCATAAGCACTAGCTTTTTTCTAATCAACAGTGATAAAAAACACTACCCATACGAGAGTTAGGTTTAAAAAACTTACAAAACGCTTATTAGGAAACATGACATTCTACTGTTTTATGTCTGAAATCCTGACATTAGTATGACAGTACAGCAGACACCATAAAGTTTGGAAGTGAGGAGGTGGCAACAGCACGACTATCCTAGAAGAAAATGCATATTTTGAACGCAGCCACTTAGATCCTTTAAATTTGTATATTTGGGTTCCTTAGGACTTGCTGACAAAGAATATGTTAAACGTTACGCAAATAGTCTAGGAATTAACAAATTATAGCCAAAAGAAATAGTGAGGGTGTCAGACAACCCCAAAATCAGAATCGCTCAGTGGCAGATTTTGACACCACCATTGTACGGGAAATAGGCCAACATGTTACCTCCTATTTGATTGGCGGAAAGTAAATGTAAGGCTAAACACGATTAGTCGGACTATAAATACTACTTCTTTGTTGTTAGGGGAAACAGTAGTAGAGGTACTTTTTTGAAAAGCTGTGTAAACATGGCTCGATTGGTTAGACCCGCCAATATAGGAAATTAGAAGCGTCAGTTTAGCACCACATTTTCAAATAAACTTACTAAAGAACCAGTGCGTTGAGCGCCAGCGCATATTTTTCTAAATAAAAGCCTGGGACATCGGCAGATCGAAATTGTGCTATATTCATTGCCAGTCAACGTAACTGTGTATTATTCCATGAATTGTGGTAAGCTTGATATATTCAATATCTTTTTAATGAAAATTGAATGTAAATTGATAATTTATGTCTGTATATGTGTGTGGTTCAGTAGCGAACATGAGGCAAGGCCTATATAGTGCTCCAACCTGAACAGAAGGTGTCGGAGAAAAGTAAAACTGCATGGAATGGCCAAACAGTACACTGACACCTATCTTATTCACTAGAAGAACTAATGCTGGAATTGCAGAGGCGTAGTGACCATTAGGGAGGAGTATACTGGTGTAAATTATTTCAGATGAAGCTGACAGTTGGCCTACCGCTCTGAACTCAGTGTTTGTCATGTATTGTGTTCAGTCTAGAAATAGATTATAAATTAGTTATGAAGTAGGAGGTACAACCTTCTTGTTTCAGGGACTGTGGTCCTAAAGTTATTGAGCAGCACCTGGTCTGAGCTTTGCTGAATCTGGAGGCTGACAGCATACTCCTGGGTCCAGATAGCGACTAGTGAGGTGTCTCCAGAACACAGGGGAGCAATCGAGCAGAGGAGTCTTTTCCTGCCGCCATCACGAAAGTTAAGCCTCTGTGCCCAGTGGAGCTCAACATTATGTGTCCCCTCAAAAATTGACATTTTAGAAAAAAAAAAGAGGGACAATACCTTGTTTAAATTGACAGGAACTGTGAACTTTTTCCCCATACTATTTCTCAGATAAACAAACACTTGAAGTCATGATGACAAATAACAACATAGCTTGAAAAACAAAACCAGTATTACCTCATAGTACTACTACACACTGACACACATAGGATAATATTAATAAAATATGTCACTACAATGTTCATATTTATAAATTCTGTACATATAAATTGTGATTACATTTGAATGTGATTCTTGGTTCACTTTGTAGTTGAATCAGGATATATAATAGTGAAAGTAATTAATACATAAATATTTGAAACTTTACCAGTGACTCATTTAAGATAGTCTTATAGAGTGTTAAATGTGTGTGAGTGTCACAGTGTTGTCAAGTGTGGTGGAATAAATTAAATTGTTTATCTGTCTGTTGTTGTTGTGACTTACACTTCATCATATACATACCCTAGACATTTAACGTAGTCATCACAATATTCCAGAATAATTCTGACTGAGTTATAAATGTGGTAGCAAGTAAGGTTATCTGTAAAACACTACACCTATTAGATACAGATACCTTCACAGCTGATCTCAGTCAGTAAACTAAGTCCCCTATAAATATTTATATCATCCCACTTTACCACAGTCTCGCAGGTCATTGCTGATAATGGTACAGAGCTGGAGAACTTTAGCAAAACTATTCCTTTTTGTGTGTGTGTTAAAATCTGGACTTTCAGAGTAACCTAATTTCAAAGGCAATTTGAATACTGAATGGATGTCGCGTCCGCCTTGCAACAAAGTATCTGCCATTCCTCAAGACACTACTGCTATTGCACTAATTTGTGCTCGATCAACAGAGATTTGTCTATTCCTCCTGGAGCGCCGTTTACATTTTATTTGTAATAACTGAGGATGTTATCACATTTTCAATTAATTTGCGATAGGCTGTTACTTGGATCTTCTTCCAAAATCGATTTTATTTTTTGACAACATAATTGAGTAATTCAGAAATATCATATGTTCTATTATTCCAATTTCAAATATTCCCGGTGGAAAAGCATCTTATTCTCATTCTTTAGCTGAGGGAATCCCTTTTCTCATTGAGTTTTAACTGCTATATCATGAGTTTTAACTGCTATATCATGAGTTTTAACTGCTATATCATACATCAGCGATCGGCAACCCATGAGTTGCGGAGATCTACTTCAGAAACACAAAGCTCTATAACGATCTATTGTGATAAAATGAAACTAAATTATATTTTACCGAATGTTAACTTTATTTCTAAAAATAGATTGTGTATGGAATTCACGAATAAAGTTAGTCTTATTAAGGTGGTTCCTGGGTTTCACTTGGAACGCAGAAAGCTTATCTTTACTTTTGAAGGTACCCTCTGTTTTAAATGCCTCCGGGAGACAGTTAGTCGGAATATTTCCTAGCTTAAAAATTCTTTCATTTTTTTTTCTTCCGTAATATAAAGACCTACCAAATGGTCCCCAGTGATCGACCGGTAGCTGACCCTGGCGTTAAGCTTTTCTTCTATAACAATGAGGTTGTCGTTATTCGTTAACATTTTTTTTTTAACTGAATAGAGGAATCGGGTAATTGGTTTGGTATGTGCTCATTCAATCTGTCCTTGTGTTTGTTTCGCAGTAGCTGTAGGCCATCTAAACTGGCAGAAGTCTAGCATAATCCTTAATAAATCTCTTATCATTTCAGATGAATTTAAAACGGGCATCTTTCAGGACGTCGTCCTAATTACTGTCAGGATTTAGCATTGCAAAGACTTTGCACGCTGACTGAAATGTAGAGTACACTTTTCGCGCGTATCCCTTAAAGTGGTGGCCATCATAAACAAAAAGAAAGCCACATGCATTACGTGGCGCCCAATTTATACTGAGGGATCAGCAACGAAAGCCAAATAAAGACAAGGAGGAAGAGGCATATCCGCAAAACGAAAGAATGAACAGAAGATGTGTATCTCATTAGACATTTGTAAATTTTCAACTACCTTGAAAACTGAGAAAGTATAACTGAAAAAAGCAACAAAACCAGAGTGCAAAACAGAGGCAATGCTAGATCTAAAATTGCATTCCTTACAGATTCCTTATGAGTCATACATAGTCTATGCAACCATACAAGCAAGGAATCGTCTTTTTTTCTTCTGTCCGTCTTGCGTTCTTTGTGTGTGCGTGTGTGTGTGTGTGCGCGCGCGGGCATGTGCGTGTGCATGTGTGTGTGTGCAGAAGGTGGGTCGATGGAAGGTTACTGCATGTCCATCATCATGGCGGATTTTTAAGGATATTTTTTAACTATCGTTAACTTCTAATTTCTTGTCTTGTGTCTTTTAATAAACTCTCATCGAGCGTTCATTTCTGTTTTGTCTTTTCTTCTTTTCTATATTCTAATACTGCTAGTGTCATGATGCACACTGAGTTTTATCTGAGTTACATGTCCAATGATTACATGATCTGAGTTACATGTCCAATGATTACATGATCTGAGTTACATGTCCAATGATTACATGATCTGAGTTACATGTCCAATGCAGACTATGATGTCATGTCATGTGTGTTATTGTTTAAAAGTTAATCACTCCCGCGATCCATCTTTTTCTATTTTGTTCCGTATACTTGGTCGCTTTCATGGTGAGGTGATATTTTTGCACGCTATTTGCTCTGAATTTATTCTAACTAGAAGTCCTAACAAACTTACTGTTTGTCATTCTTGTATTGTGACCTTCCTAGAATGCCTTTTACCAATGTTTACTTAAACGAGAGAAAAACAGACTTTCATCGATGTAATAAAAATTAATTTGTCAGATAAAGGTAAAAATGGAAGAGGAGCCAGGTAAAGTGTAATTCTGGTAGTTTAGGATTATACTTATTTTTCATTCCATAAAAATATTCTGATCCACCATTATCATTATCACCCTTCAGCTCCCCGAGGAGCATAGGCTTTTAACAAACTTATACCAAGTCTTCCTGTCCTGTGCCATCCGCTCATGGTTTTTTCATGTCTTCTTCATCCCCTTCATGTCTGTCTCTAGTTTATTTCTCCATGTGTCCTTTAGTCTACCTCTACCTGTTTTACCCCGGGGGGATCCAGAACAAGAACTACCTTGTAATGCTATGAACACGTTTCCTCATTGTGCGTCCAGGAAACTCCATAAAGCCTCTTCAATTTCTAAAATGATTCTCTCTCCCCACTGCCAAATGCCTTTTCATAGTCCAAAAATCCAACGTAAAGAGGAGGGTTTCATTCCAGACTTTGTTCCACTATTATAAATTCTGATCAAATGCAAGAAAAACGACTCGCCCTGGGCTTTTTGAAATATTACTTCAATGCCACAAATGACGCAGAAATATTGCCAAAAAGAATTCAGCATTCGTGAAATCAAGATTGAGCAGAAATAAATCCTTCAAGCTATAGCAACGAGTTATAATAACAAGCTGACCTCTACCTCATATTCTTCATCATTATCGTTATCATCATCATCATCATATTTCTTTTCAAATATAAATGAAGCATGGAGCTACCACTGCGGTTGGTCCCTAGCAAGAAGCCTGCAATTTTCATTCGTATACTCTTGAAACTGTTGCCATGGTTGCCAGTCCCATGCACACCCTCAATTTTCATTTGTATACTCTTGAAACAGTTGCCAGTCCCACGCACACCCTCAATTTTCATTCGTATACTCTTGAAACTGTTGCCAGGGTTGCCTGTCCCATGCACACCCACAATTTAGTCACCTTGTACGACAAAGTCTGAAGGAGTTGTAGTCCTATTTTGTCTTCGCCCCATCAGAGCCCCCTGAGCACAACACGGGGCACCTCATAATCTTAGTCAGATTTTTATTTTACATTTTTCAGCCGTGTGTATAGTTTATCATTAGTGAAACTTATACTAAACAGCTTTATACTTCTTTCGTACATGTGTCTTTATTATCCGTATGCCTGTAATATGGTATCATCTCATCATCTCAATCCGTAACCCGTCATGGGTCGTAGGGGTGCCATGGTGGAAGCATCAGCAGACAGGGTCCTCCACTGCTCTCTATCCTCAGCAATGCATACAAGTGTGGAAAAACCGTGTCCTGCCCATTCTTTGATGTTATCAGCTCAGGAATTTCTTTGCCTTCCTCTTCTCCGTTTACCTTCGACTGTTCCCTGGAGGATCGTTTTCGGAAGGGAGTCATGACGAGTTACATGCCCAAACCAGGCAAGCTTTTTTTCACTACTGACAAAAGTGGTTCTTGGTGGCCTGCATAGGTGTTTATCTTCTCTCTAACATAGACATTTGTTTTGTGCTCTTTATAGCAAATGCGCAAAATTCTTCTATAACATTTATGCTCGAAAGCCTGAATCCTTCGCTCCATATCTGCAGTGAGTGTCCAGCCCTCACACCCATACAAGAGAATAGATAATACGAGTGATTTGTATAATTTGATCTTCACAGGAAAACTGATGTTACTTTTCCAGATCACATTCAGCCTTGTCATGGCAGCTGAGGCCATCTCAAGTCTTGTCTTGATTTCTTTACTTGATTTTCCATCACTACATATAGTGGACCCGAGATATTTAAAGGTGTTAACTTCTTCTAACGTTTGCCCATTTAACATAATGTTGGTCGGAACATGTTTCTTATGGCTATTCACCAATATCTTGCTTTTTTCTATATTAATTTCCATCCCATACGTTCTTGTTTCTTTGTGCGCCGTTTTCGGAATACTCTTCTTCTTCTGCGATCAGTGTCCTATGCTCAGCAAATCTAAACAAAGAGATGAGTTGCCTCCATGAATCCAGTCGTCAGCAGGAGGTACTTGCGGGTGCCCCACAGTTTCTCTTCCATTTTCGTCTCCTGGGGCCAGATTTGAGCTCTCAAGTCACCAAAGAGAGGGCACGTTTGCAGAATGTGTTCCGGAGTCTGGGGGCCAATTTGGCATGTGCACTGGTCAGTTGGGGCAGCTTTCATTTTGTGGAGGTGGGCTTGTAGTCTGCAGTGTCCTGTACGGAGCCTAAAATGGTGGTTTGTTGTTTTCTGTCTAGCTTTAGGATGGGATTTTGTGGGTAATTGCTGCTTGTTCTCTGGCTCCATGCATTTTTGTACTTTCTTTTGATGAGTGTCTTTACTTCCTTCAGTGAGACTCTGTGGTGAAACTGTTCCTTCTGGGTGCCTGCTTTTGCCAGTCTATCGACTGCCTCATTTCCTGCAATACCACAGTGTGCAGGAATCCACTGCAGTGAAACTTTGTTGTTGACGGACAGCTGGTTCAGATGTTCTATGGCTGTTCTTGTTAAGAGATCTTCAGGTTCATTTTGAATAGTCTGGAGAATTGACATGCAGTCGCATAAGAAGACTATATTTGATCCTTTGAGTCTTTGTTCCTCCAGTATCTTTGTAGCCTCTAGGATTGCCTGTAGCTCTGCCCTGTAGTTTGTTGAGAGTTCTCCAGTAGCAATTGACTGTTCTATTTTTGGAGCGTTTGGCATTAGTATTTGGATCCCTGCTCATCCTTTCCTTACTGCTTCTTCTGAAGATCAATCAGTGAAGACATGAATCCACTGTTGACTGGGGCATTGGTTGTTGAGGTGATCCAGTGTTTTCGTTTTCAGAACAGTGGGAGTCTCCACAGTTCTGTCCTCAATGGCTGGGATTGTAAGGTGTACAGTGTACGTGGGTATGGTGTTTGTGATGTTGTAGTATGATACGGATAGACTTAATAAGTATAGTCAGCAGGTGGGCCTGAACATAAATCTAAAGAAGACAGAGGTCATGACACTCAATGTGAGCAACCGCGAGCCCATAACAGTAAGGAATCAACAACTGGAACAGACAGACACCTTCACATACCTAGGATGCATAGTAACACCAGATGGCGGAGCAAGCAAAGGCATCAACAACAGAATGAACAAAGCAAGAACAGCCTTTTTTATTCTAAACAACATCTGGAAGTCCTTTCAGAACAGCACAAGCACAAAATTAAGATTATATCAGAGCTTTGTGCTTTCTGTGCTTCTCTATGGTGCGGAATGCTGGAGAGTGACAGAGAAGGAAATGTCGAAATTGTCCTCTTTCCACACAACATGCCTAAGAAAAATACTTCGAATCTTTTGGCCGAATACCATCACCAACGAAGATCTGCTTACTCGGAGCAAGCAAGAGGACATGCACACCATCATAGCTGGCAGACGCTGGAGTTGGGTTGGCCATGTCCTCAGAAGAGACCCCGATGAGATCACAAGAACAGCTATGCTATGGACCCCTGAAGGAAAACGAAAGAGAGGCCGACCAAAAACAACTTGGTGGAGGACTGTGGAGGCTGAGATGCAAAAAATGAACCAGATTTGGGGTACTGTACGAAGGATGGCCACCGACCGAGCAAAGTGGAATCAATTTCTTGCTGCCCTACAAGACGCTACCAGGCGTGATGGCCATTGATTGCTTTGACGGTCGGTGGCTAAGGATCAAAGAAGAAGAAGTATGATACGAGCTGCTCCCATTCCTCTGGGTTTTCTGAGGTTACTTCTCCATTGGCAACCATTAGCTGTCTTGATAGGTGGTTGACGCTTGATCTTCTCAGTCGGTTATTGGTTAGTTCTTTTATTTTCTCGTGCACTGGGGGCTGTTTTAGGCGTCTGAATTTTTCTGTCATGATGGTGATTTTCTCATCTCTGCGTTCTCTTAGATTTTGCAGTCCTGCTGTTGCTTCCATTGTTATTATTGGTGTACTCCTTAGTCCTCCCGTAATGATTCTGAGTCCTGCATTCTGTATTTTGTCCAACTTCTGGAGATTTGTATTTGCTGCTGTTGCATATGTGCCCATTCCATATTCCAGAGTTGAGCGGATATTTCCTACGTAGACTTGCTTCGTGATTTGTATATCTGCTCCCTAGCTGGTGCCCGATAGTTTTTTCATTAACTGCAGTTTGCGTGTGGCTTTTCTTTCTGTTTCTTCGATTTGTGATCCTCATGTCAGTTTTTTGGTCAAATTTTAATCCCAGGTATACAGGGTTGCCCTCTTTTGGCAGTGGAGTGTTTTCCAGTGTGAGAGTGTAGTTTTCAGGTTTGGTGGAGAGGGAGAAGAGTGTAGTGACAATCTTATTCTTATTTATTTGGACGTCCCAGGTTTTGGCCCACTTTTCAATTTTATTTATTGCCTCCTGCATTCTCACTTTTGTAACTCCTGTGTATTCAGACTGAGTCCATATAGCAAAATCGTCAGCATGTAGTGCCCTGTGGATGTACGGTGTGAATAGCTTTGGCAGGTCGTCTATGAAGATGATAAAAAGTGTTGAGGATAGTACTCCTCCCTGTGGGACCCCTTCTGGTATGACAACCATTCTGCTTTTCTTTCCCTGGAGTTTAACTCTTGCATGTCTTCCACGTAGGAAGTTATTAATCCACTGTAGCATTCTGCTTCCGATTACTTTCTGGACTAGTTTTAGCAGTAAGCCCCTCTTTCCAGATTTTATCAAATGGCTTTGTGAGATCAACGAAAGTAGCTAGGAGTTTGGACTTTTTCTGGAATGCATCTTCAATTTCTTGGGCGAGTTATGCTGTTTGATCGTCAGTGCTTCTGTGTTTTCTGAAGCCTGATTGGCAGTCATCTAGTAGCTTGTTTTCTTCAAGGTAATTTCGAAGCCTGTTATTGACCATCCTTTCCATTACTTTTCCCAGGCAGCTTAACAGACTGATGTGGCGGTGGCTTGATTTGTTAATTTTCGGAATACAACCCGCGCGTAAGATGCGACACAATTGTAATTAAACGTTTGAGCTCTGTACTGTATTTAAAACGAAATAATTTAGTAACGGCTATAACTCTGGGAGTAGTTATGGTAAGATTAATCCTATCAGATTACATCGAAATCATTTAGTGCCAACCAGAACTCTGACAGTAGCAGTGGTGAAATTAATCCTATCAGATTACAACGGAATCATTTAATGACAACTAGAACTTAGGGAACAGTAGTAGTAAGATTAACCATATCAGTCATAACTGCCCCAAGGAATCATACAAACAACAAATTGTGCAAGTTGTTAAAAGCACTATAGAAACCAGCTATAAATGTAACAAAGTGAAAGAATGGTGGATTCCTGGCCACTAGAAGATATTTGGAAATGAGGATACAGGCTGACTTGCCAAAGAAGTCGGAACCAAATTTTAAACTGAAGACAAGGCAAGATGCGGAGAGGTAAAAGTAATAATCAAAAAGAATTTCAATGAAAACTGGCATAGACAACACTCAGAGTCAGTTACTACAAAAACATTCTGCTTCACACCAAGACAAGATCACAGCTGTGGGCTCAATTACCATCTACTCAACAAATCGAAAGCCGAGCAGACAGACATCTGTCTATTTAAAGAAGACAAACAAGTAGTAGAACATGTCCACCAAGAATGTCGGTTCAACAAGAGGAGCACACTGACAGCATGATCTTCACCCAACAATTTGAGGAAGAAACTGTCCACGACAGAAGACTGCGATGTACCACCAATTTAATGACAGAACTGTGTGAGGTAATATGAGAGCAAACGAAATAGAAGAGGATTTATTCTAAGATGTTATAGTTAAATAGAAGTTTTGCCTCGTTTTTGTGAGGTGCGCCCCATTTAACCTAGACACAACAACCGTCGGCTATATTAGGGCGCATGGCTAAATGTAAGAGGCCTTTTGGTCTATTTGAGAACTATGAATTTTAAAAGAACTCTCAGCAACAATGGATTGGTCGGACTGTTGAAGTAAAGAAGGAATGAAACATTACGGACACAACGTCTATTAACCATATATATGTGTGAGTGTATATATATATATATATATATATATATATATATATATATATATATATATATATATATATATATATATATATATATATATATATATATATATATATATATATATATATATATATATATATATATATATATATCAGTGTACGTGACTTTAATACTTCTAATTTCACGATTTCTGACATTTCAATTTACTGTTTCACAAAATAATAAATTACAAAGTCTTGAGCAGACGAACATGCCAGATTTTAAGCATATCAGACCAGATATTGTTTTACATCTCAAAAACTGCGAAGCTAATTGCTCATCGAATTTCACAATTTAAAGAAATAATAATTCCTCAACACTCTCAACATTTCACAACACATTCTAACTTAAATAATCAATCTGCAAATATGAAAGGGCACTTAAACTCTAATCATAATTCGTACAAATAAATCATGGTACACCAGGCAACATGTATTCTGTAATTATTTTTTTGAACGCCTTGTATAATTATGGTAGCCCTGAGGTGCCAAATGTGCGCAACGCTGTGATAATATGTAATCTAAAACACCCGCTGTGGCGTTCAATTAATTTATTATTGATACCCCACTCTTCGGAGCTTCACGTGTGAAAAGAGAGGAAAAAAAACGAGTCATATAATACACATGGAAACTGTCAGCATGAATAAAACTCCACAGGCTAAACATGTATGTTTCTGCAATTAATCTTTCACTTCCGGTACGTTCCTTTGTAAAATGACGTTTGCTGCGGTGCTGTCAGTGTTTCTCTACCACCGTTCTGTGTGACCCTACGGTTCCGCCATTGATCCTCAGATGTTCAGCGAGAAATCGTTTAATTAAACATAGTAATTCTCTTCTTTGTTACGTCAGGTTCCCTCAACAACGTTTCCCACCAATTTCGTAATCTGTTCACGGCGCAATTACAATCTGGAAACTAAATTGCGCGCCAGTTGAAAGAATGCGCATTTTGTTTCCAACCTTAATAATGGCGGGTGTTTGATATTTTGATATCATTTCTTCAATTTTCCTCATTTTTATTTCCGGTGAATATGAATAGACATTTTATATTTAGCAGTAGATAATGAATAGAGTTTGTTCCATTTGCAGTAACTCGGCCGATTTGGTAGCTCAACTCGATATTCCCTTAAATAGTGATTCTGGGACGAAGTCATAAACAGTTTATTTTTGAATTTTTTTTTTTTAGTTTTTTTTAATACATACCAAGACAAGATTCATAAAAGATATCTATATCTTTCCAAAACATATTGTAATACAACGGCAGTTAATTAATTAGACATGTATCACTCCGTTGACTGTTTGTTACTTCTCCATGTTATTGTGTAAGCTTTACTCCGTACCTTTATAATCAATTCATGCAGGTAAATGACTACAACAGAAACTTCATTATTTCCCGCCATTTTTTTTTTTTGGGCCAGTGCCTTACTTGTAAGCAAATTTAAAATGTTGAAATACCTGACAGAAATTTCCTAGTGGAAATATTTTGAATTACCCCACCAAAAAAAACGCATGTTTGAAACGATTAGCAGACATTCGGAATGAAGGCACAACACCCCTACCATTGGAGCCCTGCTTAACATCAAAACAAACAAATGCGGGGGAAGACAGGCAATATAACCTGACACTTTAGCCAGGTTAGAACACTATGAAAATTCACTCGCCCCAAGAAGACAACCAGACCTTGCCAGAGTAAAAACAAAAATCAGCTTTCATTTATCAGACCGGACCTTGTTTGAGCATTCTCGGGACTTAAAAGCCCAAGAAAAACTCTACCATTTTAACACGGAAAACCGGAATCTCAGGGAACTGAAACACAAGTCAAAGTGGGAACTTATTGTTAAAGTAACAACACCCCAGACCAAGTGTAAGAGGCCTCTACAAGTGCCTTTATGTCTCTGAGCCAGCAGTCTGTGAGCCTAAGTTGTACATTTTGAATTCTATATTTTTTCATTATTAACATGCGAACTAATACGTATATATTGACATGTGAAGATTAATATGTGAAAATTGCTAGTGGATGTCTAAGTCATTTGAGGCTGGCAACCTCAGCATATAGAATGATGATTTCATGAACCACCACTGCCAGAGCTGGTGACTGCTTTATTGCGAGTTTCTTAAAAAGAACCAAAAGCAGAGGTAGTCCTAAGTTCCATATGGAGCAGGGAGGGAATGATGAAAGAAATGATGTACATACTTGTGTTAATATTAACCTTTTCAACCAGTGTAAATATAAAACATATTCACTCTAAATGTAATGAAAGTTTCAACCTTTTCAACAAGTGTAAATGTAAAACATATTCACTCTAACTGCAATGAAAGTTTACAAGCTTTTCAACCGATGTAAATGTAAACATATTCAAACTATAGTGTTAACATTTTCATGTAAAGTTAAATATAAAACTATTCATTTTAAATTTAAAGATAATTTTTCGCCCACTGGGATTAAGATTAATTCTCAGAGAGGGTAACAATTCTAACGATAGATGGGATGGTGGAATAGGAAGATGGGGACACATAAGTATGTGTCGCTAAACTCAGTACTCAGAGGGTATTCGTTTCTCTTCCTTTGCCATACTTGTTGGTGGTACCAGTTGAGGGTACTATTTCTGGAACAAGTGAGGATATAAGTGGCCTGACGTCGACGCTCGACACCATCATCAGACGGGTCATAGAGACGATGGGGCAGCTTTGCAGTTACTCCCTGATTTTACTTGGAACGTGCTGCTACTCTTAATCTTGACTAGGAACGTGAGCAATCCAGTCACCTATCTACGAAGAACCAAAACACCAGCGGGAGCAGAAACCTCATTGGCAGCTAAGTAGTCAAATAAAAGCTGCCAAGTGAAACTTCCCCTTATATAATTCCCCAGTAACATCATTTGATGATGATCAATTTTTGTTAAAGAATATTCAATTTTTAATAACTGTTAAAACCTAAGTGATTATTAAATTTGTTATTTATATCTATCAAAATTTAAAGTTGCTTTAATCATTTTGAATGTGTTGTATCCGTATGTCTTAGACAATTTCTCAAATACACTCAATCAGAGCTACTAAATAATAATAATAGGAAATTCGCTGAATTAACTCAGCTGGGAGCTTGAACGTGCTATTTCAAGATTATATAATCCTTCACAAAAGTTGTCTAGAGTTAACATGCTCAGCCAATGCAGCATTGTTCTCGCTTTTCTGAATATCTTGTGAACATTACCTGGAGGTAGAAGCATCATTATCCTTCTACTTACAACTCTGCCGAAAGTAATCGTGTGCGAAGGTAGACACCTCTGAAGACCCACATCAGTTACTCTTGAGTTTTGGCCACTGTTGGACCACTACTGCAGAGCTAAGGGGAAGGCAATCCGGGACAGAGCCGACAGATTTGAAGTATTTGTTGTACTGTATGTTTGTCCTCCCAACATGGATACCATATTTGTCTGTCCGATTTTCAATTTCTTGTGCAGATGTTATTTGAGTCAGCAATGGCTAGTTCTCAGTTTGAAAATTATCACTTGATCCCTTCTTGGTAATAAGTAGTACGATTATCAGACTCTGAATGTTCCTTATGCAATTTTTCTCTATAATTATTTCTGATTATTGCTTTTATCACTTCATATATAGCCCTAAACAAAAACAGTTGGGTGACCGAACCTGAGGTTCAAAGATATGTGCAAGAGAAACAGGAGGGCGCTGGACAGAAATCCAGCTACATGAGAGGATGAAGCTGCCGATCGCACCAAGTGGCGATGCTCTACACGCCGCCACCTCAGACTGGGCGAAAAGAAGCTCACACAACAAGCGGAAAAGAAAAGTAAATATTGAAAGAAACACTAGGAAAAAAAGCAGCTGAGAGCTATCACTTCAGTGGCGCGTGCACATAGTCAGTTATGACTAAAGGGGTTATTACTATTACAATTACTATGTAGCTCTTTCTGCTGTTTGGATTTTCCTTCCTCCATCTTTGGCAAGTTTATCTTTTACTTGTTTGAATTCATAGCTGGTTTTCATTAGTACTTCTTTCAGGCTGTCTAATTTATTTTTATAGTTCCTGAGGGCAGTGATTATCGATAGCTAGTCTGCGATTGTAGTGGTTTTGATGGTATTGTATGATGGTGATATTACTAAGTGTGATGTATGAGGTCAGCTGTGAAGGCTCCTGAGATAAAATGTAGTTGTGAATTTTCAGAAGGCCTTTCTTGCTACCACTACGACCTCACACCTATCTTTTTTTCTAATAAATGTGGCTACGTTATAATCTAGGGTACTGAATGTAATGTGTTGTATTGACATATACAAACACACACACACAGATATTAAATAATATATTATCAATAAAATTTAGAACACAATGAACTAAATCCAGCTGGTGAAATTTTAGAAAGTAAATCTTTTTTTAAATTTATTTGTTCTGAACCAAGGTTTTATTTGGCCAGAACATATGAAAAGATTTTGGAATTTATGAGTGAATGGCATGAATAAATGACATGATAAATAAAATGTGTGTACGTATACAAATTTTAAGATTAGTTAGTATTTCTACAGTTTATAATTTTATTTTCCCTGGGAGAACGATGAATAGATGTGCTGTTGGGGTGGCTTCATCTCTCCCTGTCTAAGTTTACCAAACATTGTCCATTAATGATGGAAGTAAATGGGATGTTTTAGTAGGAATTCACTTTGGGTGTTATGTCTATGAAGTTGGTGTAAATCCAGCAGACCAGCCTGCTTACGTAACTTTGAAGAAGTAGCGCTGGTGCTGGAATCTGGTGGCCCCACCTCTCCGTGCTTGGGGGCAATATATCGGGTGGCCCCACCTCTCCGGGCTTGGGGGCAATACAAGGCTGTTCTGCCGAGATGCGACACTGCACGGGTCCTCACTGTCAATTATCTACCCAGCATTTGACACCACCTTTTGGTGTCAACATAAAAACTCACAGCTCTGAAATAAAGTATTGGTTTAGGTTCAGAACCTTACCTAAGGAGCCACTTCTACACGTAACAATTTACAATAACACCATTTAGACAGGGTCAGATCTCTCTGACCATACAACACATCTTACCAAGTTGGTTTCCCATAGGATAAGTTCTCCCAGACTACATATTCAGAAATATGTTTATTAGCTTCTTGCCCTAGAATAGGATAGATGATACGTTCCACTGATCTCAACACTTGATCTGTCCTTCCTAATCATTGCTGGAGTTTATATATATTGTTTGTCCCTAGACCCTGAACTAGGGCGGGGGATCTAGAGCAAATCCTTACTTGTTTGTAAGGCTAGATTTCGATATGGCAGTATCAAATCACTCGAAACCTTAAACAATATTCAAAATATGCAAAGAAATAATTTCAATCTTACCAGATTATGAATAAAGAACACAGAAATGCTAGCAAAACTCAGCTGAGCTGCTGGCTATAGTATGGCGTCCCTGAACTTATTTCAATTTATTTCATTTGGAAATCACCACACTTGAAATTTACTGTGTCTATCACTGGACAACTATTGAGGAATGGCAAAAAAGCTCGTCTGAGCGCGGATAATATGATTGTCTGTGGCCAATCAATGCCTTGGTTTTTTTAAATTCAAATTTCCTACACTAAAGTCATTTCAGTCATGCTTCAGTCAAGTATGGATTTTTATCTGTTAGTCCGTCCGTCTCTACTTGCGTTTTCACAAAAACGTACTTGTTTTTTTGAACCAACCTATCCTTCCCCTCTACAAATTTGCCTGAAAAGTTATTTTTAGCCACAGCTCCCACCAATGTCCCTTCTCTTTCATTCTAACTAGATTTGAACACTTGCGTCTCAAGGTCGCGATTTTTGTGCAAATAGTGACATGTTAGATTCAATGCAGTCTTTCGCTGATGTGAACAACACTGTCTTTTGTCATTATCTTCATTATTAGCTATCCGTCTGTATAAATAAAAGCATATTATTTCACTGCTCAGAATGGGCCATCCGGCCAGCTAATTTTTATATTCCTAACATTAATATTAAGAAAAAGTTACTTTTTAAATTTGTAAATATTTCAAGCATCTGCGTTTGCCGCTGAATTCAAATAAAAGGCTTGGTATCGCAAAAGCGTCCAATAAATGACTGTGGCGTATCATATCCAAGGTCCCTTCTGTCGAGTTCCTTACTTTATGTCAACTTGGGAAACGTGACTTTTTTCTCCGTTCCCCCCCCCCCCCCCCCCCCCCCCCCCCCCCCCCCCAATTGCGTCTCCTTAGCCTTGCTAGTCTCACGCAATTTTTTCAGTCATATTTTTTTTCCTTTTGATCCGCCGTTCTCATCCCGTTCAAATGGTAACCGTTTTGATTTCCCGTCTAGCAAGTCAATTTTTATGGAGGGTGATGACCCGCGGTCAGGGCGATCATGTACTATCAGCAGCTTACGCATTATGTTTTTTATCCTTACATTTTATCCTTTGGAGATATTTTTACGTTGTATCACTTGTTAATTTTATGACACATCTCCCCACTTGAAAACATGCCTACGGCAAGTTCTAAAACCAGTGATACACATAGATAAAATCTCTCCTCACGTCTGACATTACTCTATTTTTGATCACAGGGGTGCCGACTGAGGAAATCTGCACCGACATTCAATTTGCCTGGGATATATTGGATACTAAACTGATAAGGTTGAAGCAATAAAGACCACCTCAGCAATCTTGCGTTTTCATGCTTAGCCTGAGATAAGAATACGAGAGGCTGATGATCCGTCTCGACCACAAAAGTCCTACCATACAGATAGATTTGAAACTTCTTTATTGCCCAGATTAACGCTAAACATTCTTTTTCGCTTGTGGAGTATCCTTGTTCCGCCTTATTCAATTTGCGGCTTGCATAAGCGACTGGTTTCAGTTCCCCATCAGGTGAAGATGATCTTTGCAACAAAGCCACTCCGAGTCCTACATTACTTGCATCCGTTCTTAAGACAAAGTCCTGTGTCAAATCAGGCAGTTTGAGAATAGGCTTGCTAGTGAGTTTTTCCTTTAACTCTTGGAACGCTAGTTCACATTGTGCAGTCCAAATAATTTTATCTGGAAGTCCCTTGCGAGTCAGATCAGTCAGAGGAGCACAAATAGCGTTAAAATTTTTGATGTATTTCTGATAAAATCCGCATAACGACACGAATGATCGCACGTCTTTTTTTGTTTGTGGTCTAGGTGCTCTCTGCAGTTTTTCCAAGTTCTTAGGATCAGGGGTCATGTTACCCTGATATACAGTGTGTCCCAAGAATTCCAACTCTTTGCATCCAATACAACATTTTGTTGGCCTAGCAGTTAAGTTCGCCTCCCGAAGTCTATTAAATAACATCTCTAGAGCTTCAATGTGTTCTTCAAATGTCTCTGTGGCGACGAGAATATCATCCATGAAATTCGTGATACATGGGTTATTCAGGGGATCCAACAATTTGCGCATCATCCTTGAAAATACACTCGGAGCATTTTTCAGTCCGAATGGTAGCATATTGAATTCATAATGTCCATCCGAAGTGCTAAAAGCCAAATAAGGTCTCACTTCAGGCTTCACTGGGATCTGGTAATAGCCTTTACTAAGATCCACCTTTGAAAAGTATTTTGCCTTGTTCAGTCTGGCAAATAACTGTTTTGTGTCTGGTAATGGATCCACTTGTCCTTCTGTGACAGCATTCAGTTTCCTGTAATCTATGCACAGTCTGTGTTCCCCAGACGGTTTCCTCAACAAAACGACACTAGAACTAAAAGATGATTTACTGTGCGAAATAATCCCCTCCTTCAACAAATAATCTATTTCTTCCTTCAATGCCTTCTCCTTCGCGAACGGAATAGAATAGGCTCTCATACAGATTGGGTTTGAGTCTACCAGTTTCATGTCATACTGTAGCAAATTTGTATGGCCTGGTTTATCTGTTAGTACATCTGTATGTTCCTCCAGAACCTGTTGAACTCTCTCCCTCTGGTTTTTAGTCAGGTGCTTACTGACTTTTACCTGTGCTGCTGTTTCACAAGGATGTAATGGGTATTCATGTGAGGTGAGTGGTTCCTTTTGCATCTGGGTTGCAATAGCCAAGGTCAATAAGGGGGGTGCTTTCCTGGAGTGGTCTGTCCAGATACTTCTTTAATAAGTTTACATGATAAACTTTCTCCTTCCCCTTTTTGTCAATTTTATAGTTTGTTCTAGACACCTTCTCTAGAACCGTATAGGGACCTTGCCAACCAATTTGTAATTTATTCTGGCTACCGGGTAGTAGAAGAAGCACCTTCTCTCCCACAGCTAGTTCTCGGTCCTTTGCCTTCCTATTAAAATATGCTGCATGTTTCTTCCTGGCTTGTTTCAAATTATCATTTGCCAGTTTCCATCCAGCTTTCAAACGAGTGGTCAGTTCGTTCACGTATTGATAAGATGAGGTAACAGGTTCTTCCGCCTTCTCATCCGTCCAGGTCCTTAATAAAGTTACATCTGGATCTTTAATTTATCATACTTATTTTTCATGGAACCCATCGGGTCCCGTCCATTAGAAGCTTTATAATGAGGACTTTTCTTCCTAGAATCATCACTCACAAATCGACCACTACCAATTTTTTTCTGGGGTTTGTCTCCCCACTTTAGATTGCTTATGAGAGATCTTCGCTCTCTTGTCTGTTCTTCCAGTTTATATAAGTCTGACCGAGGGATTGTCATCTTATCCTGGGTAAAAATTCTTCTTTGTACTCTTCGCATAGTGGCCATGTTAATCCATTCAAGTGAAGACTGGGTGTGAAAAGGGGGCTCCCATTCCACTTTGTCTACCCGAGTATAATTAGTTTTCCTTTCAGGCCTAAAGTTGCCCCGTGGCGTTTCTAGGTCCTGCACATATTTTCTCTTTGTGGGTGTTCCCTCATGAAATACGCCACATGCTTCTACAAAGTTTTCAACATCGACATTTACGTCGGGCCAATAGTATTTTCGAGCAATCTTTTGGCAGATGGTACCGACTTTCTCATGGTCACCATCTTTTCCAACATGTAAGCTCCTTATTAAGTTTGCCCTATATATCTTGGGAAGAACTAACTGTCCGTGACCAGTGGATCT